>MU177961.1:98978-206136 GCA_016695465.1 Suillus americanus | reverse complement strand
TAAAGACAGCGCAGTTTTTAGGTGAGATCTGCACAAGAAATCAGTTTGTAAGCACGAGTTGGTCATGCATTTTTTGGCACGAAATGAAGAAAAGTAAGAAACGCACTTAGCACCAGCAATCTCCCCCCTCGCACTCGCCATAGCTGCTTGCACCACCTTCCCAACCGCTTCAAGCGTCCCTCCCATCCATCCCGTGACACCGCTGAATGGCAGACCTAACCAGCGCATGCGTCTCAACGTCCAACCAGTCGCTTTTGTCATTGCTGATATCTTTATTCACAACAATGTTCGAGTTCTCGCCGTGAGTCTGCGCTTGAGCACGTAGTCCTATGCGCAACAATGCTTCCCCGGCGCATGCAGCAGCTCCCACATACCCAGCCCCTACATTACGTTCGTCGTCCACGGATGAAGCGACGCAATAGCATACGCCTGCACGTTCGGTATCTCCGAGTGCATGTGCGAGGTGTGCGGCGTGGAGAATGATACGGGCGCTATATGAGTGGAAGAGATCGTGGGTGTGGGTTAGGGTGAGTAGTGCGTTTAGATGTGATTCTGCGGTGTCAAATTCGGAGCGTTGGATGAATATCTGTATTTGAAGATGAGATGAGTTATACGAGGTAGTGAAATGTAGTTGAACGTACCGCGACGAGCTCGTACATGTGAGTCTTACTGTGCGCTGTATCATTTCATCCCTGTCTGCGGAGGAAGCCCAGAGCGGCACAGAGCGTCAGGATCAACACAATAGTGATTAACGGCACGACAAAAAGATATGAAACGAAGCTTACGTTCGATATCCTCTCTTGCAGTATTGAGAATACTGATTGCTGCTTCGGCCCAGAGCCGTCTCTTTGGGTTTCTGCCCACTGGGTCCCGTTTCGCAGTGGCGCTGACGATAAATGTAAGAGGGAGAAGTATGAGTGGGTGGGTGGTATGGACTTCCAGGGGAGGTGCGGAGGGAGAGGAATCTATGCGAGTTGCGTAGTTAGGAACCAAGGGGAGAGAAACGCGAAAGAGCATACCTGAACAATGCCATCCTTGAATCCCTCGAGTGCTCCGCTATCGGCAATGTCGTGAAGCGACAAGCCTTTGCTCAGCCGCACGAATGTTTCCGGAGAAAGTCAAAAAATATGGTACCGGAGAGAAGTATATGAATAACAAGAGAGAGATGAGCAGGGCCTGATTGCGTGCTTTCCTCCTCTTGTTTGGGGTTTACATTTGAGTGGTTGATGATGCACTTGGGCATATTTGCGAGAGAGAGCGTTAACGTCGTGAGCAGTTATAGAGTTCCAATGGGGGGAAGTGCGTCATCATCTGGTTTGGCGTTTACAATCGCATTAATATTACCCATGTCATTCTTAATTTTGCCATCCTTTTCGAACATTAAGCCAAGTACGGCCTCCGCGGTATCAAGAGCAGCGCCCCTACTTGGGCCCATGCACCTGCACGGAGGACACGCGACCTGATGACGTAAGCGAGAAAAATAATCCGGGGGTGATGGTTCTTGCGTGCGCGAGTTATTAAAGTATCTATTGCAGTGAGCGTTGCTTGGAGGGCGGGAGCACCTAGTGGTGCAGGGCTGGCATTAGAAGCAGCATTGGATGAAGGGGGCGGGGTAGTAATCTGGTTAATACTCAGTGTGCATCATATATAATGCCTGGAGGATCGGAGGGTACAAATGACGCAATGAGGCGTCTGAGGATAGCACGTGCGAATTTTGGGGATGTGGAAGACGAAGGGAAGGTAAATGCAAAATGAGAATGGAGGAGTGATGGCGAAGCGGCCGAAGGGAAGGATGCTGAACTGCGATGATATGGTCAATTGTTTATGTCAAAGATGAGGAGACTAACTTTTTGAGCGATGAGGAAGCCTTTGCTAAGTGCTTTCTCGACCTTTGTACTTGTCAGCATGCACAAGTGGCAAAAAAGAACATGACGCACTTCGGAATGAATACCTACAGTCCAGTCACGTCCTCCCTCCTGCGGGCAGGAGCCACTCTCCATGACTCTCACGCCGACTTCTGCTAAACTTGTCCAAGCATAACATTCTACATCAGGCGCGAGGGCAGGCAGTGCCAAGCATTGTCTTAATGGGCGGAGGCCCGCCGCCGGAGGGAGTGAAAGAGCTAAAATCCAAAGTCTGGATGAGTTGGAGGAAGCGCCAGAAGGCCTGGAAGTGCAAGAAATAAGATTGCTGGAGGGAGCGGGCGGATTGCCGGCGTGGGAGGGTCAGGGGGTGGAGAGAGTGATGAAGATCTCAGCATCGGCGAGGTCGAGATGGAGTGTGTGCACCGACGTTTTAACGGATGTGTATCTGTGTCGTACATTGTAGACAAATCTCGAAGTGCGGCCACACGATGAGCACTCGAGGCAAGGACATTCTATGTAGTTGCTGGCAGGTGCAGTATTGCCTGCAGCCCCAACGTTTGGTTCCAGCAGGATACTATGTCCCTGTAGTGCTCTACTAGAATGTATTCTCTCTTGTTCCTATTCCGTAGTAGCAGCTTCTAAATGTCGGTGCCAGGCTGATTTCGAAACCTGGGGAGGTTGCCCGAGATTAATGTGAGCGATTCGAGTGAATGAGCGAGCATTTTTAGTCGATGCTTGCTCTTCGACAAGCAGCGCCACTAGACATGTCAAACCTCCGTGATCCCAAATGATCATGCGCCGAGCTCGAGCGTTTGGCGAAGAGTGTCAGTAGTATGGTAGAATATATGACGTGAAATTCTGAATTACGTCCAAGTACTGCAGGCACATCGCGGCTTGCCCAGGCCCCACAGCGTGCAACTTCACGTGTTAGCCTCATGTCACTACTAGTCAAGTCCAAGCGTTTTTACACCACGAAAATCCTCATATAAGCATGAGCTCAATACATGTCCTTGTGGGTTATCTCACCCTGACTTACGACTTCAGTGCGCTGAATGTGCCCTGCTACTGATCCTCGATTCAGATCTTGCGCTGGAGGTGTCAGCTTCAACCAACTCTGTTGACACAGCTGCTAATTACTCTACAGCGACTGGCAGTGGTCCATGCCAGTGCATGAAGCGCGCCCTCAGACGGTTAGGGAAAGAAGATTTTGCCAGCATTCCAACAAGTTCAGATCTAGCAAGCCTTTTTGCATTAGACGACAGTTTGCAGGGCCCACCTACTCGCAATAGGAAATCGCCATCCTCGTCGATCGATGACACACTCTATGCTCTCCGATCTGTTCGTCGACTTTTAGACACGCCCGAGGGTCCTGTTCCTCGCAAGACCATTCCTTCTCAGCATACAGCCGACAACCCCACAGCATCTCCAACCAAGACACCTTCAAGGAAATCATCCCTTCGTAAACTGCAACGTTTAGTGTCTTCCAGAGTGGAGGACGCTGCGGAAACAGCCATAGTTCAAACATTACTTTTCGCATTATCCATTCGCGATTCCGACAATCTTGGAAACCTAAAGCCTGACTTGCAGACTACGGTCAACAATGCATCTAAAAAGTATCCCTTACCATTAGAAAATCTTTCCATGAAAGTCGGCTGCGACGAGCGCCATGTCACAACATGGGATGAGCCCGACCAGTGAGTTAGCTCTAGATGTTGGTTGTACCCGTGCTCAGTGTGTAGCGCGTTCTACCTCTTCCCAGCGCAACTCTTGATTGCATGTACCTCCGCACATGATTTTGACCCCCTGCTTGTTCCGGCCGTCACTCTCGTTCATCTCATTTGCAGTACAGTGACAATAAATGGTCCCTACAAGTCCCATAGCCAAATCTCGTTCAGGACGTTTTATGATGGCGCCACAATACGCTACGTCAATGATACGCCCACACCCGATTTGTCTCGAGGAATTCATATTAAAGAGGTCCCATGGTGTTCTACCAAGGACGAGGATGGTAATGTCGGGTGGTGCATGCGCTTCTGGATTCCAATCCCGTTCGCACTCTTTCAGCGAGCGGAGACCAGGACTTTCAAGATAGATGGCAAGGTACATGTGAATGGAGATGAAGGTAAAGAAGGGTATCTAAGCGCTTCGAATGATTTCACGTTGTCGAGGTTGCTGAGAGGTTTGGCGATGTAGGGAACCGTTTTTGCAGGCTTGAGCATCTATTGACGTAAAGATTGATCACTACGTATTAGCGTTGCATCAAACATTCTCCTTCCGAAGTACATGATACATGAAGACTGTGTACAGTTTAGCAACCCGATTGACGTCTACGCGCTCTATATCGATGGCTTGCTATCCTTTTGAGCTATACATACACAACCATCAATCATCATGACGTCTCCTTCAAACACATTATAAACTCACACATTGTGATACGGTCACCCAGCGATAAAGCAATACCCTGCGTTTTGCTCCGAATACGAACGTGGCCTACAATCCCAGCCTCCGTCTTTTCAATGCTAAGATTGGCTAAAGCATCCTCGCCTGCGTCATCACAAAATAAGACCAGTGCTGACACGAAACTTATGGAAAGAACCGCACCGAACAAACTTCGAGCATACATGTTGGCAGATAGGAAATCGCAATCGCCCGACATGGCTCCTTCTGGAGTGAGACAAGACATGTTCGTAGACTTCATGACGTGCTTCAGGTAGTCGCGAGGGTCACTACGAGAGTACGTTAGCTAGGGACTGGACAAGGGGTCTCTGGGAGACATACGTCATGTTCGTCGACACGTTAACCCTGTTCTCCCACTCAAACTCTGTCCACATGCTTCGGAACTTGAGGGTAGTGAATGAGTATTTGGACAGCCACAACAAATATTAAAGACATGCCTGTGTCTCGCTACAGTACGCGGGCTTGATATAGTCCATGATGTCAATGTGGATGTCGTTCAAGATAACACAGCATTCAGCGAGGGCAGGACCATCCCATAGGATGCTGCCAAATATGACGCCAGTCTCGGTGGACGAAACCTACGATTAACGATTAACATGGATGAGCGGCGGAGTGTCTTCGATTGTTACCTTGATTGTTGCCTTGATACTCTGGAAACCGTGAGGCGCTATGGTATATACAGCAGGTCGTTCGACCAGTTTGAGATCACCCAGCGTTGCGAAGTCAAGACAGAGATTCTGCAGCGTATTGGACGTCTGGTTGACCAGAAGCACATCTGAGTACCGTTAATGAGTGTCGCCGATAAAACAACCGATCAAGGGAAGTGTACACACCAAGCATGATATCGAATCCGTGCATCTTGACGTATGCTTCCGCATATATAGGATCCGAAAAACCTAGAAATAATGAGCGCTGAAACTTGAGATGACGGCGGCTACAAGACATACCTGTGAGCTGGGATATGCGACTGAGGTTGGATATGAAGTCTTCCCGGACTTCAGCAGCCCCCGTTGCCTTACCTAAGTCTTCCACGTACTGATAAAAAATGAGTGGTGTATAATCAACCGATGATAAAAGCCTACATCGATGGGATCATCCGCCGATTTTTTCGAGAACTGCCTGAAAGTAAGCAAGTCATCGACTTGCACGACATGTTCCTTCGTGCTTTCCGACTCTTTCTTCTCCGCTGCTTTTTTCTGTCCGATCATCAGTAACATCACAGCTTGAAGTAGACTAGGCACGCACTTCCTGGGCGACGAGCATCTTGGAGTATGCCGCTTTCGTATCCTTTAAGAAGATATCGTGGACAATGGGCTTTTCCTGGAGCTCGCTCAGGGTTTGTATGCAATTAAGAATGCGCTCGTTGGAATCTTCGTCGATCGGTACCGTGACAAACTTCGACTGGCCGACGCGGATAATAGAAGTCATGATCAACATGGACTGGGGGGCATCGGTGAATGCTATAGAAACATGAACTGTGGTACGTACCTCAGCACGAAGAGCGTTGGCCTGTGGCCGGTCGTTCGTAAGATCATCGAACCGCAACACAAGCTTCGTCAGCGCCGAGGCGAGTACCGAACCCGTGAAAAAGTCCCCTCCCAATATGAGGGCTGATATCACATCCTTAAAAGTTCCGAGCGGAATGAACAGGCAAGCCACGCACCTCTCAATGGCGGCTTGGACGCAGTCTTGACAGCCTCTAATCTCGCTGAGGTGGTGCTAGTGTATGCGGTCTCCGTTGCATATGTCCCATCAGCAAGTACCTTTGGCCGCCCGCTTCCCTCGACCTTCTTGTCCTCCTTCTTGTCCTCCTCTCCGCCAGCCTCGTCCAGTAACCGCTGCTCACTCGCAAGAATAGGGATCTCGCCAAGCACTTTGCGGATGTCTTGGAATGTGGCCTGGATGTCTGACAGGCCTTCGACGTACTCGCCCAGGATCCAGAGGACGCCGCGGAAGGCTTTACCAGATTTTATCTCTGTCAGAGTTTGAGTGAGCTTCTCGCATATAGACGGCCGGAGGTGCGGGAACTTCTCCACAACCTCGCTGTGGGTGCGTTAATGAAATACGGTGTGGGGACTAGGAGGGGAAAACAAACCGAACGAAGGCCACGACGTCCAGCGCAGAAGGGTTATTCGAATCCCCAAGGAATTCCATGAGTGCATGGACAACACTTGCAGCCACCTCAGAAAACTTGACTGCTAACACGTGGATCGATTGGATTAGAAGTTGCCTGTACTCCGGGGCCTATCCCAAGATTGGTCTACGATACCGTGCAGGACTACGAGACTGACCTTCTCGAACTCGCGCTCCTGTGTCTGCTGTAGCTGCTTCTTGAGGAAGAGAACAACTTCCTCGACGTTCCGATTCGAAGTCATGCTGAGTACGATGCTCATGGCTTTCCTTCGGACCTCCATGTCGGCGCTGATACGATAGGATTCAGAAGCAATTCTAAGATATTGATCGGTCACTGTTCGCACCTCGACAAGACCTGCAAGATGTCCATTGTTAGTCCATCAAGAATATGGCCATGCTTGGACCGTAGGGTATCCAGGCGATCCAGGACGATCAGCTTGACATTGTTGTCGGATTCTTTGATGACCAGATTAACAAAGCACGAGGCGGCCGCTAACCATCAAAGTGAGCAGACATACGCACAGGACCTGATCGTAAACATACCTTTCACAGCAGCAGGATTCTGCGTGAGTGTGGTGAGCGTCGTAGCAGCTTCATACTTTACTGCATGTGATGACGAATTCAACAATTCAAACATGCATCTGATATATCGCGGCTGCAAGACGACAGAAATCAGGATAAATAAGATAGCCCAAATGAAGAGAACTTACTCGATGTGTCGTGTCGTTCTTACAATCCAACCTGATGACTTCTATAATGCTCATTTGCAAGAGCTCATCCAGACCCGTCAGCTGATCATACACGCTAATCAACCACTCCACAGCTTTAGGCATCGCGCAATGCGCAAGGAACACGAATGCGTTACGCTTGCACGTCGCGTCAGACTCTGCGGCGATGAAAGTCTGCATGAGCTCGGGGGCATCTGGGATGAGGTGTTCGTATTCGCGGTAGATAGTGTACACGGCAAATACGGCGTTCTTGCGGACGTAGGAATGACGGTGTTCGAGGCAGCTGCGGCAGGTGGGGATGAGGGGTTCGAGGAGTTCGGCATCTTTGGATATCTTTTGAAGGAAACGTAGGGTAGCACCACGGATATATTCGTTGGGGTGTTGCTGTGGGGACGTGAAGAATAGAACGTCAAGAGTGCGGGCATTAGTCTTACCAGGTCGTTTCGGATGGCATTGCTAAGCTAGGTGAGTACATGTACGATAGGAATAATAGAGATACGTACACGACGAGAATCATCTCCTGCTTAAGCTTCCCATTCTCGTCATACTTGGGACACACCTCCCAGTAGAAGTGAAGCAGCTTTTTGAGTTGCTTATTTCTGGAGGGCATAATATATTGTATGATTGGCATCAAGAGCGTGGGCTAGGCCACCATCATTGCATCAGCATCATGCGGTCTATAGCAAAAATCAAAAAGCACACCTGAGGGTTCCCATTAATCGTTGACACAATAATCCTGCGCAACGTATCCAGTCTGTCTTCATCAGTCCCTTTCTCGAGAGAAGCCCTAAGCTCCTGCGTGGATGGGCTCTCTGTAGTATCTTCAAATACGACTGTGTAGCATGGTGCCTCTGCTGCCATGATGACCTAGACGACGCGACTGACAGTGAGCTCGAGCGTTACTTTGGACGTGTCCACTTGTATTGACAGTGCGATGTTTGGTGGGGCTGTATAAAGGCGTGAGAAGCACCTTCCGAATGCGCGTTGTATGGTCTGTTCCCGGTTTCGTCCTGTTCAGTCGTTCGCTCCGTTCTTCCAGTTCACTCCAGCCTTATAACCAGTGCGTTTCGACTAATTTGCATTCTACTTCAAATAACCCTGTACTAGATCATACTCATGGCATTTCTCGGTCTTCGCAAGTGGTCCACTCCTGCATGTTCCATTTCTTGTGCTACAAGTGATCTTCGGCTGACCAGTCGTGTTAATAGGTGTTGAGGCCCATGGCGCCCTTCCTAGCAGCAAGCGTAGTCACCTTTTACCTTGTTTCGAAGATGCAGGAGATGGGTGTTCGTTGTACGTTATATACTTTCTTCACTTTGACCTCGCATGAATGGGTGTTACAGCGGAGACGTACGCCAAGGATCCTAAAAACCCATACGGTGCTCAGATTGCAAAGGAAGCACATCATTAGAAGGCAGTTTGACTTGCTTCAGAGTGTTAGGCGCGTTCAATTATACTTTTTTTCAATGAACTAACAGCTCATCTGACATTTCCTTGCAGACCCTTTGCGCACACTTAGACCCAGACATCCTTAATGTTGGCGAATCTATGGTGAAAACACGATGTTCGTTACAGAGATTTTCCGCGTGAATGCCTTGCGTGATTTACAATACTCACTAAGAGAGGTTATTGGTGCTTTGTCTTGGACGATGGGCATCATTCTGTTTACGTTTTTGATGTTGTTTTGCTGACTATTTTCTGCCAGCATGGCACAGGGAGTATGAGTATGTTGTGTTGCACACTGCAGCGCTCATGAAATTCCTAATGGAACAGTTACCTTGATATGATGTTCTGGGTCAGTCAGTTTGAATACTAACCGACGGCCAAATACCTTCGCACTGCATTGTGGATGCATAACACAGTTGATAGATAGCAGTTCAGTTGCAGTTTCCGTCATGTGGCAGGGCCGCTCCCCGTCACACCAATATTTTCCCAGGCCAGAGAGAAATCTTTGTCAAAGCAACTGAATGGCGCACTCGGGCAGCTCCATATGAGATGGTCTTCCCTAGACGCAGCTTGAGTCACGAGTGACGGAGAGTTGTTGTTCGAGAATCCAGAGTCAAGGTAGTCTGTTGAGTTCCCATAGACGATGCCTTTGCGAGTGTCCCTGGGGTATTAGCCGACGAAGCAACGGGAGTGACTTACAGGTGCTCCTTGTCTGCATAATGGGCAATGCAACCAGTTTTCCAGGTATCACTAGAGTCTAGTACAGAGTGAACATTGGCCGATGCCCTCGTCCCTCACGAAAGCATAGACTTGCGACTCAGAGACCTTTAACAGCAGACGGTGTACTGCAGCATCACGGTCTAAAATGAATATGTGTTTAGGAGCGCCCATAACTTCACGGTGAGTCACAATGAACATGACACCTGGGACACGGTCAAAAAAGTTCTATGGGTAGATGCAATACATATGTATCCCGAGACATATTTATGAATGTATTGATTCCGAATATGTCCCCCAATTTGAACAGCATTTGCCGCGGGCTCTTATTCGGCTGTGTCTCAGGTGTGATCTAGGACCACTATAGTATCGGTCTCAGCTACTACATCAACCAATTCTTCATTGCTACTCTTGTGATTCATCACCAAGCGTAACACGTTGAATAACGGCGTTAGCTGGAATGCAGCGAACACACAGATATTCGTGCTTGTTCATTGCTTCCTGTTTTATATCTGCGCTTGTTTGATTAACAAGATCGCACATCCGGTAGATTGCTGTTTCGAGTCGCGAGCTCTCGATCTTTGCAATCGTAACAGTGCGCCTCTGCTTTTCCATCCTCTGTTTAGCAAATTTGAGAGCCTTTTCGTGGGAGGCCGTCACAGATATGAAGGGGGTCGGATGGTTATTTGTCCAATCCATGTGCCGTTCTAACTCACGCCGAGCATTCCAATGCTCGGGGTCGTAGATAGCATTAGGTATACTAGCCACAAATCCCGAAGTTTCGTGGAACTGAGAACGAGATTTCTCATCAAACACTCGGTATAAATATTGTGGGACTGCAGGTGTGTCTTGAAGTTCGTTCATTGAGTCTTATCTGGCTTACTATTAGACAGTTGCAAGAACACACGATAAAGATACACGACACCTGATGAATATTAACGGAGTGCGGAATCAGAGAAATTCTGTAGTATGTTGTATTTAGCGTGATCGAGAGTTGCCAGATATCATAATACATATCACTCGGGGAGGTTGAATTTGAACAGTTGTTTGGATCAGAAGCCATTGCCAAACAATCACCTGAACCCAAATTCGGGCTGAGCCCTGGCCAACTCGTTGTATAGTCATTGCACATGTAGAAGGTGTCGCTTTCTTTCGAGCGCGGGCATCTTAATTCCTTATTGACTCCTTTAACGTTTTTGCTCTCAACTCATGTCAGGTCCTTCCGCAACGACTTCGACAAAGCCACATAATCGAAACCCAACTGGGAGGAACCAATACAAGGACTGTCGTACGTATCCCCCTTTCTGCTCCTTATATTGTTTTTATGGTCTGCAGCCCCGAAGAATGACAATCAGGTTACGGAGCTCCTGTATGACTATCAACGGAGAGAGATATTTGATAAGAAGAAGATAAGTCAACTCATGTATGACGAGCACGGGATTAAACTGAGGTACGCGTATTGTGCGCTCTTCTTTACCTTGGTATGTAATGATGTACTTCAGTGAAAGCTCGGTAGCTCGTAGACGAAGAGCTCTGGGCCTCTATGCAAGTGGTGTGACCACCCGACAGCTGCCAGAGACGGTCAAACGACAGCTCGTGCTCACCCAGATGTCGAAAGATCCGGAGAAGAAGCTCGGCCCTCGGATGATCAAACAGCTGATTGCTCGTGACACCGGTATTCATCTGACAAGGTACATGAAGACTAAATTACTCCTTTAATACCGTTCTCATGAAAATGATGCAGGGATTACATCAGGGCTGAGATGATGAGACAAGACCCTGAGGGGTTCGCATCTAGAGATACGTCCGTGAAAAAGATGAATATGTTGGAGATAAGTAACGGAGAGTCTATGATCCATACCACGGCCGTGTTGCCGACATGTTGACGCACGCAAACGTTGTCGGGATCAACTTGTTTAAGCATTTTGTTCAAACCTTGTTTAATGAATTTCCTTAATGAATGTATGGCAGCCCAACCCTCAAGCTTTCAAGGCCTGATCTGGTTAAGGTATTAACGGTACGGTTTACCCCCCACAGATGTAGGTGCGCTACCACAGTAGTGAATCTCTAAGCGATATCATCATTAGTGTCCAAAATGCTCCTCGCATGACCTCGCGTTGATGGAATCGAACAAGTCGTGTGCAGTCACCTCAAAGATGGTGGAAATCCGAAAGAGCGCGAAAACCAGGGATCTCGGAGAGCATCCATACATCACTACACCGGATCTCACGATAATCCGATCCAACGGTAAAGCACTGTGCCCTGTTCGAAGATTAGGAGAATGCGTTGTTGTTCGAGTGGTTGTGCCATACAGTACTGTTTTCCTTTTGGACAATCTTCCGGTTCACTAAAGCAATCAAACATTTGTTGACACGTGCCTGATTGAGATCGGGAGGTTTGATGAGCTCGATGACTGCGTGCAAGGACTAGTGAGCCAATGTATACTGCAATGAAGAGGGATTACTCACGTTTGATGCCTCGTCCATCGCTGTCCATCATGAATTCTATTACAGATTCCATGTTACGTCGAAGACCCTAGAGCGTCTATCCTTCAACAAATAGTCTCGTACCATCATTGAGTATACGTGCCGGATCACTACCCCGAAACTCGAGAGGAAGAGACATTACTATCTTCTCAAGTGAAAGCTGCAAAGACGCTCAAAAATCGAGAAGAGAATGACTCATGTATCAGTGCTAACCGATCGTTCCTTTTTCTCCTTCGCAGTGAGCTTTGGTTTAACCTTCTTCTTGAGAATACCTGTCGATGCGGTCTTCGCAATGCTGGTAGAAGCGTTCCTTGTCGTAGCATTCGTTGTGTATGTCGTTTCAAACTCTTGGTGTTCGCTGAACGTCGTCTTGTCTGCCTCTGAGTCTGGCGGCGGCGGAACAGCTGATGCTGCTTTCAGAGCAGCTTCTTCAGCCAGACGGGCGTTTTCCTCTAATAGATATATCGTTTCAAACGTATACTAAATTTATTACACAACGCACCTGCTCGTCGCTTAGCCAGCCTGAACGACGCATCTGTTGGCGCCTGACAGATTAACGAGAGATCAGTCGACATATTGGATCATCGTGAAGTACCAGGGCTCACCTGCGGCCAGTCCACCGTAAGGGCGTTCATGTCCATGACATATAGCCAGCTTGCGAAGCTCTCATTGAATGTCTTCAGAGAATTGCTGAGGTTCCTGAGGCCCTCTACATTCGCCTGCAGCGCCTCAACTTCGTCAACTAGCTCTGCCATTACAGGCTCGATGAAGCCAAGGCCATGAGGCGCATCAGGGTTGTTGCCAGATCGCGAGAGAGCGAAGAGAGACCCTTGGGAGACACGTTTAAGAGGTGTTCTATGCGGCGTATGTCCGGGCATCGCGAGGCTAACACCGTTAGAGAAAATTAGAGAGTGCTGTGGCACGTGCTTGGCGCGTCTCCATTGATCACGCAGCCTATTTTTATACCAAAACTTCAAAGTCTAGAGACTTACACGGCACTGAGCAGGCAAAGAAAGGGATGCACAGCTGAAAGCATCTAGACGCAGGGCATTTCGTACACAAGATGGAGTCTGAGTAATCTGATCCATGAACCACAGAGAGGTTGTCCCCGATTAGATTGCGGGCCTCAAACAGTATGCATCCCGCATTGCAAATCATCGAGACAACGAAATCAGAAAAATGGACATTTTACGATAGACTACCAACATTACTATAATCGAAAAGCTAGCTCGAACGCGGAACAATAAACAGCGTCCAGTGCACAAAACGGCATCTAACCGTCGACAAACAGCAATCTAGTTTGTTTGTGCACCCACAGCCTAGTGAAAAAGGCCCTCGTAAGCGTATGTCGGAGTACCAGTAACAGAGAAACCCTTACCAGGCGTTTCAGGTGCTCCATGAAAACCTGCAAGCTGACGTCGTCGGTAAAGATCGCCTGGCCAGCGCCCGCGGCTTGTGCAGTGCCATACATCGATGTTGACATGTGCGTCGTCGACGGATTGAGCTTCGATAGCAGGAATCGAGCTTGACTGCCACCCTGGTCGCAGACAATGTAACGTGGTATAGGGAAGCGGTCGACCAGCAAGTCCTGTGTGTACGGCCGTCAAAGCGAGTTAGAAGCACAAAGCTGTATCGTCGCACCTGAGCATCTGTAACAGGGTTCTCCAACAGCTCTTTAAAGTTCTCGTATCCATCCTGATCTTGGTAACCTGCCTTCCTCCATTGGGCCACCGTTTCACCGTGGAAAATAAGAATATGGAAGAAGGTGTCGAGGAGGAGGATGGCATCGGGTTTGATAGAGACGCTGTCGAGCAAGACAGGCTGGGGCTCGACATCGAATGTGTATGACATCAGAGTGGGTTGAATCATGATCAACGAGTTATTGACGTCTTCTTCGTTGAGGATATGTCTGTCAGGTGACCTTTTAGCATCCAAATATTGCACCGCACTGCAGAGGTACAGACCTGTAGAATGCAGTCTCATCGGGACTGTTGTTGAACACCTGTAAGAACTGACTTCTCCGGAGATGGAACATGAACTGTGGATAGATACTGAAATTATCCGTTAGTCTAAAGCTGACAGGGTCCTCCTTTCTGTAATCTGCGAACTTCTGGCAGAGACGGATGAGCATGCGGTCAAGCCAGCGTAAAACGTCTGGTGAGTCGTCTATTTCAGCCTTGAAGACTGCTATTCTTGCCATAAGTACAGCGGCGGCTTCTTGGTCGAAGGAAGAAGCGATGCTAGGAGAGTTCGCTTCTGCAAAATTTCGAGCGATTGTGGTGACACGCAAACGCATCTGCCCAGACGAGTGCTGATAATGAGTGACGAATTGAATGAGACCCCTTGATCCGGGAGACAATGCCTGACCCGCAGGAGTAACAACCTCGAAGTAAATGGCAGCAGATGTCCTAGGAGTAATGGAGTTGATTCGCCAGGCTGACGTCTGACCAATACCAATTTCCGTCTCGCCAACGCATGCAGATTTCTTCCCGGCGGAGATTGCATGTCCGATAAGGCCAGAAACCTTCAGTTCTTTAGTCGTCTAAATAGATTGAAGTCAAAAAGTCATGTAGACGAGTATGCGAGGCGACTTGCCTGTACGTCGAACGTCGCGTTGAAACCCATCTGCAAGAAGTCCTGGTCGTCCTTATTGAACATACGCAGGAAGCTTTGCTTGAAAATCGACGTAGCAAACGAATCAGATAGGACAATAACACCGTTCGTCGAGTTTGGCAACGACTTCATCTCTAGTAAGCCCACTTGATCCAAGCAACCAGCAAATAGATCGACAGCGTGACCATTGTTGGATGCTCTCTTCGCCAGGCCTTCATAGAACTAAAAAAAAGCGAACTATGATGCCATCGCCATTATTTCACTGATTTGGGACAAACCTTTACTGCACGTTTGTAGTGCTTGACGCTGTCCCGTTCGATGTCGTGATGAGAGCGGATAGGCTCCTTGAGTTCGTTGCTGACAACCATTCCTGGACCCTCCGTTGCAGGTCCACCCGCGAAAACCATTATACGTGCACCCGTGTTAGGGAAAGTCGTCTGAGATATGTTGTCACCCGTACGCCCTTGCCACTACAATCGATATACACACCTCCAGGAGTCCAACGGCTACACTGACAGCCACACCAGTGCAACGTAAAGCGCGCTTGTCATTGGCAACAGGCCAAGGGTCACGAGCGAGTGCCTCCAAAATGCCAGTGAGTTGGAATTCGCATTGCTGAACAGGAAGCAAGAAACGGGCTGCTCCGAAAGCTTGTTGGGGCATGGGTTGGCCAGCGCGGGGTGCAGCGCGAGTTGTCGTACTGAGTCCAAGCATGTCCTGAATCTGTTTCTGCGTGTACTCCTTGCCGCCACGGAAGACGTATGATTTGCTGCACTCTGCGTAACCCAATTCATGAACTTGTGTCTGGTAGTTGAAGCATTGAGCTTGAACGATGAAAGAACAAATAAATGTGCGTACCATTGTGCCGAATGTAATGAGACCAACTAATGCATATGGTGGGATCAAGCTGAGACTGACCACAAGGGCGTCACGGAGTGCTTTGAGGTCTTCGGCATCTAGACAGGTATCGACAACAAAGAGGAAGACGGGTGGAGCCTGAGCGGGACGAGATAGCGTGTACTCAATCGTCGTGTACTTTGGAAGTAGTTCGGCGGGTAGATTGGTATTAGAGATATCTTTATAATGTGGCGGGAAAGGATTGCGGGTCAAGCAAAACGGACAAATCCATAGTTTGCCTCTGATATCGATTTGACTGTATGGCGCATCATTAGTAGAATTTAAGGAAGGAAGAGAAGAGACATACCAATACGGATTGAGAATAGCACGACAAGGAGGTTTACACGTCACGGGTTCGTATAATACTGGAGGAAGATCCTCTCGTTGCTTCAATGGCGTATAAAGCGCTGATATCGGGACCACAGTCCGCGTTGCCTCTATCCGAGAAGAGGGCCATACATTCCACGAAAGACGAACACCTGAAACCAAAAGTCAAATACAGACTGAATTTAAGCAATACATCGATGAAACAAACCATCCCGCTCTTCGACATCTTCAAAATTGAGCATTTCGGCACCACCGTACGGATTCGAATAAAAGTTACAACGACGCGACTGTTTTGCTTGTGAGTTGACCTGAACACGAGTACTTGCAACGTCACTCCAAAGTATAATCTATCTGCACCGATTGGGATGTCTTTCAGGCGGAGCTTAAAGTCACCCAGGTCGTTCCGACTGTGTTCACTTGGAAAAGTCTATGGTAATATTATGATCTTGAAAGCTTTGCGTAGGGGAGATATCTAGCTACATGTATGCAGCGTCTTTACTGAGCTTTCTTCTCTGCGGCTGCCTCATCTGCTAGTCTAGCCTCTTCCCTTCGTCTTGCCTCTCTCCTTTCCCTACCCCTAGTGACTAACGGTTTTGGCTCGAGATCTGCAAACAGGCGTTTGCAGAGCTTCTCAATTACCCAACAACCAACAAAGTCAGCGATCATGACGCCGGTTAACTTCACCTTGAACTGGACAGACGAGGGAACAACCATAAGATTTCATGCTAAAAATTAGGAAAGTGACGCACCAGTCCCTCCATCTCGACAATCTGTAACCATCGGTTCAACTCGGGCATAAAGTCTGTAGCTCCAGAGAATGCAACAGCACTAGCGCCGACCAGCCCCCAATACAAGCTCGAGTTCTCACGGATTCCCTCACGGAAAGGGCGACCCTATAAGACATGCCGTCAATGGATCAAATCCAACATCCTCGGCGAAATAAATTACCTGGAAGTTGATAGTAAATGTCGAGACCTGTTGAGAGAGACCCAGAAGGTAGATGGCAGTATTCAAGAGACTGGGCTCGAACTTTGCCTCGAGGTCGATCACACCAGCTCTGTACGGGAGTCAGAATATTTTTGCAATGAATTAGATCGAAACTTACGGCTCAAGCATGTGCGACAAATTCGTAATGTAAACGAGCGATATAATGTGGAGGGCAAACTGGAGCAGAACGGATAATAACACATAGAGATTGAAGATGTTGCCCAGCGGCCTCTCCCGGGAAAGTTTTTCAACCGGCTGTTATCGAGCATTCAGTACGGCCAAAAAAAAAAAGACAAGCAAGAACACACCTTAGCCCGAGATATGCAGAGAAAACAAACGGACATCAACATTCCGCTAACGGTTACCTGATAATCACCAAACTTGATACCATCAAGATACTGAACTGACAAGCTGTACGCAGTGATAAGGCAGTTCAGAGCTAAAATCTTGTACATCTGAATGGTAGCGACTAAGGTACAGCGACCTTGCCTGATAATGTGTGTAACTGTTCCCAAGTTCAGTCGGCACTCTCGATAGTAAGCATTATGCAAACTCACTGGCAGCGACGTGGGACAGCTTCGATGTGAATGGTGCGGCGCATGAAGCGTCTCCGAGTTTGATCTGAGGAACATCCTCATCGCCTTCCATGTTGGCCATAGCATCAGTAATCGAAGCAAGGTCGAACTAAAACATCTTCAGCCAGCCAACCCTCAAAAAGACGACAGACACTACCTTCTCCATCGGATTCTTTTTACGCGCGACCTGTAAATTCTCTGCAGCTTTTTTCTGTGCCTCAACAACATCTGGGTAGAGATGCGCGATGGCAGGAGGTACAGGCGGTGGCACCTGTCCAAACCTCGCCGACATCTTCAGCTGGCTCTCGTAGACTTTCTTAATCCGCTCGACCTTCTGATGTTCCGCTATTTTCTGGAGGTCCTCGGGTGTGCCATCTAGAAGAGCTACACCGATATGAGCCTGCTTGAGTGCACCGACGTCATTGGTGCCGTCTCCAGCCATGAGCGTAGTGTAGCCAAGCATCTTAAGACTAGTAAGGATGAATTCCTTCTGCGTAGGCGAGACACGAGCATAAACCCAGGTATTTTGTACCAGGTCGTTCCATGAAGGACGAGATTCGAACTGCTTCATGGCAGCACCGGTAACACAGATATCGTACTCGTCGAAGAGGCGTTGGTCCAAAGGCTGAGACGGATCCACTGGAATAATCTTGGTTTCATCCACAGTGCGCCAGACCAAATCTATGACAAATGTTACTGCGCGTACTAGCTGGAATGGCAATCAACTCACCTGCTTCATGTGCGGGGTTCTCTCGCAAATCCAGAACCAGCGCGTCACGATCGACGATCTCGACTTCACGCGCGACATGGACTGCTGTCAATGGGTTGTCGCCAGTGATCATAATGCACTGTTCTGCAATAAGTAAAGTTCCATAGCGCAACCAACGGCTTACCCTGTGTGACGAGTCGGCAAGCATCTTGAGTGTTTCAACAGCATCTGGCTTGAGAGGACAATGGAAAACTAAAAATCCTGCAAACGAAAGGCTGCTCTCAACATCCTCGCGGGATAGTTTATTGATCTATAGCAACCGTTAACCGTTAATAACGCGGCTGCAGTTACCAGACTGTGACTAACCTTGTCAATCGATATGGTGCCCATCTCCTTCGTTCCTAATGCCAAAACACGACTGCCACGCCTAGTATACCACTTATATGTCACATCGTACCACTCGGGAACATCCGCAAGCATGCCTTTGATCGTTTCCGGAGCACCTTTAACAGCGGCGAGGACTTTGCCGCTAGGCAAGCTCGACACGGTGGACATGCGCTTGAGAGCCGACGAAAACTGGAAACGACGCCGAATAAAAACCCTCGATGCAGTGGGCGACTTGGCGGAAGATGGCGCTACTTGGTCGCCGCTCATAATCTGCCAGTCTAGAGCTTCTAACGTCGTCTTCTCCATTGGGTCTCCAACAACCGTGCCATCATCCAGACGAACGAGTGCATGTGCCGCAGCCAAACAGAGGGTGGTATACTTGGCAGTGTCCTTGACGTCCACAAGCTTCAGTTTGTCTGACCCGCTAGAATTGTGTGAATATTAGAGGGGAGATGTCGACTAGATATGGAATACTAACTCTATGCCAGCAACACCTTCTAGGACCAAGTTCTCTGCGGTAATAGTTCCCGTTTTGTCGAAGCAACAAATATCAACGCGACCAGCGGACGGGATACGGAATGGCTCGGTGCAGAATATAGCTGATAAAAATAGTAAGATAGATTATTAAGGAAAATGAATTTTGATTCACCGAATTTTGATAGAGCTACCAAGGATGCATTCACGGCCAAGGAAAGCTCCATAGGTAATTCTGGGGGGACGACACTCGTAATAATAAGTACGCAGTCAAGCAAGAGCTTGGACTTTTTCAGATCGCGCTCGATGCCTATGTATACCCGTGATTAGTGTCCGATACACAAGATATGACACGTACCCTTTACCCAAACATACCAACTAGCGGCAATCGCGAAGATAAGCAAGAATCCGATAAATAGGAACGATTCGAGATTATTCGCAGACACGCGTTCAGTTGAGAATATCATCGTCCTTACAAGTTGCCCCTGGGCTGTGCCAAAACCGGTTCTCAAAACAAGACCTAAACATCCACCGTCCGGAGTTGCTGCAGTGACTTGTCCTTGACCTAAGAGCCGAATGACAACATTGAAGTAAACTGCAAGTGTTCAACGTACCCGTTGGACTTGCTTGGAGCACCTTCGTTCCACTGAACAGGACTGCATTCTTGTGCGCGCTGTCGACGTCAAGTTTGTCCGTGCTATCGAGAAGCTGAATGGATTCCTTGAGTAGCGGCGTGGACTCTCCTGACAACATCGCTTCGTTAACGATGCATGTGCCTTGGACGAGAAGAATATCAGCAGGAACTACTGTTTCAAACTGCTGGCGTGCTGTGATGATACGTCAGTGAAGTAATATCACGAACGGATAAACCACACTAACCAACAGAAACAAGGTCTCCGGGGAGAAGCTCGTCTGACTGGATAGTAATCCATTGCGAATGCCGGTAGCACTGAATGGGATACGGGGCGACAGCCATCGTACGGAATTCTGTCAGAGTTTTCAAACGCTACAAGTGAAGTTAGCTTCGGAGTTGTTAATAAGAAGGGAAAAAACGCGCCTGCCAGACAACAGTACATTCGAACATGACGAGCATGAATAGCGTGAATAAGCTATAGTACCAATACTCATCCAGACACCAGAGTGCGACACAAAATATTTGGAAAACGAAGAAGGGGGCCGTTGCATGTTCAGCGAAAAGCTCCGAGAAGGAGGGGATCGGAATGTTGAATTCGTTTTTGCCATATAGTGACTTCAAGGGTGGAATTGTGTCCAGATTAAGGCCAGTGGGGTGTAAAAAGGTAGACAATAGTGGGCGCTGGGTGGATGGGTACGGGAGGCGAATAAACACGATGGGATTATTGCTGGCTACAACGTAAGTGTCTCGCTGGTAGTTGAACGTGTAGGACATTGGCTCTGATGGAACGCCTTTGAGCAAAGGGACAATCTCGCCTTGACCACGATGGACGTGAGGAACCAAGCGTATACAGTCTGCATCCTCGATAGACCGCGCCTTTAGAATATATGAGGATGTTATCCAATTCTATAAGCATAAATGCACACCTTTCGCGTTGTGATCCATGCTTTCGCGCCAGCACTCCATCGAGTGACCAGGAAACTTAAAGCATGACCTGCGCCTAGAGATACACAAGCCAGGAAAGTCCACTCCTCGCTTTTCAACCAGTCATCATACTTGATGTAATATGCATACGCGAGAAGCGGATAGAGCGAGAGGAATGGAATGGTGTACAAATGCGTGTACCACGGGAGGGCGACATGTAAGCTGGCTTTAGCAATCTCATTAGACTGCACGGTGACAGAGACCCTGCAGTTCAGCAAGTTAGCAACAATTCAAAAAACTAAACCTGATACTTGCATGTTCGACCGGGTACCCAGATACTGTGAGTCTTCTGTCTAGATTGTTTTGACCAGGTGTGTTACTCACCGTAGGTCGTGGCAAAATTTGGTTCTGGGTGAGCTCAGCTTACGCAATCCAACAATATTTATTGAATCCGAGCCTTCAAAGTGAACATCGACTTTAGTCTTTGAGTGACCTGAGCTCGGCCGCCTGACCCGGTCATAGTAACTTGGTGGGTTATTAAACATCAGCTCACGCATAATCGTATGTCGGCGTCCGTCTTGCATGATATCACTTGTAGGTACTATGTAATCGATCTATGGCATCAGACATCCACTGGGTCACCACTTCTTCTCTAGCGCATCGTCTAGTAAGCTGCATACTCCTGCCGGCATTCCTCTCCTTGGGACCCCCGCTCGACCATAGCTTCCTTGCTTCCTCAGCGCTGTGTTGGCGAACATCTCTTTGACTCAGTGTTCTCCTCGCTCCCTCCTCAGACTTCGTGGTTCATACAAGCCTCGCATTCAACAACTGCTCGTCTGTCGTTACAGGCTCCATGCCATAGTGGACTCCTCAACCGCGCAGCCACTGCTACTACGTAGTCGGTGCTCATATACTTCGAACGCTTGCGTGGCATGTCAATATACTCTTAAGGTTGTGATACTACGTCGCTCCGCCACGCAAAGCAATGAACTATCCCCAACCCATCCGCATTCAGAGTCAACAGCAGTCATATTTGAATGTCACCCTCGCATACCCAGTAATTTATGTCGCGTCTGTGACGTCTGCCATCTACTACAGCCATGACCGGTGACCGTCCGTCGTCATTAGCAAGGTTCATTCACATCTAGTGTTATCACCGCGTAGCGCGGATGCTGACATTGCCTTATCAACCTAGGTGTAACGTATTAATGTGTCGACGTGAGAGACACTCTCCCGTTCTCATCGGCGGTCAGCTGCTGAATCTGACGTTTCGAAGGTATCGATATTAATGATTGCACGATTGGCACGCGGTATTTACAAGGCCATTCATAGCTCAAATTGCTACCAGTTCCCTCCCGTCATTGCGTTTCAATCATGCTACAGCTGCCTAACCTGCGCGTTTCTGATAACACGCAGCTTGTCCTCGGTACTGCGGCATGTCTTGGGGTAGTTGTAGGAGTGATTTCTCGAGCTTTTCTCCCAAAATCAGAGAGCGGCCTCCCTCTTCCACCGTCCCCTCTTACTTGGAGACTTCGAGGACACTTCATATCCCCTCGCAAGTAAAGTTTCACGTTTCACTCTTTGCTTTGATGTTCACTGTGTGCTATCGCCATTCAGCCCATTTCTCACTGTCGCAGGATGGATTGACGAGCACGGTCCTCTAATCACCATTCGCTCAGGAACTGAAAAAATCATTATTATCGGCCGTCACGACGTGAGTCCCTCCAAGCCGACTTGTCTTGTCCAGGCTCAGCATATTGCAGGCCGTTGTAGAAATCATGGAGAAGCAGGGAGGGTCACTAGCTGATCGCCCTCGCCTCGTTGCTGCTGGAGAAATTCTTAATGGTGGACTTTCCGTCATCCTCACACCTGCTGGGAGCATGTGGCGTCGGATGCGTAGGTTCGTTTGTTTCTCGCGACACTGCACGAATAGCCTCAAACTTATCTTCCAATGTGATATAGAGCACTTCATACGCATCTCCAGCCTAAATCAGCTGAGGAATATCAGCCCCTGCAGGTGTCACACGCAAAGAACGTGGTTCTCGACATTCTTGAAGATCCAGCCAACTTCCAGAACCATGCGGCAACGTAAGCGCTGTCCTATTGTATCACAGTATGTTACTCATGAGTATTTTGAAGTTATGCTGCAACAACGATTACGAAAGTTGCGTACGGAAAGACCACGCCTACATCTGCTACTGATCCTGAGGCCAGACTTATTCGCGAGAACTTTCAATTACTTCGTAAAACCCTGCGCCCTGGTGCTTATCTTGTTGACGTAATCCCGTGGCTCAAATACCTTCCTTGGTATGGCCAAGAGTTGAAACAGGGGTTTGAGAGAAACAGGCAGCTCAACACCGATCAGCTGAACCGCGTAAAACGGCAAATGGTACGCATTGTCTCGCCAATCTTCACGCGGTGTTTGAATCCTTCCGCAGCAGAGCAATGTGGACGTCGGCCCTTCGTTCGTGAAACATATGCTAGAAAACGTCCAACTCCATGGCTTGACAGAGACGGAGATGGCTTTTCTTGCTGGTAGTTTCTATGCAGCAGGATTTGATACAGTAAGGTGTCATGTATTGTTGTTTTTGAACATATGAATTGAAATCCCCAGACTACTTTGGCGATATGCACAGTGCTCATGGCAGCCGCATGTTTCCCCGATGAGCAAGCTAAAGTCCAGGCCGAGCTGGACGCGGTCGTAGGAAACCGAGGTAGGTTGGTTCCCATTGCAGGCGTATCGATTTAAGGATGTCTCCACTGCAGCACCGACCTTCGCTGACGAGCAGTCCCTTCCTCGACTGCATGCCTTCATCTCTGAGGCTTTGAGATGGAGACCGTTGGTTCCCAGCGGTAGGTATCATGATTGTCGGTTCTAAACCTGAAGTTTACAACTTTACACGGCAGGGTTGGCTCACCGAACGACCAAGGAGGTGGTTTGGGCAAGTAATTTCTAACTAATTAACTATGAGAATGATCATCTGGCCCATCAGAGGAACTATTGCATTCCAGCTGGGACTACGGTAATCGGTCATCATTGGTTGGTCCTTTAAGATAAAAAGTAACACGGGACTGACGGATAATGCATCAGGTCCATCTCTCGAGACCCAAAAGTCTTCCCGGAACCCCATGCTTTCAAGCCTCAGCGCTGGATTAATGATCAAGGTCGCCTTGGGGACGATCTTAAATTCTTTGTCTTCGGGTTTGGTCGTCGGTAAACAAGCGTTCGTCTGGACACTCGAATTTTGACTGACTTGTTGTTTTAAGCGTATGCCCCGGTCAACACGTTGCGACCAGGTAAATGTCTCTTTCTACGCATATGACCTTCCAAGTTCACCCTGACTGCTGCAGATCAGTGTTCATTACCTCTCTCCTTATTCTTTGGGCCTTCCGTCTGACTTTGGATGCTACGAAGTCACTGGATGACATGGGGTTCATGAGGGGAGAGAACCAGCCATCCTTTATTAAATTCAAGGCGAGGACTCCGGAGACCGAGCTCAGGCGGATGATGCAGGATGATCCTGACGTTGTGTAAGAAACTTTGAAGATGTACTTCAGGTCACCTCATAGTAAAAAAACATTTTGTTACGCGCATTTAAGTACTAGCACTGGTGCTGTAGCTTAGATGCAAACTTCCTTGCTTTCGGATTAGGTATCATTCATAGTCTAGACACAGTGTGAAGTTGATCGATAAATTGGGTCATCGTGCCGCGTCTTGGCCGTGTCGGTATTTCTCGAGTTCTTACTTAAGTAACCGCTCCAAGTTTGTCTTTACCTAAACCACCACAGCAAATACACAAATGGCCGTACGTCGAGTTTTCTACCATCTTTCCACAAGCTGATCGCCCTCAAGGACCTAATAGTAATGGATGAGGATGTTTTAAGCGACTTCGTCCCCAGCAACATCGTGTCGCGTCAGGTTAGCAGCCAGCGTGCCCTATTATAGCACCGTACTGAAACCGAATTACCGTGTTTGATTCTCAGCAAAGCGAGGGAGTGGATGACGGCGAAAGCGAGTACGTCGACGAAGGTATGAGTGGTCAGGAAGATGAGCTCGTCAGTGATGACGAACAGGAGGCGCGTTTTCATGACATTGCCTCATCACATTCATCTTTGGTTCTAACCTCTCATGTGATCAATCAGGGACCCGTCGCCGGCAGCTCATCTCCATCAAAACTGGCAAAAATCCAGCAAACTGTAGAGAGACAACAAAAGAAGCGAAAACGCAAGGCTGAAGAGAGTCAACTCCATGTCAAACGACAGGAAATGGACAAAGCGAAAGTGAGTGCGCGCGACTACGAGGAGGCAGCTTTCTTATTCCGCTTTAGATTACCGATGCTGTCAAACGATACTCGTATCTTCTCGGCCAGACCGATCTTTTCAAGCACTTTGTCGATATCAAGGCGCGTTATATCACGCCAATCCCATCATATTCTGCTCACCATCCAATAGAAAACTCGTGATCCACAATACGCTGCTTTGTTGGACTCGCAGCCGAAGCCAAAGGGTAGGGGTAGAAAGAAGGGAGCGTGCGTTATTCGCGTTTCTTCTATATGACCACCGACTAATCTTTTGAGTAGCGACCAGAACGCACGTCATCGCAAGTCTGAGAAGGAAGAAGATGAAGAGTTGTTGAAAGACGGCGGCGTCGCTGCGGATGGAGACGACCAACCATATGTCTTTGAAGAATCACCGAGTTGTATGTGTCGTCCAAACCCACGACTAGCCACGCTAAAGCATAATTTTAGACATCAACGGTACGATGAGAACATATCAACTTCAAGGACTTAATTGGATGGTCTCATTGCACCATAATGGGTTGAACGGTATCCTCGCCGACGAGACGGTATGTGGTATTATAACTCCTAATAATTCACTTTAATACTCACTGAACCATCCAGGGTCTTGGTAAAACATTACAGACCATCTCTTTCCTTTCCTATTTGAAACATTATCGTGATACTCGTGGTCCCCATCTAATTGTTGTCCCTAAATCTACCCTTCAGAATTGGGCTCGCGAGTTCGAACAATGGACGCCGGATGTCAACGTCGTCGTCTTGACCGGCTCGAAGGAAGAACGCGCAGAAATTATCGCTAATCGGCTCATCCCCCAGGATTTCGATGTCTGCGTTACCTCGTATGAGATATGTCTCATCGAAAAGTCGGCGCTCAAGAAATTCTCTTTCGAATACATCGTGATAGACGAAGCGCACCGTATCAAAAATGTCGATTCCATCCTCGCTCAGATCGTCCGCGCGTTCATGTCCCGTGGGCGTCTGCTTATTACAGGAACGCCGTTGCAGAACAACCTCAAGGAACTGTTTGCGCTTCTGAACTTCATTTGTCCTGAAATATTCTCGGATTATGCGGATTTGGATTCTTTCCTACACAAGGATGATGACAGTGCGGAGGGGGAGGAGGATAAGAGCAAGAAAGTCGTGGAAGCTCTTCATAAAATTCTTCGTCCGTTCCTCTTGCGGCGTGTTAAGTCCGACGTGGAGAAGAATCTTCTGCCTAGTACGTTCAATTGATGCAGATATGTGCCTGCTCTGACGCTGCCTTACTCGCAGAGAAAGAAATTAACATCTACGTTGGCTTGACGGAGATGCAGCGAAAGTGGTACCGTTCAGTGCTTGAGAAGGACATAGATGCTGTCAATGGTACGCTACTCCTCGACTTTGCTCAGCTCACTCAGCTCACTTACTCCAAGGCTTGACTGGAAAGAAGGAGGGCAAGACCCGCCTCATGAACATGGTCATGCAGTTGCGTAAAGTGACATGTCACCCTTACTTGTTCGATGGCGCAGTACGTCTGCCGTTATCTCTTTCAGACACTCGAAACTAAATCTAGTAACCCAGGAACCTGGTCCTCCGTATACGACCGATGAGCACCTCGTCCAAAACTCGGGCAAGATGATCATCCTCGACAAACTTCTCCAGTCCATGAATGAGAAGGGTTCTCGAGTGCTGATCTTTAGTCAGATGAGCAGAGTGCTAGATATCCTTGAAGACTATTGCCTGTTCAGGGGTTTCAGTACGTAACATTCAAAGTTGACATCTTCCCGATTGACGTCTGGCTCGTTCAACAGAGTATTGTCGTATCGATGGTAGCACAGCGCATGACGATCGAATCGTAGCTATCGACGAATACAACAAGCCCGGCAGTGAGAAGTTCATATTCCTTTTGACCACACGCGCTGGCGGTCTGGGTATCAACCTCACCACCGCTGACATCGTCATCTTATACGATAGCGATTGGTTTGTTATCTATCTTTGTATTCCTCCGATTTGCTCATCCGTTTGCAGGAATCCCCAGGCCGATTTGCAAGCTATGGATCGAGCGCATCGCATTGGCCAAACTAAGCAAGTCTACGTCTTCCGCTTCATTACCGAGGACAGCGTTGAGGAGCGCATGCTTGAGCGTGCTGCACAGAAACTCCGGCTCGACCAGCTAGTTATCCAACAAGGTCGCCAACAACAAGCAAAAGGTAAGATTCTGATCAAGGGTTTTCTTGCAAAGCGCTCACTGGTTGGTTGCAGCTGCCAGCAAGGACGAACTGCTCGAAATGATCACACAAGGAGCTGAGAAACTCATCAACTCCACTGACGCGTGAGTTACTTCGTATTACACAAGTTTTATATTTCTTGATCACTGCCAATCAGATTCCTCATCAACGACGACATTGATGCTATTGTCCAACGCGGTGAGGAACGTACGGCAGAGCTCAACAGCAAGTATGAGGGCCTCAACCTTGAGGACCTAAATAATTTCAAGTCCGATGCTACCGTGCAACAGTGGGAAGGCGAAGACTTCCGGCCAGGTGTACGTTTTTGTCAAATTTGACGTGATGTCGAGTGTTCTGAACCACGAATTATCATTCAGCGGAAAGGCCTCAACTTCAACATGCTATCCCTCTCGAAGCGTGAACGGAAGGCTAATTACTCCGTTGACAACTATTACAAGGAGACCCTTCGGGTTGGTCCGTCGAAGACGGAGAAGGCACCAAAACTTCCTCGTGCGCCCAAGCAAATTCAAATGTACATAAAACTTCTGTTCCTACCCTTTCATTGCAATTAACGTCTTCCTGTAGACAAGACTTCCAGTTTTTCGACCCCGCTCTGGCTCAGCTCCAGGAACGAGAACTTGCCGTGCACAAGGTATGCTCTTTATTGTCATTTTCCCACTTAGTGTTCATTCTGCAATCAGAGGCAAAATGGTATCACAGCTACCCTTCGTGATCCAGGACCTGACGACACGCCGGAGAAACTTGAAGCTGAGCGTGCAGCTGCGCAAGAATTCATAGATACGGCCGAGCCGCTGACTGAAGAGGAGCAGGCACTGAAAGAGAAGTATACCGAGGCTGGCTTCCACGATTGGAGCAGACGAGATTTCCAGCAGTTTGTCCGCGCGCTTGAGAATTTTGGATGGTATTGTATTTTCTGCTTTTCTGTGAGGTAGGTTACTGACGCACATGTAGGACGGATGATTATGATCTGTTAGCTTCGGAGATACAGGACAAGGACTGGAGACAGGTTAAGAAGTACTACCTGTACTTCAAGAAGCACTGGAAGGAACTGTCTGGTAAGCATATCGATCAGTCGTATTCTTACGAATCTCGACTGACTTATTTGAATGAAAGAACATCCAAGAATTACTGCACGTATCGCCGAAGGTGAAGCCAAGCGGAACAAGCGGTCAAATCTTGAATTTCTACTTGCAAAGAAGATTGCGTCGGTGCGCTATCCCATGCAAGAGCTCGAGCTCAACTACCCGACTACGAAAGGCAAGGTCTACAGCGAAGAAGCGGATAGGTACCTCCTGTGCCGGTTGAACCATTACGGGATGGGCGCGGACGACATCTACGAACGCATCAAGAAGGATATCATGGAGTTTCCTGTATTCCGCTTTGATTGGTTCTTCAAGAGCCGGACCCCACAGGAGCTGCAGCGCAGGTGTAATACATTGTTAGGCATGATCGAGAAGGAGGCAGAGGCGAGGCAGGCGGAGGAGGTGAAGCCGAAGGGCGGATCGCGGGGCAAGGTATGTTCATCACTGTGTCTCGCAATGTACATCCTGACGTTGGTTATTAGAAGCGTGGAATAGATGATGTGCAGAAGGATGAAACGCCGCAGGAGTCCGGGTCACCTTCTCCTGTTCCCGCGCCAGCACCCAAGAAATCACACAAGAAGAAAAAGACGTAGATGGTCGTGCGTCATATTTCAGTCTTTGTAGATTTATTATTTTCGTCGTGGAGGTATTATATTAAACTTGAGCGAATGCCAGCTATATTTACCAGAGAGCATGACATCCACAATTAATTCATAGCCCCATCGTTCTCGATTACCAAGTCGTTGCCCATAGGCGAGGAGCGCAATTCTGAGACCCGCCTGAGGCATGTGGCTCAATCATCTTCATCATCCTTGTATTCATCATTCTGACTTGTGATGCGCAGCGAAATCATAAATTGGTGCTGTCCCTTCGAACGCTAGTGGCACGTGCATGCATTAAAGTTTATTTGACCTTGTCAATTGATCAGCCGCTCGTCCACTCAAACACTCACGTCTTTACATTCATTGACTCTGTAAAAGAGTGCAAACGCAGAGAAGTCCTTGCACTGGACAAGAGCGATACCTATCGATCTGTATTCCCCCTTAAGTGTTCATTGACAATAAATTACATTTCACGGCTCTGGCACTCGATTGCACGAATAATAAGGGTGGGCATCTCAAGGCACTGTAACCACGCGACACTGGATGCCTATGCATCAGAATTTCGAATTCAGGGCCGGACATCAAGAACCAATTTGTGGTCGTCCACTGCATCCAATGATTCGACCGGAAGGCCTGATGCTGACTCACGAACAATGAAATTTCTCGACTTGGCTACTACATTTTTTATACCCGGAAGATGCATTGACATAGCTATAAACAGACAGCGCGCTATCGTTCACTATTGGTGATCTTCCCATACACTAAGATCTCGGGGAAGCAATAGAGAAGTACCTACTGCAAGAAATGCAATTGCCATCAAGAAGTAGTATACCAACCACGCATCATGCCCTTCCTGCATCGAATAAGAGAAGATCGAAGCCGCAGACGCTGGGGCAATAATCCTTGCTCCTGTGTTAAACATCTGGACGATTCCATTGGTTGCTCCAAGCGATGCACGATTGGGAGCAGCTGCTCTGATGAATAATGCTAAGCAGGCTATGGGCTCTTCTCAGTCCAGCAGAAGCATGGAGTACTGGATTGACATACGGTGGCACATGGTCAGGCTAATCGTCAGCGCATGCTGAATGGCAACACACAGCCACACAGCTAAACCTATCCCATGGACTCGAGCCAGAGTATTGATCACTGGAAATAAAATGACGATGGGTATGCTGGAACTAATGCCAGTGATATTGAGAGGTCCTGCACCGAAGCGATCGTGTAAACGAGCGTAGAAAACCAGCTGAAATATGACCTGTGCGGCACCTGATGCCGCAAGTATAGCGCCGATGCGAGGAGGGTCAAGGGAAAGACCGCCAAGTTCAATCGGTGTCGCATAGAAAACAGGTAGGACCAAACTAAACGCAATGCGAAACAGGCCCATGGTGGCATAACTTGCTGTTACGGTCGAAACTTTCGGCGTCAATAAGGCGCGCAACGGAAGTGGCTTTGATTGGACTTTTCCAGGATTAACTAGCACATTGCTCGACGGCTGGCGAGGCTTTGCATATGATTTTCGGATGCATCCTCTTTTGACTAGCTCCCAAAGTGGTGTCCTGGTACTAGAAACGCTCTTGTTACCACACTTATTAGTGTGATCCAGATATGGGTTTTCAAATGATCACACACCCACCTCTTGAAGACCGAAATACGCGACTAGCCAAGCTACTGATACAAAAATTGTCGGTATAGAGCATGGCAGGAGATATGGGTAGGTTTTCAGGAGTTCTGATCGCCCAAAGATGCCAGGGAATCTGTCTGCTGGTCGGGAGAGCGATCCCCCAATGAGTGGCCTAGATACCGTCAACCTCAGTGCGAGAGTAAACTGTATTATGCCTACCCAACTACGGCTCCGATCATCCACGGAATTGGCATATAACTGTATGCCTTAGGCATATTGGTTGCGTCAGTGATGTCCATCACCATGCTCTCGATGACACTACTGCTCGCATCAAATGCTCCGCAGACAGCACGACTGGTCAAGAATATCAGTGATCGACGGCTATGACTAGTATTATTTTTTACTAAACACGCTGACCTAAACACCAGAGCAAGGAAAGTCTTCGACAGCCCAAATGAAAACATCGAAACAGAAATTGCTAATAGAGCTGTCAGTATTACAGGCTTCCGCCCAATGTGGTCAGACAGTTGACCCCAATGAAAAATAGTCAGTGCATGAACTGCGTAGTATGATGATTGCTTGGGAGAATATCAGGAAAGAACGAACTTGGGCATGAACGGTGAAGACTAGCTTACAAGGATGCCGACATAGTAGCCAACCTGGGATTCGTCTCCGTGAATTACTCCAATGTCTCTAATGAGCTTGAAAAAGTTCCGATTGTGGTCAGATTCAAGACAAAGCAAAGGGAATATACTCACTTGGGGAGTAAACGGGGTAAGGGTCTGAGAGGAAAGAGGATCTGACAGCTGCGAGAACAATATAATCCATAATTGGTCCCAGGGTAGAGGTGTCCTAGTAGTCGTTGGCTGCTCCGGTCGTTGCAGAAGAGGTGTCTCCTCGTCATCCTGCCGCTCCATCATGGTGATAGTACGAGAGATCTAGACAGACGGAGAAGAGGCGATTGCGCAACAACATAGTATCTCTATCATCCAATGTAAAATCAGCCTCATCCACCATAGAACCGCTGCTGGCCGTGTACAAGAAAATGCTATTTAAGGTGAATTGAAATAGATTGAGTTAGAGAGTCCACAAGAACCTGCTTTCTCTGATCAGCGACACCGAGAATGATGAAAAGTGTCGCACGCGGATATAAAAGCAACTTGAAGCCCCTCCTATTACGCATGTAGCACCGTATATAGCCACCTGTAGCCAGGGGGTAGGTACGTACCCCGCACTGTCGCCTAGAGAATCTCATGCTTATCATACCAGCCTGAGCTGCAGCTGCAGGCTAGCCTTAGACTAACCCTCACGCGCACGGTCTGGAGGTCTGCGTCCACATGAGATGACATTAAATAGAGAAAAATTGAGAAGCTCAAATCGACGACGTTAAACGATTTGAGGGTTTATCCATCAGTTACGACGCTGGTGCTACAGCATGAGGCGACTGCTGCATGTGATGAAAGTTCTGTTGCATTAATTACGTCTACGGATGACTCCGTTGGCCAGGGACTATACCCGATGACGTATATATTCCATCCACTGTCGATCGCTAATATAATATTAACGCAGTAGCTCGAGCTCGAGGTGGTAAGGCGCCAAATCATCTGATTGAAGGCAGACGGAAACCACATCACGGTCATAGGCACGAACAGACGGCACACACGGGGGGGTTCAGTCCATGCAGAGCCTGTCATACGATCATTCGGGCAGTTGAGCCCAACATCCTGAGGTGCACAGGTAGAGTGCAGCAACGATCAAGATCGATCAAACCAAGGAGCAATTGCTGTTCCGTTGGTTCTGGAGAACCTGAACGTTCATTGCGACTGTGACGAAGTTTCTGTGGTCAGTGCGCGATTAACCTTACAAATTAGCATGCATTCTAATCAAAAGAATGGGAAAGTAAGTAAAGCATGATACTACATAGAGTCTAGACTGCGGTACAACAACAATGACAGCAAAGATACCCTACATATGCACCATCCGAGAACGGACAACTTAGATAGTGATTCCAGTAGGAGGTGCATGCAATAGATGTGACATTTAAAGCTCAGACCTGTGAACCCGTGTAATGATGTCCATGTCGTCACTACCACCGAAGGTCGTGTGGTGACTCTCCAAGCTGAAAACGCGGGACCCAGATTGAGGACAGTCGTTCGCCCCAAAGCTCTCCGACTGCTGGTGTGGGGTAGGAGGGTCGACATAAATCTGAAGAATGGATGGTTGGTTTGGTTGCGCGCCGGGAGGGTCGGGGAAATCGGAGAGGGTGGACATGCGTGAGTACTCAGACCCGCTGGTCATGTAGCTCGATCGCATGGTATCTGCAGAGAGAGGCGGCGATTGGACGAACGAGATGGGGCTGACCAGGTCAACTTCTTCGGCGGCATCGTGGATAGAGGCGTATGCAGAGGTTCTATGAGAGCCCTGGTGAATGGTGGATTTTCCTGCAGCGTCAACGACATCTTGCCGGATGGGGTGACCTATGAGTGACGTTTGTTAACCACTAATTGAATTTGACAGAGTATCACGTACCAAAAGTGTCATTCTCTTGTGAGGCAATCATAGGAGAGGATGCTCGAGAGGATTCAATATCTTCTGGAATACTCGCTTCAAAGGGTGCTTCGTAAAGTTGTACTTGGGTAACAGCGCAGGGATCGACCTGCACCGGTGAAGGAGTCCTCGACATGTCCATGAAGACATACGTTTGAGATAGCTCATCCGATCGTTGATCCCCTGGTCCACCTGACCTCTGCCCATGGGAGAAATCCGAGGCCGCCACATGCAGCTCTCCAATCTCGCTCATACTGCGCATCAGGTTGGTGAGCGCGCTTCCAGAATAAGAGCTATGAATATCCGACGGTATACCCCTGCTGGTTTCGCTTGCGTCCTGATGTTTCACGCTAGATTTTTCACTGGACAGCCTGCTCTGGGGAGGCCTGTAGAACAAATCTTGAAATTCGTCCAGATCATCATTGTCCAAAGCTGAGATAACAAGATGTGCGGAGGTGATGTTAGTTGTGGTACCATGAGAATGGGTGGAGTCCATTGCTGTCACGGATATCAGACTCGGAGGACGAGTGGAAACGACCACAGAGTCAGAACCGGACATCTGGGATCGACCATTATTGGAGGTCATGGGTACGGGTGTTGAGTCTTTGGCCTTCCCCTTGTCTATGATTCGACTGAGAGTATCCTGCTGGCACGGGATGATGGTTCCGAAAGATTGATCCTCGGAGTCGGTTTCCTGCTCGTCTCGCGATGGCGCAGCAAACACAAGAACCTCACCAACGCCATACTTCCCGAGGTCAGGACTACTGATGGATATGTGGTTACCAGATGTGAAACCATCATCTTCCTGCACAGCGCTTGGCGGGACCGGAAGCGTAGGAGGGACAGAGTTACTAGGCTGCCGTGCATGCGAGTTCACCGGCTCACTTAATGCAGCAGCGTAAGGATGTAAGATTACACCCGGCTGCATTGCCCGCGGTGGGAGCCTGTGACGCATACTGACGTCGGTTATAGCAGTATTCGAAGGGAGTTGGGGGTCGTAGGCTGATGGATGTGGCCCAGCATAATCAGATACTTTAAGGTCATGCTGTAGGCCATGCTCAGAGGATGGATTAGGATAGCGTGTATATATGGCACCGGTGGCATATGGATGGCTAGGCATGCTTGGGAGTTCGTGATCAAGACAGAAGCGATCGTCGGAAGGAGGGGGAGATGAAAGTGCGATACCGACTCCTTCCCCACTTGGTGTAGTCGGGGCTGGAGAAACCCCAATGACGATGATGCCTCCCTCGTCGGCTTCATTGTGCGAAGGATCCGCAGGGTTGGTCAAATGTATGACTTTGGTTTCCTCCGTCATAGGTTCCAGGGCTGGTTTCTTGTTCTCAACATGGGTACCTAGCAAATCACTAAGATCTCCGCAAGGTGCGCATGCTTTAAGCAGGGCAGTTTTGCCCCAGGAGTCATTGCGGGCATGCCGAGTGCTTTGAGGTTGAGGATCCGTGAGCGACCTTTGCGAATTGGATTTACCAAGGGAGTGTGAGTGTGAGCGTGTGAATGAGTATGAACTAGAGCGCCCGCGGGAAAATGAACTAGCAGTGTGTGAATGGGAATGAGATCGAGAGTGCGAAGTTCTTGCAACGTTAACAGTAGGGGAAATGCTCTGACTTCCGAGGAGCGTCCGTGCAGCCAGATATTCTAGGGTCGTGCTGCCCTCCGGCTTGTGCCCATGACACCGTGACAATGACCTGGCACGAGCGCGGGAGAGGGAGCGGGTCCGGCTGTTCCCGAACGAGTGTGAGGCCTGGTGTTGCCACTGCCTTCGTTGTTCTTCTAGAACCTCGCCTTCTTCAAGAACTCTGCAGGAGTACTTGGTTATTGGTTAGCCACCTATAAAAAATGTAGCTTACTGGGTTAACGATGGCACAGGGGTTGACGGACGGAGTTCTTGTTGCGCGGTCGATGCGGCCGGTACAGATTCTGACTCCTCGAGGTTTATGCCCTCAATTGGGTCTGGGCACGGTTGCATGGGCGCAGTACGAGGTCTGCTAGAAATAGAGGGGCCAGACAGGACATCAACAGCCGATCTAGATTTCAACAAAGTATGATGTTCCTTCAGTGCATCAGTTGTAACTAACGATATCTGTGGTCTCCCGCCAAGTAGAGCAGGACTGAGGCGCGGGGTGGCACCCTCAGCAACAGGCGTGATTGGCGGGCTGAGGATTCGACCACTGCTCCCTCCATGTGGCTCATGTGCGCGCTTGACTTTTAGGCGTGGACGTGGAAAGAACAGTGCGTTGCACCATGTCTCGGGGGATAGCCAGCGTTCCACACCGGCTACTGGCGGTGTTGATTTTGTGTTCTGTTGCGAAGGCTGCTTGTCGCGTGATGTGGCAAAAAGATTCGGGGTGGAGACAGAGGACTTCAGTGGTGACGTTAAGGGACGTGCATTTGTAACTAATGTGGCGGCACGATCACTGCGAGGGTCAATCGCATAGGTGAGTGTCCGACCACGCGGAGCGAGATTATTGTGCGAGAAATGAGTACTTTGTGAACCTGAATCCAGTTGATGATGTCCTTGACGAGACTGTTGAGAAGTTCCGGGTCGAAGAGCAGACACAGAAACAGAGGATGTATTTTCACATGGGTGAGCCATAGAGATAGTCGGAGAGTCATAGTATGTGGTCGGGAATGAAGGAAACGAGTCCTGGTCGGGTTTTTCATTTAAGTCGACGTGCCGGGCGGAATGTTGCTTGGATGGAGAGGGATCTACAACGTCAACCCGTGGTGTGTAATGGAGGATGTGACTTCTGCGGGATGGCCGTGGCAATGTGACATAAGGTGAGTCAAAGTGATTGCCAGTGTTGGGACTAGAACCTGAAGGATTCGCAAACTTAACGTTTTCCTGGACTGTACTATGTTGGACAGAACTGGGAAGCCATGTTCCCGGCATATTAGTCCGACTAATAGGGGATACAGGTGTACTGGTTGATTGTCTTTTTGATTTTTTACTAGACCCGAACCCGAAGAACCGACCCATTTTTTTCTGAGGGGACGACATTGCAATACGCTGCATAGGCATTGGGGATTCGCCAACGCCAGCGCTAGCATCCATGGTGTGAGTGGGGATTTGCAAGCGCGGTGCACTTGCTTGTCGCCGTCGAGGATGCGGCCGTATCGAGTCGATGACACTTGTTGAGCTCGTGGTACGTCTCGTGAAGTCAGAGCGAACTCGGGTTCTGGGCCCGGGGAACCCAGTTGATTGTGCACCTAATCTCACTGGCTCGGCATCGTTCACGGACGTGTCCCGGTAGCGGTCCAGTAATTGAGAGTCTTCCAGAAATGCATTCACGTTGTCCTGGCTGACGGAGTGTCTCGTGGTATCTTGCTTGGCCATTGAGACGCTCTTGGGTGGTTCTAACGGACCATTGTAGGGAATATACCAGTCTTCTTCAGGGTTTTCAGCATAGGGAGAACGAGACGAAGACCCCATTTTGTGACCCGGAGCAAAACCAAACCGGGGTAACATGGAGAACGGGATGCTGCTGGTAGTCTTTGCGCCCATCAGATTCGGAACGTGTGAGAACGAAGATTTCAAGTGTCGATCCTGCAGATTGCGAAACCACAAGTTCATGATGTAAGGTGGGGAAATTGAGTGAATCGTGAACATACCACGTACGTTGTACCTGGTACTTGAGAAATCAGCTCAAAGATGTCCCCACACCAATTTTTTGCGGCAAAAACAGAGCAAGATGTAGCCCAAGCCTCTCCGCCTGATACTTGATCATCAATAATGCATCGACATGGCTCCAAATAAGGAACGGGTGCAAGAACTGCCTCACCTATGATGAAGACAAGAAAGAACAGATAAAGAGCGGAGTAACAGTCATGAATGGGTTATCAGAGTGTCTCTGTACGAGGCCAATGCCCTCACAGTGCCCACAGAGCCCGCGCTCAGCCGCAATGGTTAAATTTCAACAGTAATATTAATGTGTTGAAATCACACCCCGTAATATTGTTACCCACGTGTGCACTCATGATCATCACTTACCTAATTCGCTACGAATCCCACGGATAGCCTGCTCGTTAGTTAGACTCAACATGTGCATTTACAAGGCATTCATAATTAATTTCACCGTACTCATGATGGCAACATCGAACAGCATTTCTCACTAGGGAATGTACCGCGAACCGCGACATAAACTTGAAATAGAGATTCGGATGAGCGACGCTAGCTTCAGTTGTGACGCCTCTATCTATAGCACAGTCACTGGGAATGTTGGTGCCAGGTGCTCGGCGTGCTCCTGGGTCTAGTTTCATGTTGGGGTTGTTGCACTGGAAATGAATATTCCTGACAGCGCAAGTAAACACATGTTCCGTTTCATGATTGAAGCGTGTCAGATAAGAATGATGAGAAAGAAAAGGAGCCGTGCACTTCATTGATGGCAGGTCAGCACTCACTGGGATTCATCATTCCACCGATTTTAGAGATCCGTAAGCGGGTACCACCCGAAGGAAGAGTGCCGTTCCTCCCTAATTCACTAGGATATTATTAGCATATAGCCTCTCACACCACCATTTGGGAACGGTATGTTGTTGAGTTATCTGCAGCGTCCGTATACATGGACCTTTGGTTGAACGGGTTGATATACGTACGTGCGTATATGACCGAGGAATTGTTCATAACGAGTGCAGCTCACAGTACTATAATGTCCTATGCGGCGTTAATAGTATTCGTACCATAGCCAGAAAATCAGATATACTTATCATGAATCCATAGTAATCTGGTTTGTTAAACCGCCGACTAGAGCTATTTTACATAAACATGCAGAGTTTTCAGAAACTTATCCGAGTCTCAGTCGACCCGAAGAAACCGTCTTGCCAAAGGTGAGCGCCAGCCATGAGGGGGTGGGACTATAGCAGTTCATGGCGGCATGCGTCGAGTGCGTCTCGTCTAACATTAATTAGGCTCGTGACCAGCTGGCTAGTAGTTAATAGTTATAGCATGCTGGGCTTGTGGCAGGGCCGCCAGCGCGAAGCTGGGAGTTTGAAATTTAGTGGGTGCCGATCGTGCCGGCAACTTTTATTAACTAACCTCCGACCGTGAGTTTTATCAATTCGGCCTCGTCCCATCTTTAAGTCGTATGTCACTCTAGATGCTATCGACAATCTACGGTATGAAACTATAATCTGTGATGGCTGCCCCAATTGCTCAAAAGCTTAAGGAGAATTCAAACATCCTAAGAATCTAGAGTATTAATAATACATGACATTAGCCTATACATCTTTTACTAAGTAACTGTAAAGATTCTTTCAAATTGGAATACTCTGGAACCTCTAACTCTTTTGCATTCGACATCTCAAACTCTCAAGTCTACACGACACATTCTTAAAGCGGCCCCGAGGCTGCCGAACGTCACAATGCGATCTGCATCCTCTCGCATCACTTCCTCACCATTTCCTCACTTGCCTTTATGCGTTACTTATATTTTTGCTCTCACGTCCCGGTTAGGATTTCCTGTATCAAGCATGCGACAATCGTCCCCTCAAGACGTCTGGGTACGAGACTACATCTCTCAGTCATAGCACTGATGAACACCACATGAATACATCCTAAAAGTCGCAACGAAGCCCGGGCCTTAGGGACTGGCGCAGTGAATTGAACGGCGCACGGGGCAACCCAATCGGAGTAAGAAAAACGTGAAGTATTTGTGAATGAGGTATTACTGCCGTTCATCCCCTTTAAGAAGACACTCGTATCAAGGAGTGTACGTGGTAAATGTATGTTCACTTTTACAAAAATGTCTCAGCCGAAAAAAAAAAAGATACGAGGAAAAAAAACTCACGTATAAGCAAATCCAACGCGATTGCTATCAGTGTCGAAAACCTGCAATTCAATTAATATCTGGACTACATAGTCACCTCACGGTTCGACAACTCACAGCATAGTACTTCTCCATGAACTTCTGCCCAATGATGAAATCTAGCCCTTCGCCGCTGTTAGTCCCTAAGTACGAGACAAGGCCGTACTGCTTGTTTGCTAACAAGCCCCATGCGGTGTTCTGGTCAGTCGGAATGAGTTGCGCTGCAGCGTCCAGACTGAAGACGGTGCCGCCGATAGTAAAGTTCAATGGTTGGATTTCCGAGACGGAGCTTTCAGGGATGGTCATGAGTCCCGTGCTCTCATCGAGCTTGGCACCAGGGATGGCACGCAAGTAGGACTCGAAGAAGTTATCAGCGAGGAGGATCACTATAAATGTGTCAGAAAGTATGCATGTGGATGGGTAATAAAGCCCTACGGGTGGTGCCAGTATCGACGATTCCGGCGGTTGACGTTGGGATAACAGTTGTTGTGGAGCCGTACGTTGCATCGGTGACATTGACGCCCCAGTAGTAGCCAGCAGGGTAAGTTGCGGTGACTGGCGTGTAAGTGATTTCGCCGGTGTACTAGATAAAATTCAGAACTATTGTTTAGGACATAGTTTTGGGACTCACCAAAGACGAATCGATGCCTCCATAAGTGAGGGCTCCATCTGTGCGCAAATTAGATCACCTTCAATTATACCACACGACTTCTCTTACTAGTGTCATTGTAACTCGTTGCAGGTGCGAAAGAGACACCTAATATTTCCTCTGTGATCAAACCCTGCGAAAGAGCGTTGTTCATAACAGTGGGAATCAGCTCGTTGGTACTTGGTGAGAGTGTTCCCTCAGTCAGAATGACGGGGCCCACCCCGACGATGCCATCGACGCCCTCGAAGTCAGCGTAGGAAAGAGCATCACCGATGGACTGGTTCGTGATGACAAAACCTGGAGCGAGCGTCACCTGGTCGAGATCTGAAGGTCGAATTTTCAGATGTTACCGTTCCTGAGTAGCCCAAAGACCTACACTCCAAGCCAGAGAAGTAACCAGTGCCGTAAGTGACGTTGACGTCCTCACCAGTGAAGATACTGGTCGAGGTCTGGACATACGTCGTCCCAGTCCTTGAGATAAAATGAGATTTGGCCTGAGGGAATAACCAATCACGTCTTACCCGACAAAAGTATTGGAGCTACCAGTGTCAACAACCAAATTGTAGTAAGTCGGAGGGCTGCCAACGCCAACACTGGTTGTGTACTGGACATATGCGAGGTTAGATGCAGGGACGGTCGTAGGACCGCCAGAAGCATAGTTCTTGAGGAATGCAGCACGTGCACGATCAGCATCAGGCAGTCCCGCAAGGGAGGAGCTAGTAGGCGCAAGCTTCGTCAGGGGGATTCTAAGGAAGCTTGAAGCCGACACAGAGGTCACGGTGACGAGGAGAACTGCGCGAAGCAGGGCTGAGAACGACTGCATGTTGAACAAAAGAGCGGGGACCTTGCTAATGCACCATGAATGACCCAAGGAGGCTTAAATGGGTTGAAGCAACTGATAACCACACAGTACTGACAGGACTCGCCTGAAGGAACACATGGAAGTTGAAAGTCTCCATATGAGTCGAATATAAATAGACTGGAAGACATACGCAGAGCCAATGATAGCATGTGATATTTTCCAGCATGTTCAGGTTTGGTTGCTAAAGCGCTGACATTTGAACAGGGTAAGCATAGGTAAGCATGCGATCAGCGACTCATGAGCATTAATAATGCGAGATTGTTCAGCTCCGTAGAGTAGTGACATGGTCGGACCTGTGGTACTATTCCCACCTACCGATCACACTTGTCTCCTGAGCAAGAAATACCGGGCGTCATATGGCTGGAAGTTAAATAATAGGCACACGACTCACGAATAGTCCGAGAGTCCAAGACCAATCAGGACTACTGAGCCATGAAGTCTAGAAGGTAGCAGACGTACAAAAATATCCCGCAGTTGAACCCTCCTAGACATTTCTGTGTCGCTGTGCTCCCGTGCGACAGCAGGTGACGACTACAATTCCTGCTCAGCCAGCCTGACCAGGCGGCGATGGGCGCATTGAACAACAAATGCGTGCTATTCCGAGATGGGCACTGGTTGCTATTGATAAGACTACCAAATTTGTACCAAATAAAACCATATATGCTCACGGCAGGCGAACCTTTAGATCTTGGTCTTAACACCCACACACCGAGTTGCTTCCGAGGTATCCTCTGCCGGTGGCCGAGTATGGAGGAGTACTTTGTAAAAACCATCCAGGATAATACTCACGTCAAGAGGCCCACGGCGGACAGTTCGGCGATAGCACCGTCAATCCTCTGTTGCCCGTACCGCTCGTTGTATGATTATGGTATCAGAGCTTAAGTGGAATATCTTTTGGTCGGTCGGTGATATCAATACTAAGTTCTCAAGAAAACAGACACTCCTGATGCAAGTTGCATTGACATGCAAGTCATTTACGGATCTTGCACTGGAGCCGTGTATGGCCTTACGCCGTCAATCAGGTGTCTCCCACAAAGCTTGTGGAAACGGGATAACCAAAAACCGGTAAGTTACACTCTGCCTTGCGTTCGTATGATATTCACTGTTACAGGTCTTTCAAAGAGCCGTGACCTCCAATGTAACTATCGGTACCGAACTTTGCCATATCATCGCATCTCTTTCTTTGTTTCCCCATCTGATGTCTCTTACCTGGTGTAGGTCTAGCAACGAAACATTCCAATATATCTAGTTGCTACCCCAAAATTGATGACACTCGATACCAATCCTCACCGTCAATTCATCCGAACAGTCCAAGATGTCTCTCTTGTCAAGCATCCTAACGCAGTGCCCTTTTGTATTTGATTTCGTGTTTTCTGCAAAATCAGGAGATACATCGAACGCGTTGCATCGCCGGTCTCATCTAAGATTAGTGAGCACCGGAAAAGTTTTTGAGGTAGCCATGCTTGGCACACTTGTCTAATTTGCCTTCACTCGGATTTTTACGCCTCGAATTATCTTCCATACCCATGTCTACACAGTGCGAACACAGAAACTCTTACCGAATCAAGTACTAAAGTACTATAAACCAGTCCCACATGACCTAAATTGGCTGTGACAGTGGCTAATGTTGGTGGCATTGGCAGTATTCGCCAGAGTCCCGAGATGCTCCAGGAATCCACTGATGAACTCAAGAGCCATCTGAAAGATAAGATAGCACCATTTGGCGTAGACATCAAGTGGGCGGCAGTGCTCGGAAGACAAATGTAGGTGCCCCTTCCTTCATCTAGAGACAGATAAGTCTAACACAGGCCCTCATTAGTACGATTACACAGATGGCCAAGGCATGGTCCAGGCTACCGGAAGAGTTATTCATCTTCAACTGTTCAAGACATCGTATCACTGCAAATACCTTCGCCTCACTGTATTATTGCCATGTCCGGTCTGATATCGTGTTGCCATACATCGGTCTATTGTAGACGGACACGCCATATCCCCTGACGTTCTCCACTCAGGATTTTCACACAATGCGCTGATTGTGGCACACTTTGGTAATTCAAGAGTTCGCCATCCTACAAAGATCGATGGTTTCATTTTGGCTGTCGCACTTGATTTGACAGAAATCGCTGCATAAGAGATCTCTCTCTGCAAGAATGATCCAGCAGCCTATAGGAACTCAGGCTCGTCCAGGGGTCGATCGAGTCTTTCTCCACGGAACATTTTGGAAATGAAGATGTCAGAAGTCCACCTGACCACTACTGTGACGGAGCTGTACAACCGCCACAGGAGACCGGACATGGGGAAGCAGGCTGGTAGTGACATTGATGAGGATGAAGGGTTTCGAGGAAGATAGCGGAAGTGAAGGCGAATTCGACTGACCAAATTTCATCAGCCTCATTGGAGGAATTGAATAATTCGAAACGTTCACAGACGAAGTACTCGTTTTTCTTTGCGATGATTCGTCCTATCTTTTCCTTCCGCCAGAATATCTTGAATTCGAAGTATCAATTGCAGCGCAACCATCTATTTCAATTTATAGACTTCTATCGTCCATCCGACCGATTTTTGTTGCAAGATAGAACTCCCGTTCATCGCTTCCATCGATGACCTTCCGCCCCCCGCTGATCCCATTCCCATTCTATAATTGCAATCCGCTGTCGGGCACGCATTTGCCTGCAGGCTGTACCCGAGCATCTCCAATACGTAGTCGGTCTGAAACTATGTTTAGTCATGCTGAGATCCCCACTGCCCATCCCAGCGTCTCGTCATCGAGCTAACTTGGTTCTTGCCCAACACCTGTCGTGATTAGGGCGCGCCTGAAATGTTGCTGCATCATTTGGTTGGTTGAAAATTGCAGTTGTACTTCGCATATTCCGACGATGTTTCAGGCGAAGGCACCACTGACACACCGAGAATAATGAACTGGGTTCAACTTGATCAATTAAAGGCGCAATCTTGATCCCTCCAAATCTAGATATACTGTCACGAGTACCCAAGACTGCCCTGTAATTGCCATCACTTGTAGTGAGGTGAGACAACCTCTCAAGCTACTTCAGGCCATTCCCGTGCAATGATATTCTGTTGCTCTTCCTCCGTCTCTGCGAAGATGATGAGCTTCATCACACCTTGCGCTTCTTCGAAACTCTGGAATAACCGGTGCTTGATCTTGTTCATGATGCAGTATTCCATCAATTCGTTCTCTCCATTCGGCTTGAACTTGACGAACAGACAAGTCGCTCCCCGCGCTGCGGATAGGTCTGAGACGCCATCACCGAAGAAGAATACTATCGGGGCGGGTTGCATATTCCTGTATGGGGCAATCGCCTTCGACTTGTCATGTCCGAAACCGCTAATTCATCATGCTCAGTCAAACGCGAAACAGCAATGTGTAATGTTACCTCTCGGGATGACGGTATTGAATGTCCCAGCTTCCATCACCGTAGGTTTTCACCTCGTTCGATATTATTTGAATACCGTCCAGGCTAGCGAGGTGCTTGTTCAGCACCGCACGGATGATAGGTTCCATCCCACTGCGGAAGTATGAGTTTACAGCATGGTGAAACCATAAGTTTTTTGTACCTGGACACGACTACCACGGGTATATCATTCGTTTCGCAAAATTCGTAGAAAGCCTTGAAAGTATCATCGACTTTGATGTCTGAGACAGTCTAGACATTAGCTTCGGACAACAAACGCCCCTCGTGCGTGGACAAAACTTACTGTTCGCGACAGCATTTTTACAGAACTCGAATGTGTGCTTTACCTTGCCTTCCTCCTTGCCATTCTCGACGACGCTCACGATCATCTTCCGGAAGGCATCCCTGGATGACGAAATCAATTCTGCAGCTTTGTTCAAGCAATGTTTCGCACCGGAAGTTATCTTCGCCGTTACGTATACGCTGATTGAGGGCAAAGCGATCTGAGCGCCCCATCCCAAAGGTGTCCGTCACAACTGAGTTGTAGTACTTCAGTCAGAGCAAAGCACATAGTAAGTTCTCGACGCGACGCACAGTCATTGGAGTCCTGCGTGGTGATTGTGCCGTCCCTGTTTGAGCACAGCGAATCGCAGTCAGTGCTACCGCCGGTTAGATCTAGATCTAGCGTTTACGCACCAATCGCTGAGCACGATAAATTTCTTGCCGTGGTAGATGACTGGTTCACTAAGAGGTGATTCCTGCGACATTGTAGAACGGCGCGTTGTCTAGTATATTCGGATATATATTGTCTAGCAAGATATAGAAGGAATGAGTGAAAGATGATGAAGCTGAGTCCGTGAGATATGGGAGCGATAAGTGGAGGTGGTGGCGCAGGGTCAAGGTTGCACGTTGGTTAATACAAGGCAAGCGCCAAACATTATCTTATCTCAAACTCGCTTTATGTAAAGCTGTTTCTGTGGCAATAATTTAAATTATGTAAATACTAATAAATGCTTCTATACGGACATTGGGATACTGCTGCAATGAGGTGGATGGAACAACTAAGGACACAAACCTTGAAAAAATACACATCTAAGCTGCACGGGTTTTACCCTCTATATCGACTAAGAGGCTGTGTCTATACTACCAGACGGTCGTCTATAATTTTAAAATAAAGTAAGTCGTGCGCGCTAGCACGCGCACCTACCAGTCAATCTCAGAAGGGAAAAATTTAGCAATGAGGTCCTCGTAGTATGGGCGAAGTTTTTCAGTATCGCAGGGCTCGTCACTCTTCGAGTAGAGATCATAAGGATTGAACGCGCGAACGGCCTGAAGGGCTACGCGATCCTTCTCATTCATGAGGTGCGAGTAAGCTCCCTCACGGTGCCATCTAATTAGACATTGTAAAAATTCGGTGGACAGTGCAAACTGAGAGAAGCTTACGGATAAAAACTGTGATACCTGATCATAGCAAGGCCTTCCGCAGGGAGCGAGCACTGATCCTTAATAACATTGTAGAGATACTGCGAGAAGTTTGATGAGCAGAAAAAAATAAATATGTAGACAGAAATATACCTCGTCATGACCCCAAGACACCATAACATTATCAAGGCCGCAATTAGGCTCATAAATTCCATACTGCGTGGAATAAACGGCGTCGTGGAAGTCGGGGTTGCCGGCGAAGGTACCGGGGTATATGTTTTTATCGGAGAAAGCGCAGCCGACGACGAAGGTATCCTTGCGAAAGAAATATATCAGTCTGCACGTCGTCACGAAAACCAGATGAAGGAACCTACACCGACAACGTCCCACTGGCCTTCACTGCCAAATAGGTACAACAGCTTACCAAGGTCGTGGATCAAACCGGTAACTTGCATCCATTCAGGCTTGCCGTCGCGTCGGATGGCCTCGGCAGTTTGGAGCAAATGCTCAATTTGCGAAAGCTCAGTCTAAATATGTATTGCAAATCAGCAAAGGAAAAGCGCAGGCCAATAAATCACCGACATCTGGATCCGAGTCATCTACAAGCGTATTGAGCATTTCCATAGCTTGCCAGATACCCATGCGAGCGCGTTTCCGGCTCTTGAATTCCATGCGGGCTGTGATGTTGAAAGCTACAGTCTGTTTTTCTACATGGCAGCGTCAGTACCACGCTGTGAATTCGTAGATCGGATGTATTAGATACCATGTTGCTCCTTGTAAAAATTCTTGACGCGATCACAGGCAGTCTCATACTGCCGGAAGTTCGTCTTGTCTTTGGTAGAATCAAACTCAGACTGAGAGTCCCAAATTTTAGCCTTCAGAACATTTACTGTATAGAGACGGTATGTCAAATCACAAAGTGGTGGAACGGCGCGATGGATACATACCGTCATCGACTGCATCGGAAACAGCGTCGAGTTCATGTCCAGCATGTGTGCTAATAACGACAGCAGGCATGTCTAAGGGTAATAGCGAAATGAGGGTTTTGGGAGAGGAGCGGAAGGCTGAGTGGGAATGAGAGTCCTCGAGACAAGACAGGCTGCCTTATATACGAATGCGACCATCGCGAGCACCAACAGAACCTGAAACTGCCCTGCACCACAAGCTGTACGTGTTTCGCGCGGAATTGATGACGATAATTTGAAAGATTGTCAACTTCCTTATTGGTATGTCGGTCGGTCCCAAAGGAAATTGGTGCCGCGGACCCTTCCCGTAGGCTCATGCCGACCCTTGCCGACCACGTGGCTCTTGCGTGGCTCCGATGTTTTCTCGGCTCACGGAAGAGTTGATCTGGCCGACGACAGACAACAAGTACTGCATAGTTAGACATCATACTGAATGTTGACTCCCATTCAAGTTCCCGACAACGATACTGCCCATCTAGTAACACGTTATGAGTTCTGACTCGCCGTCAAGGTTTGCACAGGATCCGGGCTTACTTAGTCTAACTCACTCTAACTCTCGTTCGCTTCCGTGATCCAATATTGAATCGATGGCAACCTAACCTAACTTAACCTAATCTCACTTTCCGCTGGCGTGACAATCCGAGCGACCGCAAGAATAGTACAAGGCAACTGACAGCTGAATTTTTTCTCTTGGTGCAGCCCTTACTCAGGTTCACTGAGCCCATCGGAATGCAACAACTTGGCGTTGCATAAAGCACGGTAAAAACCGGACGGACTCATGCGTTTATGGCAGAAAGTCAAGTTGCCGTTATGACCAAGTCACAACTAGCGTGCACGTATCACACAGCTCCAGATGATGATTTGTTAATTCACCTCAGCTTTCCCAGCTCTCAAGCTCTTGGCCACTTGGGTATCCTTCGAGATTCTACTTTGCTGGCTGGGCGAATTGAGGAAATTAACCAGAATCTCCGTGTCTAGAAATCTGCTCCAACATCACATGTGGGTCTTTTCGCCAACTGTAACTCGTCAGGCCAACCGTTGTCCCACGGACTCCGATATATTTATGGACACTCGGTGGATGTGGTCAGACCTGCACGACAATCCTAGTATGGATGATGAGACGAGTTTACGAGCTGAGTACCTCTCCTTCAGGTCACTTAACCATCATGGTCCTTCTCTTTGTGCTGGCACATACGCGATCAGAAGATATGTATCACCCATCGTCTTGACAAGTGATGAGCTGTCATTTCTATCCCGCGGACGACTGGCCATACCCTCAAGGAGCACTTTCAGGCTTGCAGAGTGGTCGCACGCTTGTTTACAATATCCCGCTAAGATCCTTGCTCCGATGCGCTACCGCATCCGAATGGCATGTACACCAGATCAACTGTATTGTCTGCCGGTTTGCCCCATGTGAATGGAGGCACTTCCTTATTCCTGGGCTGTGTCACCTCACTATCACACTGCATATATTCCGTTCCTGTCATCTATTTGCCAGTGCGTCGGCCAGTCAATGGTGTGAAAATGTATCTGTGAATTACATACAGCTCTACCGATGCCAGACGGTTTCATGTCTGCCTCAGATGCTACAGTCGTACTCTCCAATTTACGTACCATCATTCATATACATCAATGAATGACTGCACCTATCACTCACTTAGTTGGAGCAGGCCAATTATCGAAGCCGAGGTCAATACCTGGATAGCGCATTTCAGTACCATCATTTTCTCAGCTATTATCAACACTTACCCCAAGGAGGCGTGATGAAACGCTTCTGCTTTCCCCCTGCGGCTACACCGTCAAGGGTTTTAATGTCCTCTGGTGTCAGCACACTGTATGCCTCTAGCGCACCGGTCAAGTTAGACTCGATACGGGATGGTGTCACTGATTTGGGAAGGACAATGATATCCTTCGCCACTGCAATCAGACACGTCAACCATCATCATCTTGCACAGGGCGAATGACAAGCATGAACGTACGCAAATAGCCGAGAAGAACATCGGACGTGCTCTTGAGGCCATACTTCTTTGCGATCTCTGTGGCAGACTCATCGGCCAACAGTGGAGAGTTGGTCGAACCAAGGGGCGAATATGCTTGCGGAACAATTTTCTTCGACTTCAAGTACTCAAGAAGTTCGAGCTGAGGATTGTACAGATGAATTTCGAGCTACGTATTTCAATGGTCAGTTTTGAATGGTAACGTTACGTCGAACACACCTGATTAACAGCCGGGACGATCTCAGCTGTGGGCAAAATCCTCTCGAGTACCGTCTGGGAGAAGTTTGATGCGCCGATTGCCTTGACTTTACCCTTCTTTACCATTGCTTCCATACTCTTCCAGGTGTCTATGAGGTCCCAGGATTCATCGATGTCACGGTTTCCGTTCGGGCGCATCGGCATGACGGGGTGATTCCCATTCGGGTTCATCGCAATAGGCCAGTGCACAAGGTAAACTGATAGTTAAGACTGTCAGGGTCAGTCAAACAAGACCAGAGAAACGCAGATCCCACGGTCAAGATATGTTGTTCCCAGGTTTGCGAGTGTCTGGTCGAGGCATTCTTCAGCACGTCTATGGTATGTACCCCAAAGCTTGCTGGTGATCTATCAATACCCGGATGAGCAGGGTAATGATGAGATATGTTATACGCACAAACACTTCCTCCCGCGGAACGCCCGATGCACGCAGGCCCTCGCCGACTTCCTTTTCGTTCCCATACGCCCTTTAGTGTAAAGCGTTCATTAGGATTTTTTCACGATCGACCAATGTTTTCCTACCAAGCACAGTCAATGTGTCTATAGCCTGCCTTTAGCGCATGTTCGACAGCGCGAGCGACTTCATTGGTTTTCGATTGCCACGTTCCTGTTCAGCTTGTCAGTAAGCCATCAACCCTGAGCTGACTCGGAGTCCAAGAGCTCACCGAGCCCGATGGCAGGGATGGTCTGGCCGTTATTAAGGGTGGTGAAATGCGATGTCATAGGTAACTGGAGACGGTGTGAGGTTAACAATACGATGTTATCTCTCCATGCCGGCTCTGGACTATCATTTGCACGAGATCATCGCGTGAGATTTCATCAGAGTCAGATGATCCCTGCCTCATCCTCAAGCCCCAGACAATCTCTATTTGCGGCACGTGGTGCCCAGAGATAGCATATCTACATATTGTCTACATATTCTGCTAGGTCTCGGACACCATGTGATATAGTACTTGCACAACATATGTGCATGGACGTAGTTCCCCCGTGCGGCCCGACTGTCAGTGCGGACCGGCCGGTGCGACTGCAGACATATGATCAATGGCCAAGCCGTTGTTGGTCGGATCCGAGATTCAGAGGGCACTAGCTTAGGCTAGTCTTTTCGTTTCTGGGCCCACTCTATTTCGTTATTCTTTCTAGGTAGATGATTTGATACCCATAATCAGTGGCGGTGTGGTCAACTGAGTCGAGCGAGCGGCTGGTATAATCATTCGTGTGATCATTTATAACGGTGTGTTGCATATGAAACTGCGTTACGTACTATGAGTTTTTGAAAAACTTGGCCTCGCCGCCATCGGTCAAGCGCGCGGGAAGTATCACGCCTAATTTGGATACAAAGTCCGCAGCGAGTCCGTTTTTAAAAACGAGTCAGACTAGCAGTTTCATACACAATACACCGTAATTCAATTAATACTGCTTTTGCTTCCCTGATATCTCGGCGAGTGTTCGTCTCGTGAGTCATAACCCTACGTGCCAGCCTAACTCTGCCCAGCACCTAGCGACCAACAAGTTCGTTATTGACGGAGAATCGTCGGAGATCGATGCATAACCTGAACATGCATGTGCAGAAAGAAGACTCGGATTCAGCTGGGTACGATCATTTGATATTGTCTAATCGCTTCTTGATCATTGCAAAGTTTCTTGCCATCGATAAGCATTTTGAACTCAATCAAGTCTTGATCGAGTCAATTCAGCGGCGCTTCCGAGAACGTTGTCGACGGTCGAGTTACCCAATTTCAACCCCAATTTCAAGTTTCCTTCTGTATTAGGCGAGTAAGCGCCGCCCAGTCTTAAACTCAGCCTTGTGCCGTATCATTGATCTCGCGCCTCGAGGCGATTATCCTGGCTATCTCCATTGGCAGAAGCCAATAGTCGGACCACCAAGACTGTAGATCACTCGGATCCCACTTACGCCAGCATCCGCACTATGGATTTCGAGGAGTTTGAAGTTGATATCGAGCGAGCTATCGAGGACTCCGGGCCATCAAAATCATGTACTGTTACAGAAGCTTTGAAGTGGATCGATTCGACTTGGTATGCCCCTGCAAGCAGGAATGCGCGCTGGATGGACTTGGTGGGGGATTATGCTGGTGCAGAACCCTTTGTGATCGACGGTACTCGATTAACTTGCTAGTCGTCTAACTTTCAAGTTGATGCCTGTCTACATCCTAGGTCATTCCCTACTCCAAGTTGTGCTCGATGATCGTCTGCTCGCACTAGCGAAGGACGATGGTATGTCACTGGGGTCTAGTGCAGATGGTTTTCTCTGACTTGGATGATGGCGCCGTTGAAGACCCATCATTTCAGATCATTCATGCGATCTATTCACTAGAATGCATACTGAAAAACTTTCAAAATCGATCAGCGAACTTCGATATTGTTTTCTTTGACGGTGAAGCCACTTTTCCATCTCACCATCTGAGTCTATGTTATTGATATTGATAATGTCTTAGTCAACCGACACCTAGTACTGCGAGCGGGCGAGTCGGAGTTCACTGTTGCATCTCGAGCCCTGGCCAGGAGACTCTTATATAAGCACCTCCAGTCGCTAGATTCGGTGAATACCCTCACCTTCGCGAGTCTCTTCGACAAAAATTGGGTCGATTATCGTTTTCGAGTGAAGGTAGAAGTCTCACAAGACATGATAATTTCTTCTCACCCCCATATAGCCAATGTTTGTCATGGTCAATGATGGCGGTACACTGAAGGAAGGAGTCGGTGGACAATTCGCCGCCCATCAAATACTCGTTGAACGATTGTTTATCTTCGATTTACTGGCTAGTGGCTTGGCAATGGCGCCGCTCCAGGGTGCTGATTTCAAGGACACCAAGGTCACACTGCGTTTTCCGTCTTGTTCTATTTTCTTGATTGTTGATCATGCTATAGATCTTATCTTTTGTCTTTGAATCAAAGCTACGCTTAAACCGTCAAGGGCATCTTCCCAATGCTGTTTTATCTGCGGGTGTTGCTGCCATGGACATTCTTGCTAGTCACGAACAAGGGCCATTCGATCAAGTCCGTAGCTGCGTCCTCCGCGAAGCGTCAGCATCCCCGTCTTCCTTCGACCTCCACGCGACCTTGAAGGATGTCGGATTCTCATATCTTTTAGCATTCAAGACCGACACTCAGCCGTCGCTACTTGCTGTGTTCATCATCCATGTCCTTCTTCTCAAGAGCATCTCCGTCCAGGATCGAGCGCGACGCCTGGCGCCAATGAAACCTGACCTTTTCACTTCATTGATAAAATCCTTCCTACCTCGCATCCTTCGAGCGACAGAAGCGGTCCTTGTAGCAAATGATGCATCCATCGACATCGATATTCGTGTATTCCTTTGTGTCTTGCGCTATCTTTCCGAGCATCCAGCTCAATCATTGATGGAGATTCTGGGACCCACTGTGGCCAAAGATGCAGAAGATATATTTTCTGAATTGAAGCTCCCGCACCTCAACTTTTCGTGTTTGAGCGCATCTTTCCTTCCTGACGAGCCGTATGAGATGCCAATTCCCCTCAAGCTCCTTCCGTTTTCCAACCCAGTGTTCGACGAGGAGCTTTCTGTCGTCCACGTTGCTACGGAGGGCGTCACACGCCCCAATCCCATAGAACCTGTTACGTCTAGCGGAGAAGAGTCTGACGACTGGGACGATAGCAGCTCCAGTGACGAGTCCGCTGATGTCCTCCCATCCACTCGTTCTTCTCAAAATAAGATATCCAGGAAGGACGCACTCTTTTCTGACACGCAGCATTGGCACAACCATAGAACGGCCATTCTGCCCAAGCACCTCGGAGGAGATGATACGGCACCGATGACTGAATGGCAGCGTAATCGGAAACTTCGTTCGGACCAGCGCTTCATGAAGATCTTGCATGACCAAGCCAGTACCTTGACTGGTGCATCAGGAGCTGTCCTCGAACAAATGAAAATACTGACTGCAGCCTCCCTTGCAAATCAGCGCAACGTGAAGGTCAGTACTCGGGTATAGTATCTATTACTTCAGTCACTTATCATGGACCTTCAGCCAAAAGTTGTTCATGCTCGTTCGTCAAACAAAAGTACCGGAAAGCTGTCAAAAGCCGATGCTATCCGTGAACAGAATATTGCAAAGAAAGAATCTAAACAAACGTCTGAGTCTGCAGCGTGGATCGCGTCCCGCATTCAAGAGATGGAAAGCCTGGATGACACTGGCCTCGAAAAGTGCCTGCATGTTCTTGCTCGCAATCCGCGAACTAGGGAGGCATCAGTAGGCGCGGAACTTCGGGTCTATCGTATGCATCGTCTGCTCCGAGAGTGGATCTATTCCGCTAATCCAGGCTCTTCGGCGAGTCGCGACAAATATTCCCTGTTGATCATGCGTCTCGTCAAGGAAGTTTGGGAGATCGGCTTTAGCACAAAAGAGATGGCTAATGCAATCACGGGCGTATTGATTACCCTCGGCTTCAGTGACTACATTGATTGCCTGGTGATCTCTGGTTCGGCTGATGACAGGGCGCTAAGTTTTCGCTTCATCAAGCTGGTCAAGTCCAAGTCCAAGACCACCGTTTATGACTTTATGCGAGTGCAGGAGCATCCTATCGTGTGGCAACTCCGGTTGTTTGGCGAGTTCATGGATAGAAGCATGGACAGTCAAGCTGATGCAAGAGTGACCTTTAAGCCAGATGCATGGCAACGTGAGGTGCTCGACGCTATCGACCAAAATATGTCTCTTCTCGTCGTAGGTTAGTGATACTTTGTTTCGGAGGAAGAACAACCGCTCATTTATTTGTAGCTCCTACCAGTGCGGGAAAGACCTTCATCTCGTATTACGCTATGGAGAAGATTCTCCGAGGGTCTGATGACGGGATACTCGTTTATATTGCACCGACAAAAGCCCTTGTTGCTCAGGTTGCAGCCGAGATTTATGCTAGGTTCAGCAAGGATCTCAATGGTCGTGAGTACTCATGGACTCATATTCAACGAGTGATCGGCCCTGATTCAATTCCAGGTAGCTGCTGGGCGATCCATTCCCGTGACTTCCGGGTCCACGATCCGCAGAACTGCCAAATCCTTGTCACCGTCCCTGAGATCCTGGCGATCATGCTTTTATCTCCTCCACTCGCCAAGACGTGGACCCCCCGACTCAAATAGTACGCTTGTCAGTTTGATACACGTGTATTTCCCTCTCACATCCTACTATAGTGTCATCCTTGACGAGATTCACACAATCGGCCAGCAGGAGGGCGGAGCTGTTTGGGAACAGATCCTGCTCCTGTCCCCTTGTCCTGTCATGTACGTCACTTTTGCATTCAACCGATCATGTACTGATTCTCGCATAAATAGAGGTCTGTCTGCCACGGTCGGAGCCCCAGAAAGGTTCAACGAATGGCTCGAGAGCGTTCAGAAAGCGGGTGGGTTCCAGCACAAGTTCGTGCATTATCCCCATCGATATTCGCACTTGAGGAAGTTCTACTACAACATTCATGAGGAGCCAAGAGATGCCTTCGAAGGCCTTTCGACGTACAAGTCTACAGAAAGGATGCGATTCCTGCATCCATTGTCCATTCTTTCGTCCAGCACACGTTCCCTCCCCTCTGATCTGGCGTTGGAAGCAGTGGATGCATTGAATTTATATCGGGCTCTACGTGCATGCACAGCCCTCCAGCCCTCTATTCTTGTTGCCCTCGATCCTGTGGTATTTTTTTCCTCTGCTAAACTCCTTCAGCAGAAGGACGTCATTCAATACGAAGAGGCTCTTAAACAGCACCTCGCACCGTTGTTGTCCTCTTTCGATTCGCAAGACTCCGAGACGCCGTTGTCGCGCGTCATTACCCAGCTTCAAGATGACGTTTTATCTCGCGTCCCGGACAGAGTGTTGAACTCTCAACCTGATCGTGTTGTATCTGGCCGCAATCTCATTCATCTAGTCGCCGATCTTCACGCACAAGGGAACCTTGTGAGTACCCGACGCACCTTCCTTCTTTATATTCATGAGATCATTATTCGTTAGCCCGGTATCTTCTTCTCATTCGATCGAACCGATTGCGAGAAGATGGCCCAAATTTTGAACAACGTGCTTGAGACCCAGGAAGACAAATGGCGCAACAATAGTCCGGAATGGAAACGCAAAATGGCACAATATGATGCATACCTTCAAGGCGCAAAAGAGCGGGAACGCAAAGCTGCACGAGCATCGAAACACAAGGGCGATGAAGAGGATAAGCGCACTGACACGAGTGAATGGCAAACATCCTTCAGACCTGACGATCCCCTGCCAGACTTCTCGTTCGCTGGTCAAAGCACTTCGTACACTGCATCAGAACTTGACGATGATATCGCTTATCTTGCGAGGCGGAAGGACTCTCTACTTGGATGGCCAGCGAAATGTTTGAGACGTGGAATCGCTGTTCACCATAGTGGTATGAACAGAGGGTATCTCTCTCTGATTGAGAGGTAAGCCCTTTTCCAACGTAGCACCACTGTCTGACAGTAGATCAAGTCTCTTCCGCCGTGGCTTCGTGCGCGTGATTTTCGCAACGGGTAAGTGTTCCATTTTTCTTGTAGGGTCGCTAACCTTAGGCTGCATTTACAGGCACTCTTGCCTTAGGTATCAACGCCCCGACCAAAACGTCGATCTTTTGCGGTGACTCACCCTTCCTCACTGCGCTTATGGTTCGTTTCCCATTATTTCACTTATTCGTCATTAATTTATTGCTTTAGTATCGACAATGTGCGGGACGTGCTGGACGGCGAGGATATGACACCCTCGGTAGAGTCGTTTTCTATGCTCTTCCCATGAACAAGGTGCAGAGACTAGTACTTTCAAAACTGCCATCCCTCTCTGCCAGTTTCCCTGTAACATCAACTCTCGTCGTGCGCCTGTTCAATCTGCTGGAGGGTTCAAATTATTCCACAATTGCTGTCGCCGCTGTACAGCGGCTCTTCCGCCTGCCACAAGTCAGTTTTGGCTCTGAGGAAGGAAGACACCAGCTTTTGCACCATCTACGCTTCTCGATCGACTACTTGCGTCGTGCCCGTCTTCTCGATGAGCAGGGGAAGCCGCTCAATCTTTTTGGAATAGCCGCATATCTGTATTACACAGAGCCTAGCAACCTGGCCCTAGTCGCTCTGCTTCGCAGTGGCGTGGTCCATAAAATTTGTGCGCAACCTAGCCTGAGGCTTGCGAAGCGCGACTTCATCCTCTTGATGGCCAACCTCTTTGGACGGCGGTACCTACCTTCTGCTTGTCTGAAAGAGGAGTACATCACGGAGGTGATCAAGAAGTCGCCATCGATGGTCGTACTGCCACCACTGTCTAAGGCAGCTAGTGACGTGCTCATAGAGCAAGAGCGTGAAATCCTCCAGATTTTCACTGGATATGCCCTTACCTACGCGACTCAGCACCAAAAGGACCTTGGGCCCGATCATATCCTGCCTCTTAGCAAAAGGAATATATCGGGTACTGCAGAAGATGAACCGTCGCTCATTCGTGACCATCTTCACCGTACCGCGATCCGTGTTGTCGCACGGTCGCTCTTTGTGGCCAACTCGGGCCACGATGATCACTTCAACAGTGTTCACGACCTCACTCAAACGGCTCGACGTGGACTGAGCCTGAACGAACACACCATCCCATCGTTCAAAGGCATCACCGGGAGAACCAACCAAGAAGGCAGAAAATACGCGCTGAACGCATACCTCCTTGACTTCTACACCCACGGACAGGTGGCGGCTCTTGCCGCTGCGAACGGAGTCAGGCGGGGTGATGTTTGGTTTTTATTACAGGACTTTGACCTCACGTTAATGGCTGTGCGTGGGGTACTTGAGCAACTCCTTCAAACGAGGTCCGTCGGCGACAAAGATGCGACGTCTGAGAATGCAGACCTCGGTGAGGAGGTGGATAGCGGATTTGCATCCCTTGACCCAGTCCAGTGGGAAGATGAAGAAGAGGAGGCATCTGGGAAGCAGGAGCAGGGAAAGTGGGAATCAACTTGTGATTCGCAGAGACCGCGGGGGGTGTCGGGTGCAGACTGGAGAGTTTTCGAAGTGGTCAATGGTGCGCTCGAAGAGTTCCATGAAAAGTTCAAGGCTATGTGGGCCTAAACGTGTACGAACTCAGCCTTTATGTTTTGAACCTGTGACTATTCTGCTGCCACTGTTAACGCATGGCTCGTCGTTCTTTCACAAATAAATGTACATGTATGCTACAGTTACTGAATTCGTTGTACCACTAGGATTAAACACATGAATGTCATAAAGGTCTCCCCTCCAACGATACCGAACACCACTTGATCAAAGGACGGCGTTAAATCGACCAACATCTCCATAGCTTCGCTACCCATGCTGGACATCCCCTCTCGCATCGTGGCTTCTATCTGTCTCTCCGTCTCTTCATGTGCACCGCTTTCACCGATTTGTCTGCATTCACTGCTGCACTCGTGAGTATATCAACCTCGTACTACAGCGAAACCCAATCTCCTGCATCATTTCGCATCACCACAGTCAAAGGGGTGTAGACGAATGCATGGTGATAGAAGCTGCCTTTCTCGCCCCGGAGACGGAGATTGTAGAACTGCTAAGTAATGTCTGTCATGAGAAATATAAAAGTGTAGATGAACGAGTGATGTTGTGTAGGTGTTGTTGATGGTAACCGTCCCAGTTTCAATGGTGGCCAGAGTCATCTCTGCTGTTTCTTGAAGGCGTTTATTATCTTATTCATGCTGCCCTGTATTGCGCAAAGACAGCTCGAACATGGTTTGTTCGCGCTACTAGTGGGCTCCTGATTATGTCACGATTCGTTGTCTGGTTTGTGCGTCACAACGTGATCTTTGCTCCTGGTTTGGTGGAAAGGGTACGTATTAGTTTACATCCTGGGATGCATCTGGCCAAATGTCATGACGATTGCATCCAAATCGTATGGATAAGCACCATGATATCATATCAACGTCTCAAAACTCATCTCATCTCATCTCATCACCCTTAAGAACGGTCAGACTGAATAATTGATACACGTCGCTCGAGCTAGGCTGCTAGTGTGAGGATGGCTCGGAGGAAGAGAAATCTGAGACGCAGGAGAGCAGAAACGACTTGTGATTTGCGGAGACCGCGCGGTGTATGATCTAGGTGTAGAAATAGGTAGAAATGGTCAACGGTGAACTCGAAGAATTAAGCTAAGTTTCACTTTCTGAAATTCTCGCACCGTAGGAAGCAGCTAGTGGCAGTTATCGAGGCGATTCGGAGGTGAGATTTCGTAGATTCTGGGTATGTACTAAGTCAAGCCATCCGGCCGCGATACGGACCATTTGCTGCATCACACCTATCCCAAGATGAGGATCAATGACCACCCTTCCACGGAAGGCCTAAGGCTAGATTGTTAGGTGCACATCATCAACGAGCAAGTAGCTACATAACTCACATGAGTCAGTAAGTACTGTGTCGGCAGAGACACGCTTACATAATCACTCACATCACCTACTAGCTTCTATTTCAGCCCCAGTATCAGTCTCTCCGGGCCAGCGGCCTAACGTCCAGCCTAAGGCCTGTGTACCATCCCTGCCGCCAGATAAATTTACGGAAGAAATGTGCTGGGGGGCGGGTGGAGAGGGCGATGTTACTGTCGCTTCTTGTTCAGTGCTCTTCGTATTCGGTTCACAACGTCGAACTTGAATGGCACAAGACTCAAGGTTGTGCCCTGTATGGATACCTTTGTCTTATCGTTGGTCTCGCGAAATCTATGTACAAATCCCGCATCGTGCTACCGAGCTGCCGCCATCCTCGGGCTGTAGCTGGTCGATCGATGCCGTCCTCAAACGCCGGACTCTCGAAAAACCAGACTTTCTGGTCGAAGGCTCGCAACTGGGGATAGGCTTTCATCCGATTTTAATCTGATTCTGAATCCAAAATCTCACGATCACGAAGATGACTTGTACCGAGTCACTTCAAGGTCTTTTAGCTACCCATGTCGTCCCATCTTATCGCCCTGCACAATGGGCAGACCATCCCTGCTATCGGACTCGGTGAGTTCCCTAACTTGTTGGTTGAAGATGAGATGTAGGACTTAGCAATGGCCCAGGAACATGGCAATCGAAGCCCAATGCTAGTGAAATCGCCCGCGCCGTGGAACATGGGCTAAAGGCAGGCTATAGACACATTGATTGTGCTTGGTAGGAAGCATTAGTTTGATCGTGAAATGATTCTAATATGCGCATCACACGGAAGGTTTTATGGGAACGAAAAGGAAGTTGGTGACGGTCTGCGTGCATCAGGCGTTCCGCGAGAGGAAGTGTTTGTGCGTATAATATAATCCACCCTGTTTCATTCCATTGATGTGGCTTTGGTAGGTCACCAGCAAGGTTTGGGGTACATACCATAGACGCGTTGAAGAATCCCTCGACCAGACGCTTGCAAACTTGGGAACAACATATCTTGACCGTGAGATCCGTGTTTATCCAAGTACCAGCCTGACTGCTTTGACTGACATGAACCGTCTCATTGACCAGTTTATCTCATGCACTGGCCTGTTGCGCTGAACCCGAATGGGAATCACCCTCTTATGCCGATACTTTCGAACGGAAACATTGACATCGATGAATCATGGGATATCAGGGACACATGGAAGGCTATGGAAGCCATGGTAAAGAAGGGTAAAGTCAAGGCAATCGGCGTGTCAAACTTCTCCCAGATGATGCTCGAGAAGATTTTGCCCACAGCTGAGATCATACCCGCTGTTAATCAGGCATGTTCGATGCAACAACACCCGTTCGAAACTGACCATTGAAATTTATAGCTCGAGCTTCACTTGTACAATCCGCAGCTGAAGTTTCTGGATTACTTGAAGTCAAAGAAAATTGTTCCACAAGCATTCTCGCCCCTTGGTTCGACCGGCGCTCCACTGTTGACTGACGAGTCTGCCACTGAGATTGCAAAGAAACGTAGTCTCAAAAGCACATCCGACGTCCTTCTCGGTTATTTGTGTGCGTTCATGCTTGTCATTCGCCCTGCGCAAGAGTGATAGCTGACAGATCTGAATACAGTAACAAAGGACATAGTTATCCTTCCCAAATCAATGTCACCATCCCGTATCGAATCCAACTTAACTGGCGCACTGGAGGCATACAATGTGCTGACGCCAGAGGATATCAAAATTCTTGACGGTGTAGCTGCCGGTGGCAAGCAGAAGCGTTTCATCATACCTCCCTGGGGTGAGTGATGGTGATAGCCGCGAAAGTGATTGCGTTGACATGTTATCCAGGTATTGACCTTGGTTTTGATAACTGGTCTACTCCAACCAAGTATGCGATGAGTTTAGATTCATTGGTCTACAAGTAGGTAGATTGTAGGGCACTATTGTAGCGTCTGAGACTGCAGATGCGGAGCTGTTCACACAAGTAGAATTTTACGTACTTCATAAGAATTTTTTTTTCAGAATTTACTGGGCGGCGCACTAGTAAATGAGGGGGTTAACGAGGCACATGCACGGGTAACATTAATAATGGCGTTACACTAGTACGAGGGTGCAGACCAGCGGACGACATGTGCGGGCGACCTGACAGCTCATCCAAGTGTCAGCTCGCAACCCTGGCCACATAATCGATCCGCTACTCCAACTTCGTACATGTTTCCTTCAAATATGCAAGAGAGGTGGTCATGGTGCATATCAACAACCAGCACCAAACGCGAGTAGTCAACGTAATTGGTTGAGAAGATGCAATGCTGGATAGTACTATGATGTAAATGTTCATGGTGCTATGACAGAAGGAAACAAGCAAGCAGGGCGGGCGTCCATCAAATGAGACATCAGACCCATGGCATCTTATTTGGCAATAGTCGAACGGGTAAGGCATCCTAGTCTGTAAATTTGAACGACATAACAATCAAACTCGCATTGACAAGCTTAGCGATCCAGCTCAGAGCACATATGTCTTCAAAAGTAACCCAAACCTTGGAGCCCATCAATATTCACTTGATAATGACATATCAGCGATGGCTTTAATGCAGATAGTATAGCGTCAAAGCATGGCGTGACATGAGGTACCATAAGAAGCATGACATGAAGTGAGATGATGTGCGGGGATTATTTTAGGCAGTCCTTAATGAATTACATGAGAGCAGAATCATGGAGGATGATAGTCCAAGACATACTTGTGGTGAGAGGCTTTGACGGCTGCGAGCTTGGCCTTCTTCTCAGCCACACGCTTTTGCATAAGGGCACTAACGGAGAGGTTACTACGGCGGACCAGTTTCGGGTGGACTATTATCACTTACTCGTATTCTGCCTTCTGCTCCTTCTGGCGGTCGATCCGGCGACGGTTAAGAGAACGGAGGTGACGGCGGCGTTGGAGACGGATGGGAGTGACCAATCTTTGGATTTTGGGTCTGGAAAAGGAGAAAACATCAGCCTCCCCAAAAAACGAGATGACGGTATACTGACGCCTTGGTGTAAGGTTTGGCGTTCTCCTTTTTCGAGCTCTTCACCTCACGCCTCACAACGTACTTCCTAACATCGTCCTCCTTCGACAAGTTGAAGAACCTTCTGATCTTTGTTGCCCTTTTAGGACCAAGTCGCTTGGGAAGAATATTGTCGGTGAGCCCAGCGACATCATTGTCGCCTTGTTTAACGATGACAACGGAGAGGACGGCAATATCAGGGCCGACGATGCAACCACGGACGGATTTGCGCTTCCTCTCGCCTGCGCGGCTTGCACGGTAGCAAGAGTGGTTGTCGGTCAAGAGAAGTCTGACACGGTTGGGGAGCAGGACACCCTGCATCATGGGGAAACCCTGTTTGTCGTTACCACCGGTGATACGGAAAATGTAACCCTTCCACTCGTCTCCAAGGGTGTCTGCCTCGACCTCTTGCGAGATCTTCTTGTCGAAGAAGATACGGCTAGTTTTAAGTACTTTAGTTGGTTTTCAAAGGAAGAGTTGTGCCAATCGTACAATCTCTTCTCATCGTCGATGTTAATGGTCTTTTGAGCCCCAGTGGCGGGGTCTGGATCGAACGTCAGTTTAAATTGTATTTGAACATATTGGACATCAGACGCACTGGCAATATTGATCTTCATACTACCCGCGGAGAGTGATCAATACGAGCTCAAAATTGATTTCGACATCGAGAGCTCACCTTACGAAAGGAAAAAAGGCCTTGTCACCGTGGGCTGCAGCGACGAGGAGGAGTTTTGATCTTGCTGGTTAGCCTGGGCCTTGTGTTCAACAGTGGCAGATCCCGGCTTGTGGCTGAAGTGGAAAATAAGGTTTACTACTGTACAGTTGCTAAGCCACACACTAACTTGTCACGCGTCACATCACCTTTCCGTGAACGCGTCCAACGACACTCCTCAAGACATCCTTTTCGCCAACAAAAACTGTGAGCGTTCTGCGAAGTAGTATTGTTCAAGGCTGATCAGATGATTCAGATTCATCATGGGTCGTATGCACGCTCCCGGCAAGGGCATTTGTGCGTAGCAAAATGTTGTCTATTGACACATAGGATCTGTCCTGATCATCTTCATCTTCATCAGCGTCCTCTGCCCTTCCTTACAAGCGTTCCCCTCCTTCGTGGCTCAAGACTACGCCCGATGAAGTCGTCGAGCACATCATGAAATTGGCTCGGAAGGGTCTCACTCCCTCTCAGATCGGCGTTACCCTCCGTGACTCGCATGGTATCCCTCAAGTGCGCTTCGTTACTGGTAACAAAATTCTCCGTATCCTCAAATCCAACGGTGCGTGCTTCATCTGCAAAACACTTCGCTAAACACTCACGCACTGAACTGCCATCTGCCTCGTTGCTGTGCATTTCTGTCACTGCATCTTGTTTTGTACATGCCTTTTGTTTGGGGATAGGATTGGCACCATCCATCCCAGAGGACCTTTGGCACCTCGTCAAAAAGGCGGTGGCCGTGCGCAAGCACCTTGAAGTCAACCGCAAAGACAAGGACTCCAAGTTCCGTCTTATCTTGATCGAGTCTCGCATTCATCGTCTTGCTCGCTACTACAAGACAAAGCAGCAGATCCCTCCTACGTTCAAGTATGACTCTGCTACTGCTTCCACTTTGATTGCATGAGCGGTAGTTGGGCTTTGGCGTGCAGTGGCTGGTTGGGCAGATCATATCCGTATATTATGGTACAATCCTTTCACTGATAAGTCATGCGAAAAAATTAGGCTTATGCACAACTATGCGAAAATGTCCGCGTTCGTGATTAAGGAGATTATAATTTCAGAGTTCAAACTGTCCTTGATATATCATCATCCACCAGCTCTAAGAATGCAGACAATTGGCTGACGAACGCTTGGCGGTGCTCAACCCTCAGTGTTTTCAAATGTGGTTCAATTCAATGTAGGCTGGCAGCATGTATGGTCTTGATGGAGTCGTCTTGCGGCAGAGTCATCATTCAGACAACGCAGCTTTAAGACAATATTAATGGCCGATTGCACATACGTCAGTGGTTTAGTAGTGGCGGTTCTGATGGCTTTGGCGGAGGGGACGGCGTGGGCGAGAAAGTGAGTGAAGGGACTTCCAGGCTATTTGAGTAATATCGGGCACGAGAGTTAAAACTTTCCTGCAAGACGTTTGCTTCATACACTGCGGGTCCCGGGAACGCCAAAGACCTTGCTGGATGTCCGTTTATCCACACATGCCAAAGAAGAAGAGCAATAATTGGGGTGAATGTCTGTTGAGGACTAGACTGGACTAGATCGCGTCACACGCGAACCCAATCGCCCCACTGACTCGGAGGCTCGCTATCGAAATCTGATGCATGATAGTAGTAGTGATGACGGTCACCAAATGGGTGAAATGTTCCTGCAAGAATTTTCCAGATCTTCACTCTAAGCATTGGAATATCGATCGTGTTGAAATCTAAGTCTTTGCTTGTTTTCCTGCCATCTGGACCCAGTTTGACGTTCCCGCTGCAGCTAAATGAGACTGCCTGGCATTTTTATTGCAACCCTCTCTTGCCAATGCAAGCATGTCGGCATACACAATGGACGTCTCGGGATCGCAGTGGCAATAGTTTGGCAATACCTGTGAATACTGAGGCCTCAACATCAACCTCACACAATATGCTGATGTGTTGTAGATTGTAGATATGTCGATCAATAGAACTCCATTACAAAGGACGTATTTACATGGATCAACAACCTCATGATACAAGTGTATGAAGCTTACACATTGACAGGATGACGAACTATAATGTCTGGAGCGACAGACTCTACGTTATCTAGAAGCCATGTCTGAAGAATAGACTCGTTTTCGTCCATTTTGGCCTGGGGAGCATGATAGATAATGCAAAGGCAAGCTGCCGCTATTTTCCAGTTAGATTGATGTGACGGCGAGGGTTTTATGGGGCTGTCCTCGGTGTACCCGTGCCGAAACTTCCGCAGAAAAGAAGATTTTTCCTTCTCGCATCCTTTAGCATCAACTTTCAGCCAGTCATCGAGCAGTCTGCCGTTGCTCAACAATTTGCCTCCTTGGTACCTAAGACAGACCCAGACAAGGACCCAGACGAGCGACTCAGCATCGTGCCGGTATAAATGTGAGACTTTGCCTTCGAGGCCAGGTTCCTCGAGCAGATCAATTGCCATGAATGGAACTGTTCCTGTGCGCTCCTTGCCGCTAGGCCCATCACGTTTAATCGATGATAAGTCGTAGTCATTGAGGACCCCGATCCACTGGCCGTTCAACCAGTAGACCATGATATTGCTAGGACTGACGTCCCGGTGATGGACATTGTGGTTCCACAGGGTATAGTGACCTGTCGGTGCAGTTAGGGACAATGAATAACACAAGAAAAATCAGACTCACATAGCACAACTTGCCACCATGCGCTGAGAAAATCGTCGCCGCTCAGCGACGTGATTGGGACAAGCTTCCTGAACACGATGATATACAAAACGCGACTGCCTCGTTCAGCATCGGGGTCTTGAACTCCTAGAGACCTCCTGATTTTCGTCGTGGACGTCTCGTCAAACTTGTGGAACCAGACCATATCCGGGACGTGTCCCTTCACCGTTGACTCCTTGCTTGCAATGTCATACACATTCTGGAGTATCTCGTCCTCGCTCTGACGCCGCTCTTCTGGCCAATAGAGCTTAGCAACCAGTTCGTTGGTATCGTTATCACAAATGTCCCTTGTCTTCTTGTCCGAAAGATACTTGCTTTGGACCGAAAAGACATTGGTTGCGCGGCCGCGCAGACCGAAGTGAGTCGTGCGTGTGTCGGACTTCAAGTCGAATTTGAGGTCAACATCTCCGATGACAACGTCGCACGAAACTCCAGGCACATGGGTGAATTTCGAATTATGGCCCCATTGCTCGTCCCCCATGCGCTGCATAGCAAGCAGTAAGACCAGGAACCGGGGAAGATCCTGAATAAAGTTAATGCCAGCGCATTGAATGGCGTCCTCCCGATCAAAATACCAGATGTAGATGATATCATCTAGCACGGATGATCAATTCGACGTGAGATCTACGATATTCAGTCCACTTACTGTTCACCACATAGGAGATGACACACTGTAGCGCAATGTTGGCCGCGAACATCTCTGCGACATACAAACCATTCTGGACGTTGGGATGTAGGTTTTGTGTCTCCTGTGGGGGCTGCTTCTGGGCCGCGCGGTTCTGGTTGGTTTTCTTGACGCGCTTGGAAGCGGACTCGTTGAGGTCTGACTGATCAGATTTACGTTTGTTGTCTGATTTTGCTTTCAGTCGTTCGGACGCACGCATACCCCGTGCTGAATCCAAAGGTCAGCAGTGAAGCAGTAAGGAAACGCTCTGTGTGGCTTACATTCATTCGATGGCTTGTTCGAGCTTCGAGCAGGAGCAGCGGTAGGAGCAGGAGTTGCACCTGTTGGCTCAGGGTTCTCCGTTCCACTCGAAAGGTTCAAATACTTGAACCCTGGCTTAGGGGGAGCGTATTCCATCACTTTGTAAGGCAACACGGGAGGATCCAGAGTGCGGCTGCGTTTAAACTCCATGGTCGAGCGAACATCGATCCAATTGAAGTTGCCGCGAGGCTTGGTCGCCGCTGTGTCCGTGTTAAACTCCTTACCCTTACCCTTACCCTTAACTTTTCCACCCTTCGCCACATCCTTCGCTGTTTGCCTAGAGACGATAACGACATCAGGCTTGCGTGTAGACTTTACGTCCTGGTGCGTTTGCCTCATGTCCTTGTCATTATGATGAAACAGGATGTCGGTCTCGTTGTCCGGAGGAGCGGGTAGTCCGGAGACTTCCAAGCTTCTCAGTTTGAGGAGTGCAGCATTGGCCGCACGCACAAAGGACGGGTACGAAATTGACTCTACGGGGCAATTGGCGCTGGACAAAGGCGTTCAGTTCCTTTCACACTGTGTAAACTCCCTACTTACAATTCAGTCAAGTTATCTGTGATTTCTGGAGTATTGTTACAGATGTCCAAGACGGCTTTAAGAGAATCTTGAAGTAACTTCGACTTCTCACTGCTGGGGCGCTCTTCGAAGCCACAGAGGAGCTCCTGCAGCATTGCGTCGGGGTCGCATTTCCTGAAATTGTTGACATCCCGAGTGATCCATGGGCGGACATCATGGATCCTGCGTGCATGGTGAAGTTCAATATCGGTGGCCAAGTAACAAATAAGGATTGACGTGCCTAACGCCTAGAGTACTGATGTGTTCGCTGACAGCGGCAGAGCCGACTGCAAGTGGGGTAGATTTAAGTCCGGAGGCAGAATTAACACCGTGAGGAGGAGTCTTTGGCGCCGTAGCGCCAGCACCAGTACTAGTATTGACCATGATGAAAAGATTGCTGTTAGGAAATATTGAAAGTGAATTCGTTGAAGACAAGTAAATGCAGTTTGCAGCTCGCTTTTAAACCAGAACAATGTTATTGTTCTGACATGAGTTCAAGGCCACAATCGATACCTAGAACTTCGAATGTAGAATGCAGATGAAAGCCACAGGGATTCGGAGCCACAATCGCGGTTTACATCATGATCCCTGCCACCACCATCAACTTCTGAAGTTCGATCATCTGGCGCCCACAAACGCCCATGAGTCATGATTGTTACTTCGAGTTTTTTCGTTCCAGGCGCAAAAAATTGTAATCTGGGACAAGAGCCTATCTACGTTACTACCGGATCATCAATTCTCAACGTCGTCCACCGCCGCCATCGTGATTTCTACAACAAGCATAATCACAACCTCTTTTTTTCAGCGTGCGATACCACTGACAGATTCAAATTCGCAGATCATCTGTATCACTAACATGATATCGCCATCAGATTTCGAAGCCGTCAGCCTCGTTCACAGCGCCACTGATTTCTCCAATGAGCAGAATCGCGACCTCAGTGAGTCAAATGTCCATTCTTGAATCTTGACATGCGAGCATCTGAATCATCACTCTTCGTTTTTTTGGCCTTCCGCTCCAGTGTTTAAACGAGGAACAAATTCGTGCAGCAAAATTTTACCTGTTCGGTGTGGCGTGCTGCTTAGCGAAACAGCCTGTTTAGCCTCTGCATCGCTACCCTTGTGCATCAGATCTTCAGATTTCAATGTCGCCACCCGCCACTGTGATTTCCCCAACGAGCATAACATTCACCCCAATTACTGTGGTTCTTTTCTTTAACATCTATGGCTAAATGAACACCCAGCAAGGATACAGCATGTAGAGTGATTTGATGCAGCGAGAGTCCCCGAGCCCAGCTCCAGGAATTGTCGTGTCACGTATCATTGTAGGCCATATATAACAATGGGATGGAATTACACATCACCAGTATTTCCTACGCCGGGAGAATATCGGGGACAAAGCAGGTCAATCCTAAGGTCTGCTGGAAATGCAGAGGTCATCGATTTGGAGGAGTATTTCGCCAGGTGGACAGGCTCTTGCACAGAATACATAAAAGCAAGCTGTCTTTCTACCGTACCCTTCAGAATGATTTTGGGAAGTCCAAATCACATCTCACAAAGAATGGGTCCCTCCTTCGTCCTCGCCGTTATTGCTACTTTTAAGTTGACAGCGTCTATGCCTGTCGCTGATAGTCAATGTCCCCTCTTCTGCGACTCGGAAAAATGCTGCCCCGGCTATACATGCATACTCGGCTTGTGAGTATGAGTAGTTTTCATCTAACCCTGTGACTCACCAGCATGGTAGAATGGGCGGGATCTTTTTGTCTGAGTGACGATGACACATCGAACGTGTAAGACTGGGTATGAGTTCGAAGGGGATTGCGGACAGATCGACGTAGTTGCGAGAAGTATAGTTAAATAGCGCGATGATAACAAGACAAGACGTTTAGAGGCGGAGACTTTCGTTGTAGCATTTGGACGTGCTTGGAGCGGGAATCAGCGCATGAGATTCTGCTGGTAGATATGAGTGTACATGGGCTGTATATATACGTTTTCGACAAGTTGAGTAGGTCAGAATGAGTACGAGGAGCATATGATGAAGATGGAAATGAATGGTCAAGGTAAGGACCGTGTAGTCTGAGCACAAGATGGAAGGGAATGTATCTGAGAGACTGCGCAATAGTCACATAATTCAAGGGTTAGCGTGCTCCAAGCAACATTGTCTCTTGATCAACGAGTGTCAGCTCCATGATCATGACGATTCGGCAGAGGAAGCGCACCGTCATATGATACTGCAGTACACTTTTTCATAATGTAACGTATAAATCTCCTCGTTACCGCTGCGTCACGGCGTGACTCCGATCCGGAAGGCTCCGGACCAGTCAAATCTCCGTCTCTGACACTGACATCCGCTACATTTGCTACTTGTCATTGAGGATCTTCGCCGCTTTCTGGTCTTACCGACACCTTAACCCGAAATCCAAACATGTATCCAGAATTTTGCGCGAAGTTGTCAGACTCAGCATCCATTACTGGTGTTGACCACAGAAATTTAAGAGGGTCTGTCTTGATGATTTCGACGAACTGGTTACTGAAAACTCGAGAAGGTGCATTGCGGGAAGCGAGTTGCAGGTGCACGGCCCCGTCCCGGATACGGTCTGGTTCGACAAGTTTGACGAGATGTCCACGGCAAAAATCAGGACGTCGCTACTACGGATTCAAGAGGCTGACGCGGAACGAGGCAATCGTGTCTTGAATATCGTTGTGTTCAGGAAGTTTGTCCCAATCACGTCGTTGATCGGGGATGAGTTCCTCAGCTCATGGTGGCAAGTTGTGCTCTGTAAGCCTATTTTTTCTTGTGCTCTTAATTAACTCTTAATTGACCCTAACTGCGCCGACAGGCCATTATACTCTCTGGAAGCACGATTTTCACCACCGTGATGTCAGTCCTAGCAATATCATGGCCTACTGGTCAAATGGTCAATGGATTGGCGTCCTCAATGACTACGACTTGTCATCCATTCAATGCGATGGGCCTAGCAGTCACGAGCGCATAGGAACTGTGCAATTCATGGCAATTGACCTGCCCGAGGGGGATGCCCTCGAAGGCAAAGTCACACACTTGTACCGGCACGATGCTGAATCGCTCGTTTGGGTCCTTGTCTGGGTTTGTCTTAGGTACCAAAGAGGCAAGCTGTTGACCAATGACAGACGACTCGATGACTGGCTGAAAGCAGATGCTAATGAATGCAGGAAGAAAAAATGCGCCTTTATGTGGGAATTTCGGTATGGGGACGCTGACCTCGAGAAACTCTCGCCGTCGCACCAATCGAACTGGAACATTGCGGTCACTTGCCTTCGCACTATCTTTTATGCTCCCCGGGCGAAAATGGGCGAAAATGAGTCTATTCTTCAAACTTGGCTCCTGAATAACGTAGAGTCTGTCGCTCCAGACATCATAGTTCGTTGCCATCCTGTCAATAATTAAATGTGTCATAAGCTTCATCGTGTGCTCTTATATCACGAGGTTATAACTGTTTGTACTGAGAATTAGTATATTAGCTTCAATAAGTATGCGGTTACCACTGCATACGTGACCCGATCCGGAGGGCTCCGGACCGAGTCTGACTCACTCCTGCAATGCTACATTTGTTGCTTGTCCTTGTCGTCGAAATCTTCCCCGCTTTCTTGTCTTGCTGTTTGTTATGCAGCGAATAACACCTTAACTCAAAATTCAAACATGTGTCGGGTGTTTTGTATGAGGATGTCAACGTCCATTAGTAGTGGTGTTGACCTCAGAAATTTAAGAGGGTTTGTCTTCTTAACGATTTTGATGAATTGGTTACTAAAAAAACTCGAGAAGGTGCATGTACTATGGCATTGTGGGAAGCGAGTTGCAGGTGCAGGGCCACGTCCTAGATACGGTCTGGTTCGACAAGTTTGACGAGATGTCCACGGCAAAAATCAGGAAGTCGCTACTAGGGATTCAAGAGGCTGACGCGGAACGAGGCAATCGTGTCTTGAATGTCATCGTGTCTAGTAAGTTTGTCCCAATCACGTCGTTGATCGGGGACGAGTTCCTCAGCGCATGGTGGCAAGTTGTGCTCTGTAAGCCTAATTTTCTTGTGCTCTAATTAACTCTTAATTGGCTCTAACTGCGCCGACAGGCCATTATACCCTCTGGAAGCACGATGTCCATCACCGTGATGTCAGTCCTAGCAATATCACGACCTGCTGGTCAAATGGTCGATGGATCGGTGTCCTCAATGACTACGACTTGTCATCGATCCCATGCGACGGGCTTAGCGGTCACGAGCGCATAGGAACAGTACCATTCATGGCAATTGACCTGCTCGAGGAAGATGCCCTCGAAGGCAAAGTCACACGCTTGTACCGGCACGATGCTGAATCGCTCGTCTGGGTCCTCGTCTGGGTCCTCGTCTGGGTCTGTCTTAGATACCAAGAAGGCAAGCTGTTGAGCAGTGGTAGACTGCTCGATGCCTGGCTGAAAGTGGATGCTAATGGATGCAGGGAGAAAAAATCTTCATTTATGCGGAAATTTCGGTACGGGGACGCTGACCTCGAACAACTCTCCCCGTCGCACCAATCTAACTGGAAAATTGCGGTAACTTGCCTTCGCACTATCTTTTATGCTCCCCAGTCTTATTCCCAAGACGATCGGTCTGTATTCCAGACATGGCTTCTGGCGAACGTACAATCGTCGCTCCGAACATAATTCGTCGCCGTGCTGTTGATTTGTGGCAATCTTGTAGAGGTTAATCATCTATTTTGTCGTGTGAATTATACGGTGTCTGTGATTTGACTCATTGCGTTTACAACTTTCCATGCAGATCTTCTATTGAAAATTTAACGCGTAGTCACTGGAGTCCAATGATTTTACTTGTTGCACCCAGGTTTTGGTGCACTCGTCGTTTCGTCCGATGGAGAAAAGTCCAGAGATATAATTTACCGAAACCGTCACCGGTCTTGATTTTCACCCGCAATGCACGCTGCCTAGAGGTCTCAGAGATTTTTCAAGTTATTTAGTGAAAGTGGCACAAATCTCGGCGAGCGGCGTCCGACCATCATATGCCACTCTGTACCACCTGGTGTTGACATGCCGCAAGCTGGCACTGGACGCCCTATGGAACGTCATACGTGCTTGCCATGTGCCTGCCTCAGGGCGCTCGTTCTCAACCCGTAAAACTGACCAGGAGGGATTACGGCATATCTGGAATCTCTATGCCGTTCCGAAATGGCTGCAGCAGACAGGGTGGTGAGTTTGGCGCCCTTCTCTTTTGATTGTAGTTCATGATATATCGTTGTTCGACACCACCCGCTAGTGCATGTACCATACTTTCAGATATCATCACTTACTGAGACGAGTTATAGATATCTTGGAGACGGGGGCAAGCATGTTGCATCCCTAAAACAGCTGAGGGAGTTGAACATGATGCTCGTCCCAGAAGGTTACAGCCTAGAACCAGCGTTCGTTCAGTGTCGTATTTTCGGTGGGCAAAATTAGGAAAACCGTTCCAAAGGTCAAATTACTTGGCATCCTTACAACTTTTCGCGAAGAGCGCGCAGCTAATGTGGACACAGTTCCAAACCCAGTTGATCTTCACCTACTCTCCTCCCTCGCGGAACATTTCAGAATCGTTGAATGTTGGGGTAGCTCGCCTCGCTGCCTTCAGGGCTCACCGATCTCAATCTCAGCATATTTCTATTACCGACGATGAAGTTGTAGACCTCATTTTTGCTTGGCCGCAAATGGAACATCTTTTACCTTAAGGCTTGGAAGTTGCCCGCTGGTGGGTGACATTCCGGGGGCTTGCGATTTTTCTCGAGTGCTGTCCAAATCTGCATTCCCTGTAGATCAACTTAGACATCACAGCTCCCAAAAATGCCCCTTTCTCCGTCCATTATCAAGACACTGACATCATCAGGGAGAATGTCACTGAGCTAAGTGTTGAGTATACGAAACGTAACGATGTTGAGGCCATTGACAATCTGCTAGCTGCAATCCAAAACCGCGGTATTAGTGATATTGAGCGATATGATTGACAATTGTCATCGCGGAATGTAAGGGAACAGGGCTAATGGATGGAGTACGCATAGTTGATGGGAATAACTCTGATGTGATGGGCGTTGGGACTGTGGGCAGCGGCGGCAGGACTTGGGGGATCGTTAATGAGAGGGATGATAGGGACTCTGATTCGTTGATGTGAATGCGAGGGACGATGTTGACGGGACTCAGGAGTGACGACAGGGACAATGTCGAGACAGGATGTCATTAGCAAAAGAGACAACACTGATAGATCTACACTGGCACAGCTGGGGTCTTCATCATGGAATAAGTCAGGTCTGTTTTCGAGAGAAGAAGGATTGTGACGTGCGGTGTTTGCCATTCTTGAGTCAGTGATCAACTTACCTCAGGTGGAGTTGTGTTGATAAGCATAAGCCCCTAGTCCAGTTGCGCGAGGTGATAAAACAAGAACGTGCTCACTCTTTCTTTTCAGAGACAAATGCGAGTTCTATTGGCGGGCTCTGATTTCGACAGCTCAAGTAGTAGTGTGCGGTGCGGGAAACTTTCAACCATAATGGAACAAACCACAATATGATACTCCGCACGCACCATATTGACAGATACAAATGCAAAAACATAACCTCGAACATGGTGCTACTAGTAGTATACTACGTAGCAGAACACTGGTAAAGCGTACGTAGGAATTTATAGGTATAAACGACTAAGAATAACGTATGGTAGCAGCAACATTATCATAACAGGAGAGAATGCACAAGAAATTACTGTTTCCTTCCTTAGCGTCTCTGAGACCTTCTGGGCGCAGCGACGGGTTGTGGCGCCGGTGGGAGTTGGGCGGGTATGTGCATAGCATGTCTGCCCCTGTCGGCTTGAGCAATCATACGAATTTGCTCCCTCAGCGCCGCGTGACGTCTGGCCTGAACGTGTTCCGCCTCCCTGATTGCTGCCTGACGCCTCAACTCGACATGGGCGAGTTGTGCCTGCACCATTCGCTCATGCAGCTGTGCTCGAGCCTGGTCACGTTGAACGAGCATCATTCGCTGGTGGGCCTGGGCATCTAACATCCGTTGCTGAGCATGCTGGGCGTGGACATTTAACATATTCATATTTCCTGCGTAGCCTGCATGGGGTAAACCATAAGCTGGTACTCCATACGCATTCGGTAAGGCCGGCAAGCCCCACGCAGCGTTCATGGGCATAGGTGGATGCATATGGGGCACTGGCTGAGCCGGACCGGCAATTGGTATATCTATCTTGATGTTGCTCTCATCAACATCAGGGCGATCGCGCTTGAGGTCTTCCATCGCTTTCTTAGCTGCTTCTTGAACCTGGATAGATAAGGTGCCGTTAACGAATTGATCCATGATAATCAGCCGAACCTGATACCTCAGTCGCATGCCGCTGTTCGACCGGATCCCACAGCAGACATTTGCTCTTATCAACTTGTGCGTTATAAGGAGATGACTAATGAATTGAGATCGTTGAAATTCATGGATGAGGATATTGCAGTGCCGTCACTTACATTATTTCCAAAATGTTCGTATCCTTTAATGACCTCCCGACATATATAGCATGAGACAGTTCGACAGTTTGGACAAGTCATCTTGTTACACTGAAGTGCTCGGTGAGCATGTGGTCTCTTCACAAAAGAAAAAAAAGGTTTACACCGTGTTCTTTTATAAACGCTGTATGCATCTGTGATTAGAGCTGCTGATTGGAATAGTTCATGAGGACAAACCTTTCTGGCACTTCGGACAGTTTCGCATCAATGCACGAGCTGGAAAATATTGTCAAAATAAACCGTTGATGATTATCATGCGGACATACTCATCGCTTCCTCAACGATGTGCTGCGCGTCAAGGTGTTTGTCCGATTCTACTTCTGGAAAGCATTGTGAGCGCAATGGTTAATGGATACAAACTCGGGATTACCCTTGCATGTCTTCGGTAAATGATCCTAATGAAACGATAAGAAAAGGACCCTCCAAAAAAGTTTGGGTACATACAGGCTTTTTACACTCTCGACAGCTCACCGCACCGCAGTCCACATTCTCACATCGAAAGAGTTTCTCCATCTCATTCTCAATCACGCACTTATAATCGCAAAAGGGACATTCCTCCAGGTTTTCAAGGCCGGCGTCCTCAATGTCCTTGCGCTGCCTCACGCGATGATACAGTTCAAGTAGCTTTGGTGTAAGGAAACGTTCCAGCTCGGACTGCGGGAAGGGAAGTTTGCATCCGGACTGATCCATGCAAACGATATTGGGATTGTGCTCGCCCAAAAGATTGGATGCGTAGGAAGACATGCAACTTTTGCAGAACAGATGCGCTTCCGGACACTGCACCATCTTGTCCTACTAACGAGATTAGGTGATGCTTGTGAATTTGAACGAGGAAAGCAACAAACAAATGGGTACAAAGAGAAACAACAACCGCATTCAATACCGTCTTCACATTCTTCACATGCATCGTCGTCGTTTGTTCCGTCAGGAAGCGGTGCATTCTGTCGCTGCAGAAGCCATTGTCGCTCTGCCTCGAATTCGGGGTCGTGCTTTTCTCTCCCTTTTCCGCTAACTCTTGAGGGGAGGGATTTCGGAACGTAAGGTGGGGTATCCCGCTTCTCAGCCAAGAACAAATGACTTGGAGCATAAAACCGACGTTTTAGTAGCAGCGTTCGGAGATACGGCTTCGGTGCGTATGGAAAGTCGACCATGAGTTGTTCCTATTAATGAATCAGAACAATTTATCATACGAAGAGGAAAATTACATACCAAAGCCAGTTCGATATAATGTACGCCCCCTTTAAACTCTCTGTCCGTCGTGCCATAATCGATTTTAGGAGCAGGTTGTCCACGAGCAATACCTTCCTCATCATCTTCGGTCCTTTTTCGTTTTCCCTTCCTATCGACTTTAGGATAATTTGGGTCCTCAAGGAGAGAATGGAGAACAAGCTCTAGGATGTTCTGTCCGGCATTGACCGGGTTATGGATGAAATGCTCCGCAAGTTTGAGAACATGTGCGGGTTCTACATCTGGAACAATTTCCAGGACGCGAGCAACACACGCGTCAGTTGGATCCTGGGCCTCCGCTGGTGGTTCAGAGGGTTGAGGGGGTTGAGGGAGTGGCGCAAGTGGAAGCACCGGTGCTGGAGGGATATGTAGCTGTTGCGTTAACATCGGCTTCTGTTGTACACCTTGATCTTCATCGTCTGAATAAAACAGCGGAGTGGAAGCTTTGCGAAGAGGTTTCTGAGATGATCCAGCAGCCGGCAGAGCTGTACCCGCAAGCAAGCCATCAAGAGGCGCTCCGATGACTGGTAAGTTCGAAGGACCTGGAACTCCTGTATGCGCTTCTAGTGGGCGCTTATTTTCCGGGGACACTGGTTCATGCTCAAGTTCACTGTCAGAGTCGGTTATTTCGATGATTTCCTCTAGCCATCGGCTCGGTGCTGGTGGCGGCGGCAGCCTTCTCTTGTGCGACCCAGGCTGCTGACTTTGATCACGAGTTATCCTTGATACGGTAGGAGGTAGTTCAGGGGAAGAAGGTATGTCAATGACCTCCATGGCTGTTGGACTTGAACGAGCCAGGAGAGGCCAGCTGGAGTCACAACTGGCAAGTCAGTCGGGTTTTGCATTTATGCTTGAACGTAAAAATAGCCACAATTCTCTCGTAAAGGCAATTAAATTGCCACATGTGTACCTAGTGTGGCCGCTGACAAAGCCATACCCGATCCCGCTACCACCAGTACCAGTATGATGCATGATGATCAAGGTGTGATATATGATCACTAGGTAGTATGCCTCAAATAGGTGAGTTTGACTTGACATAGCGCCAAAGCACTCGAGGGGTCATGAACAATGCGACATGAATGCTCATGGTGTCCCAGTAGCGTCCCCTGGGTTGGCGCAAGTCTTCGGATATGGAGATCCAACTATTCTAGTCCGATATGCACCCGCTCGCACCACCTCGTGTCGCTGCGAAAAAAGCTCCCGTAACAAGAACTTTGCCGCATCCTGATTTCTCTCCTCTTCCCAGAGCCATGCATCCCATGCTCAGAGGTCATGAACGTCCAAGAAACATGAAGTAAACATGCATATTACAGTTCTCCCAGATTCAATATCCTTTCGTTTTATAGTTGCTTTGATGCCGCACCAGCGGGAGAAGGCATTTGTACAGCCACTACCTCCTCCTCACCAGAAAGACCGCACTTCTCCGAAGCTTGTGTCTCTGGCAGCCTCCGGCATCGGAGTCGTTCAATATCACGGGAGGAAAAAACCCCACTAACAGACACACGAATACCAGCCGTTGCCACGACTAGCTGAATATATTCCAGACGCTAGTTGCCTGACGATCCTAACCAGATACTTCCCGCGTATCTCACGCACTTGGCAAGCCGCAAGCCAGTCCAGCTGCAGGTCCAGTTACTTTCCGCACACGCTAGGTTTCCTCTCCGTCAATTGACCCCAAATCATTTCTTTTACTGCGTATCAGAATAGTATGGAGTTTTTCAACGCCACACCCAATATGTAGGCTCTGTGTAGAATAAACCTCATGGGATTGACCGCCTCCACTGATCAATTACACTCGCTCTCACGCCTTCGTTCTTTCATCTGCTACAGTGACTCCAAGCTCAAAACTATTATTGAGGGCCATTTGGACATGTTTCGTAACAGTATCACCCACAGGTGCAAACCCAAGGACACATCGAATTGTTGAATGAGCCACATGACATTGTGATCATATCGACAATAACCTGTCTTATTCGCAATGGTATAAGGCGTTTGTTGGGGTACATCTATTCCTTAATTGGCACATTTAGCAGGCGATCAGGTAGACACATCGCTTGCATGACGGCAGTCCTGGTGCCAATTCTTACTTAGCTCATACGCGCCATGCGGTGATACGAGAGCCAAGATGTCGGCTTTGATAAGAACACCGAGGGGAGCATACCACCATCACCTGATATATTCGAACGTGCCCAGATCAATCAGTGCCATAATGTCCACGGATGCCCGAACCAGTTACACGAGAATGGCTTGTGGAATACAGCAATTTTGATTTAGAAGGTGATGATATCGGCGATGAGTCCCAACCTCGGCTCTCACACCACTCAGGAGGTAACAACAGGACGATACTGCTCAAACGGATGCGCATACAACCCCATCATCCGCGTCCTATGCTCTACGGCGGCATCCCAGATCTTGGCAAGTTTTGGGTCTCGACTGCACCATTGCTGCTGGTCCAGGAACACTGGTCGGAAACGTTTGCGCACAGGAGGCTCAGCAGGCCCCGATCGTTGATCATCGACTTCCATTGCGGCTAACTCTTCAGCTGGTCTAGATGGGTAGCTTCGCGCGTGCCGCGGGGTGGAAGGACCAGGGAATGGGGAATGTGAGCTACTAGATATGGGAATGGCGAACGCCGGCTTTTGCTGTTCGTGGAATGAGGTAGAATCTCCCCTGATAGCTTGCTCAAATGCAGTTATGGAAGGTGTGGTCCTTTGTGGCGCTATTGTGCGTTTTGTGGGCGACACGCTTGCGCCAAGTTTGGAAGGTGACTCAACCCGACGTCTTTTAGTTGGCGTCTCAGGCAATAGGGCGTCATCGAGATCATCAATGGTGCTGTGGGAAAAGGCCACTACGGCACGCTTTAGTGTGAGGGGCTTGGATGGCGTGACATCCTGTGATTTGGCTTTCATGGCTGACTTGGATGGAGACTTCTGTGGCGAGGTAGAAGGGCGAGTCCGGGGTTTTGAAGGCGCCCCAGAAGAATCCACGCCCTGTAGTTGAAATTTGATGCGGCCGGCGACTGCATCACAATCCTTATCGAGGGCCTTTATGACTGATTTGAACGCAGGCAGAGGAACGCCATGGTTTTGACAAAGTGATTTTTCCTGCACCCCCTGAACCTAGAAAGACGACATGAGCAAGAAGATTTTAAAAGGATATATTATGCAGACCTCCATGATCTGACATATCCAGTAAAATATAGCACAAGTCACCGTACTGGCTTGATGACGCGTACGAAGCATGTCAACCTTGGGGATACTGCTTTCTGCTTCGTGCATCCATTCCAAAGCCTCTTCGGCTGGTGTTACACGGTACGTGCCAATGAGCGATCTGTAATTAAGACCCCTCGTGTGCTGTCTCCCCATAGGACCAAGTGCTTTCCGCACAACATTCAAAGCCTTTGTAAAATCATTTTGACCGATGCAAGCGCTCGCGACAGCAGCTTTTTGTGACACATCGTTATTATTCAATCTATGAACGGTTATTAGATGCTAAAAGATGGTAATCGGAAAACGGCGTACACTTCTGACGCGAGGTACGCGCAGACGCCTGGAAGTGCATTTGGATGAGCGACGAGATACCCAGTGCCATGTCCAGTTTTAGCTTTTGCAAGTTGCAGAATCAACTGTGCTTTCTCGTATGTTTCTCCTGAGCATAGTTTTACCAGGCTCTGTCTTTCAAATGCTGCTGCCATCGCGAAGGTTGGAAGAACAAGACGCGGGCGTGACAGCTGACGCGTGATATGTGACAGTCCAGATTTTTAGGGGTCACGACTAAAAGCGGTGCAGCACAATTGCAATTTTTGTTCGACTAGCTGCTCTGAACATGGGCCGTGGCCCAAGCCACCTAACCATTGCTTGCTAATACGGCCACATCGTTCTAATAGAACAATTGCCATAGCCAAAGCGCTGTAGACTAGTGGAGCTGCATAATAAAAGGCGCCCTTTATTTTTCATCTTTCCCCGGACTACATCTTCTTCCTTCCATACCAATGCGCATCCCACTTATCACGAGTCCTCGATACCAAGATGTCGGTCGCCGAAAAGGTGGCGGCGGCGGCGGCGGGAAAAGCGGCGGGAGCAGCGGCGGGAAAGGCAGTGGTAAGGGTGGCAGCTCAGGGAGTGGGGGTAAAGTCTAACAGTTAAATTGTGGTGATATCAAATCTGATTAGACTTTTTCAGGCAAGACCTCAAAGGTACCAATCACGGGTAGCTCCGCCAGCGGCAAGAGCACTGCAACAGCGTACGGATATGGAGGTGGGAAACCCCAAACCATTCCCACTGGACAGCCTTTTGGTGGACGCACTGCTGGAGGGGCCACTAGAGCACAGATATACGGTACAAGGTTTGTCAACACAGATAATTTTATCGCGAATGACAGTAACTGAGATGTCATCCAGGACATATGGCAGCGGATATCCTGGATACTCTGGCTATGGTGTCGCAGGCCGAGGATTTCCGTTTTGGTTCTGGCCGGTTGTTTGGGGAGGATCTACGAATCAGTACCTCCACGATTCTGAAGTAACATTTTTGCCTCCTCACACCAGAAGTCGACTGACATTCCAATTCTACAGTACGGCGATTCTTATAACACCAGTAGGCTCGGTGGACCGATGGCGCAGGCCAACTTCATTTCGAATAGCACGGGTTCAACTTTTCATCTACTATCTGACAACAGCACCATCGGCTCTTTGATCAGTTCTATCAACACCAATTGCTCATCGAATTTGTCATCCTCTAGTTCAAAATCTCCATCGCCATATAATTCATCCGCTCCAGGAGTCCCTCAGCCGGAACAAGCCATACAATACTACCGCTCTTCCAGCGTCGTGCTAACTTTGGATGGCTACAACAACACCGCTACGTTCAACAGCAATCCGAATACCACGGCCTCGCCGTTGCCTTCTGGGGTCGACACGACTCTTTTAAATTGCTTGAACTACACCATTGGGCAGGCCGCTCCGTTAATTGATGGTGCCAGCTCGCGGTACATGTCGCCACCATGCCTTGGCTTTGCTATGCTCGTTTGGTTCTTGTGGTTTTTGACGCACTATGTCTAATCACTCAAGGTCATCATGTTTCATCCCCTTGATTGTTACCTGTCATGTTCAGTTCTGGATCCGTTCAGATGATCCTGTTTGTTCCACGGTGTTTATTGCTAACTTACCCTTATGTAGTATATCCAGTCATGTGCATTTTAGTGTATTATCGTAGCCTACTTTTCTAATTGTATTGAGCGTTGTTTCAGAGACATGAAGGGTAAACTTTCCAAGGTAAACTCGCCGAGTCACTGGCAAGGAGAGAATTCCCCCTCTCGCCCGAATGCAGAACAAAGATTGCGGATGACGGAACGAAGCTTGAGCGCTTGAGCAACCGTTGGTGGGAGTTGGGCGGTTGAGATCTTATGGCTGATGGGAAACCTCGGCAAGCGTGCGGCCTCGAGGCACGCCAGAACGGCGATGGAGAAGCGTCAAAGTTCTGGAGCGCGTAAGAGCCGCATCATATGTCTGGGCGTTAGATGCAAAGTTTCAGCAATCACGTTACAATCAGTGATGGACTGCTAGTCGCAGGACGTGAGGCAGACACGTTTCGAGACATGTATTCGCTCTTGCAAGCAGCGAGGTCGCCCATGTCTCTCATGATTTTTCTGAAAGGCACCCATGAACAACGAAATTTAATGTTAGGAACCGACTCGGAACCACCGAAACCCAAAAAGGAAGTGACAAGCTACCGACCGTTTTTGATACAAGGGAATGGATAAATCAAGAGTTTGCTTCTGGGATGAGGACCTTGAACACTCGAAGAACAGTGGTACGCATCTGATACTAGTTTTTTCATTGACAGTAACTCTCTAGCAGCGCGCAGAATCGTGATTATCATCAAAATAATAAGAGGCGGTGTTGTAGGTCCTGTGTATAAAATTAAATCTTCGCACCCACACTCTGGACCTCGCTTGTGAAGAACCAATCTTCGGGCGGACTCCCTACCTGAAAAGCTATAAGGAACGCCCAACACAATAGCGCTTTTTGTTCCCCCCCTCCGAGTCTCTTTTGTATCCTGCTTTAGGGAGCTTCCCAACTACTACCGTGCTACTGTATCCATATCACTCTAGACATGCCAGCCGTTCGTCTTTCACACCGTCGACGCTCATCCTTGGCCATTAGTATGTTTCTTCATCACTTTTCGTTAGGTTGAGCGCTCATCATGACGATGAAATAGCGGCCCTTCACCCCATCAAGGCAGGCATCTACGGAATCAACACGACTCCTTCGCCACGATCAGTTACATTTGCGCCTAATGTCACACCAGTCACTTTTATCGAGACTGACGAGTCTTTGCCCTCATCAACGCCAGAACCTTCGTCGCCCACCACCCAGCTCTTCCCTCCTTCAGAGCTGCCCCCAACGACGACCAGGAGACGTGTACCTCCTGGTAAGCGCCGGTCGCTAGGTTACATCCCACGTCCCCCGAACGCGTTTATGTTGTTCCGCGCGGACTTTGTCCGTCAGAAGCACGTTCCAGGGTCCATCGAGACTAATCATGGTTCATTATCAAAGATCATCGGTAGGTCCTGATTGCCCAGATAATGTGATGTCATTCTTATGTCGTAACTAGGCAATTGCTGGAGAGCGCTTCCTCTCGAGGAAAAGCGTGTGTGGGAGATCAAGGCCAAGCACGCCAAAGCTGAGCACAAGGCACGGTACCCTGAGTACCGTTTCCGCCCAGTCCACAACAAGAACAAGGAAAAGAAAAAAGACAAAGCTACTCCCACAGCTGAAGATGAACGCCGCTGCGAAGAGGTTGCTCAACTTCTCCTTGACGGAATGAAGGGCGACCAGCTCGCTGCTGCTATCCGCAAGCTCGACGAAGACAAGGTACATGCTCCCGCGCCTGCCTATCTTCTAAGGCGGCCCTCGTCTGTGCCCCTTCCAGATGCGCGCTTCTGTGCTACAGGCATCACCATCCCAACCCTACCGTTCTTCGCAGGCTCGCGTCCTGGGTCTCCTGTCGGAAAAATATCTCACTCTGCTCGCTACATCCTGGGTCAGCGCAGAGCTTCTAGTGCTCAGCCAACAATCCCCCGTTTTTGGGGCACCGCTCTACCTGCGTCCTGGCAACCCGATGAATCTCATCTTCCAGAGGCAGATACGAGCTTGTTTGAGCCATCGTTCTTCAACTCGAACTTTTCTAGCCAAACCACGCAGGCAGATGCAGCATTCGTACGTTTTGCCGTTTGCTTTTTCTTCCGGATCGACACTGACGCAGCAATTTAGAGTTTCAATGAGATGATCTCTACCTTCCCTCCGCATGCTTCTCAGGACATTGGTATTGCTCCCTTGGACCCGTTCCACGATCTGTCAATAGACATCAATGGCATGAACTTCGACCCGAATGATCCAGCCTGGATGTCGGCTGAGTACAACAACTCTCAGTCTTCATCCCCATACACTGGCTCCCCTGCACACTCCGACACGTCTCTTCCCGTTGTCGCACCCCAGCCGCAGCATGCCACTGCCTCATTCGATAACTGGCAAGACATGTCCCAGCAGTACAATGTTGCCGCCAAGGGGTTGGACTTCTTGCAGGGGTCCGGTGAGCAGCAGATCATAGAGCCGCAATTCGCCGGCTACTCAACTGGCATCGAGGGCCTGTTCCCACAGTTCGGCGTTGTTGATACCCACGGACCCTCCATCATGGGTTTTGACTTTAACTCATACTGATTGTCTCAGCTCGGCGCATATCATGATCCCCCTCTCCACTTACACGATCTACGATCTATCACTATTTGTATAGCTATTTCTTTTATTGGCCTCGGATTTTCCGTCTCTTTTCCTCCCTGTTTTTATATATCCTTGCTTGCACGGTATTGTTGACTTGTAGCTTTATCCCTTGCGGTGTCAGATTGGATTGTGCATCTACCCCTGTAGCCTTATCGTTTCTATCGTCTTGTATGCCTGTGAACGAGTAATAGTATTATACCCGCTTCAACCTCGTTCTCGCGAAGAAGTCAACCTGAACTGGAGCCGACCACTGATATCTGATATCAGCCCTCCTGTGCTGAGCAGTGGGCAATCATGTGAGACCAATGATTCTGCAGAGCATAACAGTTAGCCATGCGGTAAGGAAGGCTGTGCGGTGCTCATTGTTTCGGCGGGGATTTTTAACACAGGTCTTTGATAGGTAGCATGTGATCATCTTGCAGGGATGCCGCCGCCACATCATCTGCTAGACGCAGCCTAGCCCAGGCAATACGAACACGAATAAACACCCGAATAGCACACACATGCACATCTGTCAATGTATTCCTGGTGGTTAATTTTTATGGGGGGAGGGGCTATGATACAGATAGGCGACATACAAACAAATACAAGTCAGTAATTTACTACAAGCGGGGAGGGCGTGTCATTAAGTAGTCCGACCTCAAGAAAGATACAAGATAATACTACTACATCGTTCATGATTCTGATACATTGTCTGTGGTAGTTCAATGGGGTGTCTGGTGTGAATGAGAGGGAAGGATGAGAGCTAGGAAGGACATCGTGATCATCATGATCTACATCTCTGCTTGTCAAAGATTCCATCGAACGGGAGTAATCCGGTTACTATTCACTTGGTTTTCGGGAACAATCACTTTCAACCGTGTGTTCAACTTGGTTGTCTCCAACGATCTGAGGCGTGGGTGTGAGATGCAATACAACTTTTCTAGCTCGTAGGACCGTTAGCGCCTTGCAAAAATGGACGCAGAAGTGTCATTATCGTTGGGCAACTCAGATGATATGGGATCGACACGGGACGGGCCAGATAGTGATCCATCCCTAGAATCCTGCGCGAGACATGAATCGAGATGTTCAAGTTGATGGGCCTATGCCGCTCGGACGACTCCGAGTCGGAACAGCAAGGATGTCGGTGTTCCGGAGCTTGAGCCACACTAGTACTCGTGGTTGATCTGCGGTGGCTCTGCAGTTGACAGAAGGTTGAAAACGGCTACAACTATTTTTTTCCGCGACGTGACCGCACCACAATAAAATTAGTCAGTGAGCTAGAAACGTAACTCCTACGACAGTCCCTCCGATGATGGCGGTCATGGTTGGGGGTGGTTCCTTGTCAACAATTGAGAAGCGTTGAAGCGACGGACCCGGAACCATATCAGTACTGACTAATGTGACCGTAAATATGAAAGATAAGGTACTCAACGAGATTTTGCTGAGAGGCGATGCCCATCCATGCTGGGATTATGTAGTCAGTGACACACGAAGGTCATCTTCGGACCGACCTTATTGTTGAGCTCAAACAACTGTTGCACCCTGAGAGACGACCAGACGTTTCAGGACTTTTGTGTCAAAGTGATCGGGGGTCGGTCATGAGACAGCTCCGATGGTGTTTAATGTGCAGTCACGGTGACGACTCCGGGAGCCATTAATGTGAGGAAGTTCTTTAATTCGCCGTTATCGGAAATTCTAGTTCAGTTCTGTGAGTGAAGGGGAGACTTACTAATCGATACATCTGGCCCGGAACATTGTAAGAAGTGTTTCAGTTAGAAATCGTGAATGATAGGGCTAGCTAGTAAACCTTAATAATGCAATGCCTCTATTTCTAAGTCACCGTATAACGAAGGAGTGAAACTCACTGGCAAATCAGCACCATTGGCGTATTGCGAGCTACCTATGGCCATGGCGCATCTCTATATCATGATATCATTGAAAGACCAGCCACTTTCTGAAAATTTTGAATCTTACCGAGTCCTTGAAGAAAATATCTTCTTGTATAAAAGTGCATGATACTTAGCCTCCCTGGTCAGACCTTTAGAAGAAGGAAGACGTTCGATCCGAGTTCCTACGTTGTTCCTAGTACTAAGTACTATGAGTGCCACTTAAGGTAATACGAGCCTCGGGGTTGATTTGGCTAGCTGGTTTCGAGCGGAGTTTTTGTAGAACGCTGGCGGCATCGATGCCGCTATGTCCATGATCACAAACGTGGATGATCATGGTGCCACTCATTACCATCGCGCCTCCCGTTGTGAATATCGAATGCCTGGCAACAATCCTCCAGCACGTTACTCGCTGAAGTGGGCTGAAGTGGTCGCTAGCTTGTTCAATGTCTGTCGTGAACTAGTGAACTAGATCCGTCCTTTACTCTCCCGGAGAGGCGGGCGAGCGTGGACGTCTCACGTATACACACTCTGCCTGTCGTCTGAAGGTAACGCAATCCACGATATCTTTGCCATTGGAGAGTCACGTCTGAACTAGTGCTCCTCGCACTCAAAACGGGCCCGCGATATTTTTTTTACTATTGATCATAACATGTTGGAGAACTCACTCGAAGCCCCACTGCTTGAAAGGTGGCGGGAAAATGGCAGGTCCCCTTCAATAACAGCCCCCTTTCAGGAGAGTCGAGACCTGTCATTTTGTGGACGCACTAGCCTTCAAAATTAAGGTGTCAGTGGCTTGGCTCTCCGACCTCCCTGCGCTCCAAGTTAAATCAAGTAAGCAGTGCAGCCTTCTCATGCAGCGGCCTCATTGTCCATCCGAACGATGCAGCCCCAAGGTAGTGGCAATTATGCGTTAACACAGACAATGGTTTCAGGGCATGTACGTACCACTGATCAAACCTCAATCAAGATACACAGTATTCTACGTTATGGTCCTGGTTATCAACGTATTATCCATCGGATGGAGGTTCAAGAGCTAGTATCGACATAATGATTATCATGGTCTGCTTCTTCTCTACTCCTCAAATGTTCCGCCGAACGAGGATAAGCCGGCAATTCTTCACTCGGTTCTTGCGAACAACCATCCGAACAACCATCCGTAATCATGTGCTCGACCCAGCTTTCTACATTGTGATTGGGATACTAATCTGAGGTGGGGATCTGAGACGTATATGGATACAGCTTCTCTAGCTCACGGGACCGGTAGCGCCTGGCAACACTGGACGCAGAGATCGCATCGTCAACCAAGTGAGATGATATGTGATCTGTAGCACATGATAGTGATCTATTCCAAAAATACTCTGCGAGGCAAGCATCAGAATATTGAATGAATGATGAGCTTCCGCTGCTTGGACGGACAACACCGCTGGTACCCTGGAACTTGGACCCCGCAACCTGCGTTGGCCCTGCGGTTGAAAGGAGGTTGAAAGGTGTTACAGAATGTTGTCGTATCCTGCGGTGGCGCAGCACGATGAAAGTTAGGAGGGCTAGAAGTACGACCGCTCCCACAGTTCCTCCTATGATAGCGCCTATGGTCGGAGGTAACTGAGGTTTTGAAGTGGTGTCAGGCACTGATGATGGTTGAGGCAACGGGCTCGAGACCATAACAATGGTGGTTGATGTAACTGCGGATGAGAGAGGTTGAAGCAACGTGGTGGTTGTTGCGAGTATTTGGTAAGTCGAGATGACTGTAGTGCAAGCAACATCGACAGCCGAATTATCACTAGGAGAGCCCCCGCTAGCCGATGGTAATGTTGGGCGGTCAGTGTATGAGCTTGTCGACTGGGATAGGGTGTAACTACTAGAAGAGGGTCCACAGGAAACTGCTGAACAGCTAGAGGTATCATCTGCTGAGATACCACATAAATTTGACGGCTGGGGGGTATTGTAGGCAGATGATGTAGAAGCAGCAACGGTAGTAGGAATCGATGCGGGATATGTGGACGACAATGTAGGGAGTAGCGGAAAACCGATACTCAGATATCCGGGAACTGGATCATAGGAAGAATAACAAGACGTAAAGAAAGGCTGGGCGTCTGAGATATCCGCTTGACGTTGGGAAATATGAGCTTCCGCCAAAAGTCGCGGTGCTCCAACCGCAGAGTTTCCAACTTCGCTAGGTTCCGACACTCTGCGCTCAGTATATGATGCGACTGTGACTGGACTAGCTTGCTCATTTGAGAAATGATCGCTGTCGGACGAAGTGCAGTCTACGCAGTTGAAACCGGGCTCGTCTAACACCTGTAGACCATCTTAGTTGACCATCAGAAAACCAGAAGAAAGTTGGTACCTACGCACATCCACATTGGTATTTCGTGGTCGGTCCAACAAGTCAGGACCGTCCTCAGGTACAGTTTCCAACGAAGAGCGCTGAGCCTCCTCGTGGTTTGACGAACGTGAGTGGTATATTAGATGATTGCGAAATAAAACATTAAAGCGAGTGTGAGGGTGAGGGGGAGTCATTCCTCCTTTGAATCAAGAAATCTTTGGGTTGGGAGAATCATGTCGGCGAGAGCGACCCTTCTTGTACTACATGAGTAGGACCAACCTGATTTCACACCCTGGGTGACGACCAACGTTTGAGCAGTGCCAAAGTGATCGTGGATCGGTCATGAAATATGATAATTAATAGTAACTCCGCAGTGGCCGAGGTTGTCAGCTGCTGAAATAGTAAGTAGTAAGTACCTGTGCTTTAACGCATTAAGTCAAGCATTGTAGTTCGGTATACTTGCAATCGACGGAAGTTCGGTGCTTACTAGTTAATCAGCTGGCCGTGGTTCTAGTACAACAGCCATCATGATGTGTTTCACAGAAAAATCGTGGATGATGGGATTACACACTGCAACGTTGACAGACGATCAGATGGCCTCGAAGGTTTCAAAAGTCATAATTATACCAATATTACAACGTTCTCGAATGAGTCGCACGTGTACGCGTTCAAGTTGTCCTACAACGGTAAAATTCAGGGATCATCATGTGTCCGTACAGCAAAGAGATCACCCAGTACTAGTGTTGATTCCCAGTCGAAATCGCTTATGGTTTGATACGATGGTCCGATTAAGTATTTTCTGATCGTATTTTAGTTGATGGGGTGAGATACGGTAGATAATGGGTAAAAACACGCTGTAGTCACATTGTTTCACGACGTTCTTTGCGCCACTCGAGCACCGCTGTTGCAGCACGAAAACAACTGTGAATAGTTACGAAACCAGAAACCGAGAATGACGCTGTGTATCACAGCCAACCGGCAGAAAGAGGTTAGGAAAGGCTGGCTTGCTATGGAGAGTAAGAACACAAATGAGGTCAAGGAAAACGAAAATCACGCTTCTGATACCCCCTCGAGGAATTTCATAAGAGACAAATATAAACACATGTCTGATACGGTTTGTACGTTCGCGTGTTCAATGTTCAGCGCTACATATGCCTGGGTTGCTTACCGAATGGCCGGACACCGCGACATTGCAGATCGTAGTTGCTTATTCAAGGTCAGGTTTCCTGCGTTTGGGGCATTATCATGCCGCCAAGTGCATCCAGACCCGAAGTCGTTGACAGTAGGTCCATGCGCACTCCTAAAAGCGCCAATGAAGGCGCTGATCATGCGTGATGAAGGCCTAACGGTGATCCAATGATAGGCAGCGATATGATCGCTTTGCATCTGTGGCCTCATCAAATACATGTCATATGTACAAATGTTCGTGATGTGGAGGGGATAGCACGTAAAGCGTCGACCGATGATTATGAGAGGGGAGGGCAGGAACCGGGAGGGACATAATGATCATGCTTCCCCGCTCTTCAAAGATTTCGTTGAACGATACGCTGGTAACACCTCGCTTGGTTCTCGCGAACAATCCTCCAGAACAACTTGGTTGACCCAATTTTCTACACTGGAATGGCGATAATGATCAGAGATGCGGGCGCGAGATGGAGATGGGTATAGTTTTTCTAGCCCGTTGGACTGTTGACCCAGAACAATGACGGATGCAAAGGGGTCATCGTCATCGGGCAAGTGAGATGATACGGAATCTGTGATAAAGGACAGGTATCTGTTGCCAGAATGCTCCAAGAGGCCTGCGTCGGAATATTGCACGAACGACGGACCTCTGCTGCTTGGACGAACAGCATCGCCTATACTCTGGGAATTGAGACCGACCCCTTGCCCGATCTGCGCTGTTCGTGTAGTTGAGGGGAGGGTGAAAGGTGTCACAGAGAGTCGTCTTTTCCTGCGATGCCATATCACAATGAAAATTAGAAGAGCTAGAAGCGCGACCGCTCCGATAGCCCCTCCTACGATGGCGGCCGTGTGAGGAGATGATTGAGGGTCTGAATTGGTGTCAGGAACTGACGTTGGTTGAGCCAAAGGGCTCGAAACCATAACAGTGTTGCTCAATGACACTGTGCTAGATGCCAGGACAGGCTGAAGTGACATCGTTGTTGTTATTGCGGATGTATCAGAAGTCGAGACGACTGTAAGATCACTTGAAGTTGAGAATGTTGTGTATGTGGACGGGTCTAGCATAGGAAGGGACTGCTGGGCAGACACCTGTGGGGCGGTCTTGGACAGGGAACAACCTCCATCGCATTGAAAATTGCTGCTGGCAGATGACGCGGTAGAGTAAGAAGATGTGGGGGTAAGTGGTGTAGGGGTGGGAGATGTAGGGGTAGGAGATGTATGGGTAGGAGATTCAGATGTAGACGGTGGAATGCTGACAGTCTGGTCGACGCTCATATAGAATGTCGTCTCGTAAATGATGCTTGTGGAAATCATCACTTGCTGTCGAGCAACGTGATCTTCCTTAACATGTCGTGGTGATCCAATCGAAAGATCCTCAGCTTCAAAAGATGATATTGTTGAGGTAGCCTGCTCATCGGAGAGATGGTCATTGCTAGACGAAGTGCAGTCTACGCGGTCGATCTCGGGCTCTTCAGGCGGCTCGGGACCTTGGTTGACTAATGGAAAACATATACTCAAGAAATTCCAAGAAGAAATTGAAACTTACGCCCATCCACGCTGGTATTCCGTGTTCGATCTAACGAACCGAGACCGTCCTCATGTACAGGGGTTACAGTCTCCATCGAAGGGTGCTGAAACTCAGCACGGTTGAATAAATAGCGGGAACGACGTGACAAACGATTGTGAGATAAGAATTTAAAGCGAGCGTGAGGGGCAGTCATTCTTCTTGGCCAAGAAACCCAGTGGGGGTCGAAAAGCCTCGTCAGCGAGACCGACCTTTTTGTACCAGAGTAAGATCAGACAGCTTTCATACCGTGAGTATGATCACGACGACAACCACACGTTCTGGCAGTGCCGACATGATTGCGGGTCGTGGGACAATGAGCTATGCTGGTAATCCTAGCGACCGCAACGTATGACCGGAGACGACCGTCGTCGTTAATTTAACGCACCATAGTCAGGGGGGGGGGTAGTTCAGCATCGATGAGTAAAGGAAGTTTGGAACGGACTCGATCATCCACACACACGCGGGTTCTGGTCCGGCAGCCGCATCGTGAAAATGATGTGATCAGTCTGAAACAACGGATGATGAGGCCAAATATTGCCACTTGATAGATCAGTGATCCAAATTCTCGAATGTTTAATGTACATACCTGTCTCTAACTGACCACTGCCTGTCTGCGTTGGAAGTTAAGGTCTAAGTTCTAGCCGTTTGAACTTTGCAGAACGTCCGAAAAACATAAGTTAAGTTGGCAAGAAGCAAGTAAGAAGTCAGACCACGCCGGATCCGAATTTTCGACTTACGACATTCAATCGATCGCGTTCCTACCATAGGGCATTACAGGATGTTAGACACCCAGGTATCTCGATTCAAAGAGCGCTGTCCTATTGTATTTTTGACGATTGGCCCGGTGTTTCTGCAACAGTGCAAACGGTTGTCTCATGATTCATCAAGCTTGATGAATACGGCTGAGTCCGAGTTCAAACTCCGCTGAAAGGAAACAGGCGTTACATAAGTACAAACAAGAATTTCTGTCGAAGTGAGTATGCCCAAACTTCCATGATGTATAACCACGATCAAGTATTCTGTATCAATCGATTTAACTGTGGACACCCGCTACATACTCTCCAAAGGTCTAATTCTCAGAAGCCGCATCGCAGCACCATTACATCCCTCGCGAAAAGGTAGAACCACAGCCTCGCGTGAGCTTTCTCGGGATCTTCATCTCCTTTGACGACGAGTGTCTCGCAGGCGCTTAAAATTGCGTGAGCCAGGCGGAAAGCGAAAGTCACTACGCCACTAGGCTCGTACACCTTCAATGCAGTCTTCGCGATGTCGGGGTAGGATCCTAAAAGGATGGCGATGTCGCGTGCGTGTTGGGAGGAAACGAGAGAGGAAGTGGCGATCTGGGATGGGAGCGGCAGGGGGATGAGCGCTAGGATTGAGCTCTGGATTTTTCCGCTCCAGGTGAGCCGGACATGTGCGTATTGCAAATATGGTCCGGTATATATGCCATCGCCCTCGAAGGAAAGCATGCGATCCCAGTTAAAAGTAAGTGTAGCTGGTACTGGATGAGCTACAGCATTCGATGAAACAACGATACTCACCGCTTGGCAGCCATATCTTGGATCTTAACTCCCGTGATCACTTCAACCTAATCATCAGTATTTCAACCTACTGTCGATTCGTTCGTCTCTTCCTCACACTGTTAACGCATAAAGTCTCTCTTTTCTCACTTAAGATCTTCGTCTCTCGGTATCTTCATACTTAGCACATCCGAGCTCATTATCACCTAGAGCTCGGCCTCTTTGTTCTCCACATCTCGCAGCTCAATATACGAAGGTCAGCTCAATCGGGCAAGTCATATAGAACCGTTTGGCTTTCCTGTCCTTGCTGTTTCCAGTGGTTGGCATCGTTTCCCTTTGCCATTACCTTGGGAAATACACTTGATTCTCAATTTTGCCTTTGTGTGCTAAATGAGTGATATGACTCCGTGATAAAAGTCAGCAGAATCAGCCAGCGCACTTTCTCTGCCTTCAAGTCATCCAACCGACTGTGGGCACCAATATCTTCGAGATGCGCAGCGAACCAAGTGACACAGCAGCTTGCTCTCACATCCCGCCTTTCTCTCATAACACAGAACTTCGACGCCTTCTCCTCGCGTCCCGTCACACGAGCCAACCTACTCCTCGGTGGTATCCTCGAGGAATCCAAACGTCCTGACATCATCTTTCTACAAGAAGTCACGTCCAACGTCCGCACCTCTATCCTGGGCAATCCAAAAGTTCGCGAAGCCTTCCTAGTGACGGACGCCGAGGACCAAACATCGTTCGAGGGAGTACCCTTTGCGGATATGTCGTTGCTGTCTAGCAAGCGCTTTGCCTTCGACTTGGAGTTGCAGAAGGAGGAGGATGGGGTCGAGAGAGGGGAGAAGTTCATGCTTGGTCCCGTTTCCCGCGTCAAACTCCCCAGCAAGTATGGGAGGTGTGCGCTTTCCGTGGACATTATCCCCCCATCCACCCCATCCACAACCTGTCGTCTCGTCAACGTTCATCTCGATTCTCTTGGGGACACGCTCCATTACCGTACCGAGCAGATGGAGATCCTTGCTAACCTCTTGCGCGAGCCTGAATGCGGTGGTGGACTTATCGCGGGAGACTTCAATGCCATCAGCATCGAGGATCATGCTCTCCTCGACAAGAATGGACTGGTGGGTGCGTGGGTCGCGTTGTATGGAAAGAAAGGGCTTGACGGAGCTACGTGGGGAGTGGGGGTAGAACGACGTGACGGACTGGGACCTGGAAGGTTGGACAAGGTTGCGATGTCGGGCGTAGACGCAAAGAACATGGAGATTCTGCGCCCTGGTCTGAGTGAGGTGCCCAAACCCGGCGAGGACTCTGACTATATCCCTTGCAGGCACCATTACGGGCTAAGACTTAGCTTTACCGTCTGAGTACTATCAAGTACGTTTGGACTAGCACTCTCGACGACCATTCAAGAATAGGAAGTGAGCCCTTTAGAATATTGACTGCATGTTCTGACTATTACTCTGTCTATGCTAGTATAAAATTTGTCTGCGTTGTAGGTCTCCGCTGTTCGTATATGTTAGTAATCTCTCGCGCTTCAGCTACAAGTCGAAAGGGAGGTACGAAAGCTCTGACCCCCAGCATCGTCTTGAGTGACGTTGGAATAAGGTTTCCATGACAAGGCTCGCTGGCAGATGCAGCACCATGCTTGAGAAGGTGAACTCAATGTGAGGGAGGCCATATAGTCTGCAGGGTCGAGACAAAAACAGTCTTCACGGAGTCATAGAAGACACATGGTGCGCATGCGCAGTCTTTGAAGTGTTTCTGCAGGGCCCATCTTCAGTTCAATACACAAAGGACCGATAAACGCACCAGAGTCGCAGTCCTTTGCTTCGCTCGCAACGAATTTCTTCTCGAGTTCTTCGTCGTGTTTGGTTTGTTCATGCTTGGCGCCAGCGCCAACCTAGGGCCACTGTCAAATAAACAGGAGCCAAACCTGCACCAGAGTGCACTCACGACTTTCTTCAACTTGACGCATTCCTCCTGCATGCGGTGAAGGTTCAACGTGCATGTGAGGTTGAAAGGAAGAGGTAAAGAGTTGTCAAGTATGTGTTTCGCTGGGAGCTGGCTATAAAACACGTGCGTCACGAAAAGATGAAAGTGATACGCCGTAGAACCTGCGAGCAGCCAAGTTAGTATCGTGTCGTGCATCATGCATACCCTGGCATCCTGTTTTGGCCATTTTGGATTTGGCTATTAGTTGGAAAACGCGTTTGAGGGCGTCTGAGAAGAAGGTGTACACTGGCATGTGCTCCATGGTCTCTTTCTCTTCCCGAGTCAAGATGACGCTTGTAGCCCTCGTTCTGATTCCAATCGTCAAGCTGGAGCGTGGTCCACCGAGGATGTCGTAGGGGAGATGCTAGTCTCACTATCAATTCACTTTTCGAATGCTCCCAACAATTACATTTCCAAGGTATGACAGGACTATGTATATTTGAGTGGCTGCGCTTCTGACTCTTGATATAGAATCGTTTGGCCTTTCTGTCCTTGCTATGCATCGTTTTCATTTGCCACTACTACACTCGATTCTCAATTTTGCCTTTGTCTGCTAAATGAGTGATACGACAGGAGCAGCAGCCATCTGAGACTCCCGTGTCCCCCTCAACATTGGCGGACTACTTTCGCTGCAGACTAATCATGACATTCTCTACTTATTTAGCGCAGGCTCTCCCCCTGACACTCAGGCCATCTTTCTCAGCGCTCTGTGTATCATACCAGCGTCTATCGTACCAGTTAGCCCTTGACAATATGGAAATACACGTGCAGCAAGACCTGAACCCTCAACCTTTCCTCCGCTCCCTTTCAGCTGATCTCCATCCACATTCCCCATATCTGTGCCGTCGTCTTCCCCTCCCATTCATTCCGCCCACCGCTCGGCCCATCCTCGATCACGTCATTTTGTTTCATCGCACCATCATGCCTGGTAACTTAGAAGAACGATATATTAGGCTTGAAGGTGAGTCAGTCCATATCACCTTCGTATCTGTTTCATCATCCTCATGACCTATCCACAGTCATCATCGGAAAGAATCTTCGAGTTCCCTCCTGGCGCTTTCCCGCTGGCATCTACGTATCCATCAATGTCGACTCCCAGAAACGCTGGAAATCGGCCATCAGTGTCTTATCATCTGATGAATCTGTAGCATGGGGGAATACCGTGACTCTGTAAAGTCCATGGAGACTCTCTGACATGACCCGAGAACTGATCTTCGGTTTGTAGATCGTCACATGCCTCACCTGCACTATCAGTGGAGATTAGGGCCTCCTATGAGGCTGGTCGAATGCTAGGCAGTGGAGAGGTCATCGGGAAACTTCAAATGTCGTGGGATGAGCTACTCGATCATGGAGATGAACCATTTAGTGAGTATCTTTCGTCTCATTCATGCACATGTACTAACATCTCATAGATCTATCCTTCCCACCCGTTCGTGATGTCCACCCTTCCCTCACGCTGAAGGCCGCCGTTGTACACGCTTGCGATGATGAGGACAGCGCACTGTCTGATGTAAGTGACGGTGGTTTCTGTTATTAACTTTTGCTGACGGAACACCGACTGTAGTCCCTCGTAGTAGACAGTGATATCATTCGAGTCACAGATGCGGGCCATGCACGACTTGCCAAATACATGACGAGCAGGACGGTCTCTCACCTGAATGATGCTGTGCAGCATTTTCAGCTGGTTCTTGACCAGTGTCCGGTCAGCCATCCTGATCATGCAGCAGTTCTCACCAATCTCGCGTATTCCTGCCTTGAAGGCTACATTCAAAACCACCTTCAAGACATTGATACCACCACTTCCCTCTTCCGCGAAGCCCTTGCATTGCGTCCGCAGGGTCACCCCGATCACGCATCATCTCTCTATAATCTCATTAAAGCATTGATCTGGCGCTACAGCAAGGAGTCTACCACCGTCTACATTCATGAATCCGCGCAGCTGTGCTGCAAGCTACTTCCTCTCTGTCCAGAGGGCACCTACCCTCGTAGCATCGGCGTAAACAATGCAGTCAGTTATGTGATTAGCGCATGCAACAATCTTCCAATCGACGCATCCGATGAAGGCATCCACCTTCGACGAAACATACTCGAGCTCTGTCCTATGGGCCATCAACATCGTCTAAATGCACTCGACAAGCTTGCATGGGCTCTCTTCACACGCTTTACAGAACGCGGCAACATTGATGATATAGACGAGAGTGTTCACCTTCGTCGTGAAGCCGTCTATTTGTGCCCTGAAGGACATTCTGACCGCGCTGGCCACTTGCGCCACTTGGCCCTCTCACTCATGAACCGCTTCAATCACGAAGGCAAACCTAATGACCTTGACGAGGCCATCACTTTGTACGAAGAAGCCCTGCACTTCCGCCCTGTTGAGCATGAATTTTGTGGTTCCCTGTTGGACAACATAGGGGCCGCCTTCTTCGCCCGTTTCAACAAACGCGGTGACATCGATGACATAACCCGAGCTATCAGTCTCTTTCGCGAGGCACTGATGTTGGAACTACATCAGGAAATGTACACATTACTTAACCTTGCCTTAAACAGACTTAAGTTGTACTTTTGCAACTTGGCAAATGTGGACCTGCTTGTCCAGAAATTCAACTTCAACATGGTCAGAAAAAAATTGTTCAGTGATATTAGTACATATGTTTTGGTATAGACTGCACTAAAAAAATACAAGATTTACCAGGTGAATGATGCATGAGAGAAGAAACAAATCTAGCCAAGCTGAGAAAGTAACAAAAAAGGAAGTCAAGAAATGTGAGAATTTACTGATGTACCTGGGCATCCACAGTATAGCACCACGCTTAGCAATCTTGCCGTCGCGCTCAAAAGCAGATACGACAAATTGAATGTCAGCGAGGATCGTAACGAGTCCATTGATCGGTATCGCGAATCCCTTCGGTTAAGGCGGCTTGACCATCCAGAGCGCCATAGAACTCTTTGCAGTTTGAGCTCGGTGCTCTGCTCTCGTTTCAAGCACACTCGGAAGAATGAAGACGCCGAGGAGGCCATTCAACTCTGCCGAGAAGCATTGGCGTCTTGAGTCCACTGCACCCAGATAGATGCGGGAGTCATGAATACCTACAGCGCGCTTATCTGTCTCGTTACAACATACAACACAACCCCAGCGATTTGTCATCCGCCATGGAGCACTTCAGACAGTCGTCGATACACCCTACTGAAGGTTTTCCTCGACGTATCCGGGTGGCTATTGACTGGGCTCGCCAAGCTGACATATATCAACATGAATCTGCCCTCGAAGCATACCAAATGTGCTTTGAGCTTTTCGACAGCCACGTGATGACGCGATCATCGATCATCTCACGGCGCGAGGCTGCGACTGCTTTTCATGGTGCACAATCACTTCCTGTAGATGCAGCCTCTTGTGCCATACGTCGTGGAAATCTACGACCGGCAGTTGAACTTGTGGAGCAGGCCCGTGGCCAACAGTGGTCACTGGCCTCTCGACTCAGGACTCCGCTAGAAGACCTGGAGTCTGCGAGTCCGCAACTAGCTCAACAGCTCTCAGAGCTCAGCAAGCGCCTATCTCATGCTCAGGGTTCTGCAGGCACCACTGACCCAGCTGCAGCTGATCGGGCAGCAACAGAGTATAGGAGACTTGCAAGGCAATGGGAGGCTGCGGTAGCTGAGATACGTGGTCTCCAAGGGTTCTCGCGGTTCCTGCTCCCACCTTCGTACGAAGATTTACAAGCGGCAGCACGCCAGGGCCCTGTCATCATCTTCATTGCCAGTCAATATTCGTGCAGCGCCATTATCGTCCCGACGTCAGGAGACCCCCATCATGTTTCCTTGCCGTCTGTCTCTCTCACAGAACTGAATAATCTCAAAGGTCGCTTCGCCAGGGCGATACGACACGCGTCCATCATAGGCCCAAAAGTTCCGCGTAACGATCTAATAGTCCTCTTGCGGACAGTATGGGACGCGATCATGCTACCCATCGTCAACGTACTCGAGAACGTCCTCGAACTAAAGCACCGCTCTCGAATTTGGCTGTGTCCAACCGCAGCTTTCACGTCTATTCCTCTCCATGCAGCTCACCCCTTTCAAACAAAGTCAGATGGCTCTAAGGAGCCATGCCTGGAGGATCTATATATTTGTTCTTACACGCCGACACTCTCGGCTCTGGTCAGATCTAGACAGATGATGAAGAGGCGTGTCGCTCCATCCTTCGCGACGATCGGACAAGGTCAACCGGGGGCAGGGAAAGGCAAGGTGCTCTTAGCTGTCGACAGCGAAATCAAGCTTGTCCAGAAGTTCGTTCCTGCAACTGCCACCCGTATCAATGTTTCTGGCGGTGAAGCAACACGAGCAGGCGCACTCCAAGCTTTGGAAGAGAATACCTGGGTGCACCTTGCTTGTCACGGCAAGCAGGACCCTACACAGCCTTACAATTCTCATTTCGTCATGAGAGATGAACATCTGACGCTGCTCGATATAATGGATAAAGATATTCCTCACGCCGAGTTCGCGTTCTTATCTGCGTGTCACACCGCCGTCGGCGATGAGGAGACGCCCGACGAGGTCATTCACCTCGCAGCTGGTCTCCAGTTTTCGGGGTTCAAGAGCGTCATTGGCACGCTGTGGGAGGTCAACGATGCTGTCGCAAAACACGTCGTGGAAGCTTTCTACAAATATATGTTCATGGATTTGAAGGATGGTACTGGTGTTGTCATGGACTGCACGAGGGCGGCCTGGGCCCTCAACCGTGCTACACATGCCGTGAAGACGAAAGTGCCGCTCGAGCAGAGGATGGTTTTCATTCATATCGGTGTGTAGTTCTTTTGTATCGTATGGTTTCCATCTGCTAGTGCTGCACTTCTACCATGACAACAAGGGCCAAGGGCAGCGTGCTCGATTGTTGCAGTGACATTGTGATATCATACATGATTTGGGTACAATGATACAGATTGGAATAAGGTGGCGAGTGCGTTTCGGGAGAGGGTGCATTGAATGTGTGTTTTTGGGCAGTTAGGATCAAATGTCCATGGCTATAGGTGCTGTGGACGAGCTCCCGACGACAATGACCATGTGCTCAATAGTCTTTCTCTCTTCCCGAGTCAAGATGGCACCAAGTTGTAGCCCTCGTTCTGATTCCAATTGTCGAGCCGAAGCACTCACAACAGGACTGGAGATCTTCATAAGGTGAATGGATGCTTCATGATATCGCGTGATTTATGTGTTGGATGAATCTGGGTGATTGTGAGTGACTTTCGAGTCGACTTTGATGAATGATCACATGGATATGCCTGTGGGGTACGGATAGACGCGTGGATTTTTCGCACTAGTTCGGACTTTAGATGATAGGATTTGAATATGAGTAAACAGATAGCAAGATCATATGAACAGGTAGCCCACCTTTGAGTTTGATAAATCGGGTTGTCAATGTTGAGACAAAAAGACGTCTAATAACAAGTAATGTGACAGATTGAGGTTGAGCTGAGTAGAAGGGACCGAAGAATGGTTGCGAATCGATCAGTCTTGTCAATGCATTAGGCGACTAGACTTGAAATGAAGATGAGGCGCGGATCCCTCATCCATGTAAGGGTATTAAGGAATCGATGGGGATGGTCCGCCTTCCGAGTCGAGGAGCCTAGGCCTAGACGCTCGGAGATGAGTCTCACTATCAATTCACTTTTCGAATGCTCCCAACATTTACATTTCCAAGGTATATCAGGACCATGTATATTTGAGTGGCTCTTGTCATGTTCTCGCAAACCGTTCCCTAGTGTTTTCACGGCGTTCAATTCTCTATCAGCTAGAATCGTTTGGCCTTTCTGTCCTTGCTGCATTCAGCGGTTTGCATTGCCATTGCCTTGAGAAATATACTCGATTCTAAATTCTTGCCCAAGTGAGTGATACAACTCTGATAAAAGTCCAGGAGCAGCAGCCATCTGAGACTCGCGTGTCCCATCATGACATTCTCTACTTCTTTAAGACAGGCTCTCCCGTCAGCACCATAACCGGCCGTCTCTCTCAGCGCTCAGTGTATCATACCAGCGTCTATCGTGCCAAACAGCCCTTGACAATGGAAATACACGTGCAGCAAGACCTGGGCCTGAAACCTCAACCTTTCCTCCGCTCCCTCTCAGCTGATCTCCATCCACATCCCCCATATCTCTGCCGTCGTCTTCCCCTCCCATTCATTCTGCCCACCGCTCAGCCCGTCCTCGAATCGCGTCATTTTGCTTCATCGCACCATCATGCCTGGTAGCTTAGAAGAACAATATATTAGACTTGAAGGTGAGTCAATCCATATCATCTTCGTATCTGTTTCATGATCCTCACGCTCTATCTACAGTCATCAGCGGACGGAATCTTAGAGTCCCCTCCTGGCGCATTCCCGCTGGCATCTACATATTCATCAATGTCGATTCCCGGAGACGATGGAAATCAGCCATCAGTGTCTTATCATCTGATCGATCTGTAGCGTGGGGGAATGCTGTGACTCTGTAAAGTCCTTGGAGACTTTCTGACGCGATGCCAAAACTGATCTTCGGTTTATAGATCATCACATGCCTCACCTGCGTTATTAATGGAGATCAAGGCATCCTATGAGGTCGATCGAATGCTCGGTAGTGGAGAGGTCATCGGGAAACTTCAAATGTCGTTGGATGAGCTACTGGGTCATGGAGACGAGCCATTCAGTGAGTAACCTACTTCTCATTCACGCGCATATACTAACATCTCACAGATATATCCTTCCCGCCCGTTCGTGATGTCTGCCCTTCCCTCACGCTGATGGCCACTATTGTACATGCTTGCGACGATAAGGACAGCGCACTGTCTGATGTGAGTGATGCTGGCTTCTGCTGTCAACTTTTTCTGATGGAACACCAACTGTAGTCCCTCATAGTAGACAGTGAGATTACTCAAGACACAGATGCGGGCCACGCACGATTTGCCAAATACATGACGGGTGGGACGGTCTCTCACCTGAATGATGCTGTGCAGCATTTTCAGTTGGTTCTTGACCAGTGTCCGGTCGGCCATCCTGATCATACAGCAGCTCTCACCAACCTCGCGTCCGCGAGCCTTGCAGGCTACATTCGAAACCACCTTCAAGACATTGATACCACCACTTCCCTCTTCCGCGAAGCCCTTGCATTGCGTCCGCAGGGTCACCCCGATCACGCATCATCCCTCTATAATCTTATCACAGCATTTAACTGGCGCTACAGCAAGGAATCTACCGCCATCTACATTCACGAATCCGCGCAGCTGTGCTGCAAGCTGCCCCTCTGTCCAGAGGGTACCTACCTTCGTAGTATCGGCGTAGACAGTGCGGTCGCTTATGTGATCAACAATCTTCCAATCGACGCATCCGATGAAGGCATCCACCTTCGACGAAACATACTCGAGCTCTGTCCTATGGGCCATCAACATCGTCCAAACGCACTCGACAAGCTTGCATGGGCTCTCTTCGCACGCTTTACAGAACGCGGCAACATTGATGATATAGACGAGAGTGTTCACCTTCGTCGTGAAGCCGTCTATTTGTGCCCTGAAGGACATTCTGACCGCGCTGGCTACTTGCACCACTTGGCCCTCTCACTCGTGAACCGCTTCAATCACGAAGGCAAACCTAATGACCTTGACGAGGCCATTTCGTTGCATGATGAAGAGCTGCGCCTGCGCCCTGTTGGGCATGAATTTCGTGGTTTCACACTGCACAGCCTAGGGCTCGCCCTCATCACCTGTTTTAACGTACGCAGCGACATCGATGACATCACCCGAGCTGTCAGCCTCTATCGTGAGGCACTGACATTGCGCCCACCTGGGCATCCATATCGTGATGCCACGCTTAACAACCTTGCCCTCGCGCTCAAAACCAGATATGATGAATCGCAGGTCAGCGATGATCTTAATGAGGCCATTGATCGGTATCGTGAATGCCTTCGGTTAGCGAGGCATGACAATCCAGAACGCCATAGAGGTCTTTGCAGTTTGAGCTCGGTGCTCTGCTCTCGTTTCATGCACACTCGGAAGAATGAAGATGTCGAGGAGGCCATTCAACTCTGCCGAGAAGCGTTGGTGGCTTTGCATTCGCTCCACCCAGACAGACACTCCTGCTATTTCAGTCTAAGAGTAGCCTATATGTGTCGTTACAGCGTTCAGTACGAGCCTGCTGATCTGGCACTTGCAGTGGAGAACTTCAGACTCGCTTCACAACACCCCACTCATGGCTTTCCAGGCCGCATCGTTGAAGCATATAATTGGGTTGTTGCAGCAGAGCAGCATGGTCATGGATCCGCACTGGAGGCTTACTCAACATTTTTCGAGCTTCTGGATGCTCATTTGGCGACACGATCATCGGCAACTTCACGGCGCGAGGCTGCTGCTGCCTTCCATTATGCCAGAACACTCCCTGTCGATTCATCATCGTGTGCCATCCGCTGCAATAATCTACGACATGCAGTGGAACTCGTGGAGCAGGGCCGTGGTCAGCAATGGTCGCTGGCTTCTCGACTCAAGACTCCAGTTGCTGACCTTGAGTCAGCCAATCCGACACTGGCGCACAATTATTTGGAGCTGAGCAAGCGTGTTTCCAATGCTGCACAGGGTTCCGCAAGCATCACCGACAGAGCTGCTGCTGATCGGGCAGCAACAGAATATAGGGGACTCACAAGGCAATGGGGAATTGTGACAGCTGAGATACGTAATCTTCGGTCGTTCTCGCGGTTCCTGCTCCCACCTTTGTACAAAGACTTGCAGGAGGCAGCACGCCAGGGCCCAGTCATCATCCTTATTGCAAGTGAATGCTCGTGCAGCGCCATTATCGTCCCGACGTTAGGAGACCTCCATCATGTTCCCTTGCTGTCTGTCTCTCTCACAGAACTGAGTAATCTCAAAGATCGCTTTGCCAGGGCAATACGACACGCGTCTATCATGGGACCAAAAGTTCCGCGTAACGATCTAATAGTCCTCTTGCGGACAGTATGGGACGCGATTATGCTACCCATCGTCAACGTACTCGAGAATGTCCTGGAGCTCAAGCACCGCTCTCGGATCTGGCTGTGTCCGACTGCAGCTTTTACGTCTATTCCTCTCCATGCAGCTCATCCCTTTCAAACAAAGTCGGATGGCTCTAAGGAGCCATGCCTGGAGGATCTCTACATCTGTTCTTACACGCCGACACTCTCGGCTCTGGTCAGATCTAGACAGATGATGAAGAGGCGTGTCGCTCCATCCTTCGCGACAATTGGACAAGGTCAACCGGGTGCAGGGAAAGGCAAGGCGCTCTTGGGTGTCGACAGCGAGCTCGAGCTTGTCCATAAGCTGGTCCCTGCGACGGCCAACCGTACCACTGTTTCTGGCGATGCAGCCACACGAGCAGGTGCACTCCAAGCTTTGGAAGAGAATACCTGGGTGCACCTCGCTTGTCACGGCAAGCAGGACCCTAGGCAGCCTTACAATTCTCATTTCGTCATGAGAGGTGAACATTTGACGCTGCTAGATATCATGGAGAGAGACATTCCACACGCCGAGTTCGCATTCTTATCCGCTTCTCATACCGCCGTCGGCGATGAGACAACTCCTGACGAAGTCATTCATCTCGCAGCTGGTCTTCAGTTTTCGGGGTTCAAGAGTGTCATTGGCACGCTGTGGGAGGTCAATGATGCTATCGCAGAACACGTCGTCGAAGCGTTCTACAAATATATGTTCATGGATTTGAAGGATGGTACCGGTGTTGTCATGGACTGTACGCGGGCAGCCTGGGCCCTCAACCGTGCTACACATGCCGTGAAGACGAAAGTGCCGCTCGAGCAGAGGATGGTTTTCATTCATATTGGTGTGTAGTTCTACGTCGTATTGCTTTCATGTGTCAGTGCACCTTTACCGTGCCCTTGTATTTTTTTCATTGCGATGTAGCACCTGCCGATTGTAGGATCACCCTCCGGGTCATACTCTTCCTGTTTCCATCCCCTATTGTGCTATTGCCTACTCTAGAGTTTTTCACAGATCAATGCTCGATTGTATGTTATTCGTGTATTATGCAGGACGTGCCAGGAAGGAGTACTGTCGATCAAATTTAAAGCACTAGTGAGTTTGACTTATCGCAGGAGCGACTTCAACGCTTGTACCATTGTAAAGGAGGAATAACTCTTTAATCACCCTCAGCCAGTTTAATTCTCCAGTCGCTCTTGTACCGCAGAATGTAGTATCATGTGTAATCTACTTATCGATTTCAAGGAAGTGTCAGCCAGAGACGTATTCGAGGGACAGCAGGAAAGCTGATGCGTGTAGAGACAGTGGTTCGACCTGGACAAGCAATTAAACAAGTAAAAAGAAATGATGGATATCAAAGCAGAGTCGAGCAGGGACTGAGATGTATGGGACGACAAGACATACTTGATGAATGTGAAGATCGAAGAGGCTCGGACTAGGAGAGGGAATGAGACTTTGTATTGGGTCAAAGACTGCAGAACGATATTCGACGGGGAGAGGTATTGATACGCTGATTGAGACGGAGAATCAAAGGAAAACGTGTATGAAGCATGTAACGAAGAGTGATTGCGTATGTAAAAGAAAAGGATCAGTACGTACGAGAGTGACGTCGATAGTCATATCTTGACAATGAAACTACATCACGAGATAGTAGGCTGAACGGTGGAGACAACACGAGGGCGGCGTGGGATACACCATAGTGCGAGGCAGAAATTGCCCCAACAACCATAATCTTCAGGTTGTTGTATCGTTGTCTGAGGCCGAGATTGTGGCTGTGGCGTCGAGTTTGGCTGCGCTGTAGGCTGAGCCGTTGCTGGGGATGACTGTCCGGTCTGAGTGTTAGTCCTCACAGGGGTCGCGCTACATAGATCCTCTGGAGATTCGGTTATGTGTGGCCGAACGAGGGACACCCAGTACACTGCTTACCTGTTTTTTCTTCCAGCGGCAACTGTCACGGGCTGCGGGCCTGTTTGCCATGCGAAGAGACTGCGCTTGGAGCGTTGTTGCAGCGCAATGGACTCGCTTGCTGTCGGGCGATGACGAGAAGGAATGAGGATGTTCCATAGGAGTCGAGCCGAGGAAGCATGGGGACGCTGGGAACGTGAAGGATGACATGACTGCGAAGACTATGAGAACTTATCATCCATACTACTGCTACCCCTCTGCGTAACAAAGTACTAGGCTTACTTGAAAAAAGTTGCCATGTGGATCATCTCGCCGCTCCTCCTCTATGAGAGGCTCTGTCGCGTCGACCTGCAATACTTCAGTAAGCAAAGGAAGGAAGGTGGTCGAATACAAGAGCATGCACTGACTTCAAGGCAGGACGATGCCAAGGACTGAGGTGGAGATTCCTGCTGTGTAGCTTGTCACCTTGAAGTATGACTGTGAAATCACATACGGGAAGCTCAGGAGCTACTCCTTTGATTGTAAACAGCGTGATTTTGCCGTCATCTCTGCCATATGCGAAGTATCTTCCATCTCCACAGAATGACGCACAGTGGAGGTCTCTGTGACCTTCCTGGTAAAACGGCTGGCCAAGTGGCTTATGGGACTCTGAATCCCATAACTGTACGACATCTCCATCACCCACGCACACCAGTAGATTGGTACGAGGGTATTCAGGAAATGGTAGTGCTGGAAGCGATAGAGTAGTGTGCCTGAGTAACTATCGACAATATGCACGAATTTGCCAGAGGCAGAGTAAAGCTTTGTGCCGCCCGACGACCACACCAACGATGTCACAAAGGCCTCAAGTCGGTCTTTGATTGGGCTGACAATGAGTTTACCTGTCCCAAATGCAAATTGTCTTGTTCCACCCGCCAGATGCGATTCTGTCGCCTGAAGGTGAATATGCAAGAGCATACACCCTGCCCTGCTTCGAAACGATCGCGCCTACCACTTTCCCCCTGCTTTCTGCTTTTTGAATAAGGATTATCGCATCTATGTGCCCGCTTGCAATATAATCTCCGCTGGGGGACCACGATAGTGACTTGACCCGTGAAATATAGTGATTACCTGTCCGAGTCCACCGTGCGTCTTCAGTCATCTCTCCTTCGGTGCTCCATCGCTGAACCATTCCATTTCCCCTCCCGCACGCAATGGTCTTCCCATCCGGTGAAAGCGCCAGTGCATGTATCATTCCGCCGTCACCTGTCCATGGTTTCCCGACAAGAAGTCCTGTGTCGCAGTTCCATTTGCGCATCATGCCGTCCCATGAACCACTCACGATGTGAACATTGTCGTGCAAGAAGATGAGATCCACAACGTCTTGCTTATGCCCCTCAAATTGGTGCTTTGGAATTGGGTTTCTGGGTTGCGATGGGGGTGGGGCTTTCTCAGTGATCACAGGGGGTGAAAAATAGCTTGAAGTTCTTCTATGGTTAGCATCACAAAGAAGTCGTATTCGGGCGATACAACGCTCGTCATTGCATGGGATTTAGGTCGCGAAGACATAGCATCTTCGATGTTCAACATTGCAAGGGAAGATACGACTTGTTTTTGTGCGTTTTTTTAACCTGGTTGGCAATCGAACAGGTCGGGAACAGGTGAACATACGGCACTCGCCTAGTTATTCTGTTGGTTCCTCGCTGGTAGTAGGAGCATTGTCAGATGCATAATAGGCAGCGCTAGTAACAGTTATTCCGTAATGTAACGGTGGCGCTGTCAAATAGCCCTAGGCCACATATACTGTTCTACATGGCAGATCGTTGTAGTCGGCGAAGTCGATGTGTGACTTACAACATAATGCAAAAGCAAATAGCTAACGATGATTTTGCCACCCGCCATTAGTTCTATTACCAGGTATCGTAAAGAAATTCCATTCCAAGTCGCAGTGCTGATCATCCGCTGCTGTATTCAGGTCATGTTCTCGCAAACTGTTCCCTATCATCCTCCCCATGCCACAGGGGCAAGAATCGTTCTACTGGCTGTTTTCAGTGGTTTGCATTGTTTCCATTTGCCATTTGGGAAATACACTCAATTCTCTAGTGATATGACTCCGTGATAAAAGTTCTTACTAGACGCTCTGAGACTCGCGTGTCCCTTTCAGGCTGCTTTCGCTGCAGACCGATCATATCATTCTAGGTGCAGGCTCTCCCGCTAACACTATATAGCTGGCCATATTTCTCAGCGCTCGGTGTATCATACCAGCGTCTATCGTGTCACACAGCCCTTGACAATATGGATATACACGTGCAGCAAGACCTGAGCCCTCAACCTTTCCTCTGCTCCCTCTCAGCTGAACTCCATCCACATTCCCCATATCTCTACCCTCGTCTTCCCCTCTCATTCATTCCGCCCACCGCTCGGCTCATCCTCGATCCACGTCATTTTGTTTCATCGCACCATCATGCCTAGTAGCTCGGAAAGTCGATATATCAGACTTGAAGGTAAGTCACTCAATATCACCGTCATATCCATTTCATGATCCTCACGATCTATTCAGTCATCAGCGGAAAGAATCTTAAAGTCCCCTCCTGGCGCATTCCTGCTGGCATTTACGTATCCGTCAATGTCGACTCCCGGAGACGCTGGAAATCGGCCATCAGTGTCTTATCTTCTGATGAATCTGTAGTGTGGGGGAATGCTGTAACTCTGTAATGTCCATGGAGACTCTGACACGATTCGAGAACTGATCATCGGTTTATAGATCACCACATGCCTCACCTGCACTATCAATGGAGATTAGGGCGTCTTATGAGGCCGGTAGAATGCTAGGCAGTGGAGAGGTCATCGGGAGACTTCAAATGTCGTGGGATGAGCTACTCGATCATGGAGATGAACCATTTGGTGAGCATCTCTCGTCTCATTCATGCACATGTACTAACATCTCATAGATCTATCCTTCCCACCCGTTCGTGATGTCCACCCTTCCCTCACGCTGAAGGCTGCCGTTGTATATGCTTGCGACGACCAGGTCAGCGCACTGTCTGATGTGAGTGACGCTGGTTTCTGCTGTCACCTTTTTCTGACGGAACACCAACTGCAGTCCCTCGTTGACAGTGAGATCGCTCGAGACACAGATGCGGGCCACGCACGGTTTGCCGAATACGCAATGAGCGGAATGGTATCTCACTTGAACGATGCTTTGCAGCATTTTCAGTTGGTTCTTGACCAGTGTCCGGTCGGCCATCCTGATCATGCAACAGCTCTCACCAACCTCGCGTATGCCTGCCTTGAAGGCTATAATGGAAACCATCTTCAAGACATTGATACCACCACTTCCCTCATCCGCAAAGTCCTTGCATTGCGTCCGCAGGGTCACCCTGATCACGCATCATCCCTCCATGATCTCATTACAGCATTGAACCGGCGTTGCATCAGGGAGTCTACCACCGTCTACATTCATGAATCCGTGCAGCTGTGCTGCAAGCTACTGCCCCTCTGTCCAGAGGGCACCTACATTCGTAGCATCGTTGTAGACAGTACGATCAACAATATTCCAATCGACGCATCTGATGAAGGCATCCACCTTCGACGAAACATGCTCGAGCTCTGTCCTATGGGCCAACAACTCCGTCCTAGAGCACTGGACAGGCTTGCATGGGCTCTCTTCACACGCTTTATACAGCGCGGCGACATTGATGATATAGATGAGAGTGTTCACCTTCGTCGTGAAGCCGTCTATTTGTGCCCTGAAGGACATTCTGACCGCGCTGGCTACTTGCACCACTTGGCCCTCTCACTCGTGAACCGCTTCAA
>MU177961.1:84344-94726 GCA_016695465.1 Suillus americanus | reverse complement strand
TTTCCGCAAAAGCTCCAGAGTGACACGTTTATGGGAATCACTCGTCTGCTCTTTCTTCCTACCACAACAACGCACTTCCTTCGTCAATTTAGCCCTCACATTCAAAAACCTTTCATTCAGCGTACAGCACAAGATGACGATGGCGGGGTCTCCAAAGACTGTATTCTGCTGCGCAACTCGGTAGGTACAACCGTAGAAATCTTTAAAGTTACAACAACAGGGTATCTTCGTGATGTGCGAGGCGGTATGAATGGGGTGGGGGGTACGTAAAATCGTCAAGAGTGGACATAAGTGAGGGATGGTGGTAGCGCACGAAGGGTATTGTGCGTGGAATGATGTGAGTATGCACATAAAAACGCATGTATAATTACAGCTAATTCAACAACGTTGTATCCACAGAAACCAAGATCAAACACGGAAGAAACGGTGAGCGCGTGCGGACGTGGATGCGGATGTGATGGAGAGGTTATTTTACAGGTGTCCAATGAAAAGAAAGTCCAAGGCCGATGACGCCAGCATACATCGGTTAAAAGATCAGAATCCGGCAGATGCCACAAGCATGTTGTCGAAGTTGAACAACTGCTCAAACGTATCATGTCCTTGCGCCTCGAGTGGATATTGGTTTACCTCCATCGACGATGCGTCAAACGAGCAAGGCGCGTAGTCAATGTTGAATGCCGACGGGTGCTGGCTCATGGACACCAACTCGCCCCCGCATCCTGGCATACCGAGCTGAATTGGAGGGATAGCACTCAAGTCGAACTCGTCTCCAACAAGAAGGTCACCGTGGCTTTCCCACGCGCCCTGTCCTTCCCAAGAATACGACTCGGGGTACCCAAAGTGTACGTTATCCAGAGGTGATCCAGACATGGGTGAATCTATTTCTGCTTCATTCATGCAGGACGCACTGTCTAAATCACGCGATGCCTCGTGGTACGAGAATGCGGAAGGCATGCAATTTACAGGCGTATAAGGGCCGGTATGCGGGCCGGATGAAGCGGCTGACATTATCGACGACGCTGGGGAAACCATTTGTTGACTGGCGTGCAGCATGGACATGTCGGTGGAAATCGACAGAGGATGAGGTGCAGATGGGTTCTCGAACATCCCATGGTAGAACCCGTTGGCCTTGGGCATTATTGTCAGCCTGAACTCGAGCTCGGACGTTAATCGGGTACTCACATCAAGGCCTGACACATAGGCGTTAGGGTGCGAAAACTGCTGTTGGGGCAAGAAATCGAACTGTGATGCTGATGAGTTCATTCCATGGTCCGGATGCGACGCGCGGCGGCTGATCATTGGCAACAGCGACGGCGATGTTGGACACGAAGGCATGTAAACCGTCGGAACTTGGATTGTCTGCCGAGTAGGTGGGGGAGTGGGAGCGGACGCAGAACGGCCATGCTTCATCACCGTCGGAGGCGACAATGGAAGCACAAACGAGATGCTGCTCTCACAATCTGTCTCATGCTCAAACTCGCCTCGCTTACTCTTCTTCCCCTTCTTGTCCTTCGATCGCTGGGGGCGATAAACGTAATTCGGGTACATCTGCTCGTGCTCCTTCTTCTTTTCCTTTGCCTGCTCTTCCCAATACAGCCGCTCCTCTGCAGAAAGCGCTTTCCACTGCTGACTGATTGTTTTTGACAGATCCGCCTGTCGCTGCTTCTTCGTTGGCGCGTCAGCGTATGCGGCTGATACTGCCTCCTCTTGGGCTTGTTGTCGCTCCTCACAGCACTTCCTGCGGAAGAGGATGAAAGCGTTTTCAGGGCGCTTGATGTAATCTTCATCCCCCTTTCTTGGTCTACGCTCGATGTCGCTGCATATCGACGACTTGCGGCGTTTATGCGATGATGGCGATGCAGGGCCTGAAGATAAGGTAGTGAATGATGATGTTGAGGAGAAGACCGAAGTCGACCCTGATGAAGTAGATGATGAGGGAGATACAGGGGAAAGAGTGCGAACGAGAGTGGGGTGTGAAGGGGTGAGCGTGAGCTTCCGGAGATCTGGCTCAAATGGTGAATTAACAGGTGACGAGTAAGGACAGGTTTCGTTTTGATCAACAGGGAAAGTGAAGGCGCGCGGCGTCGGGGAAATAATAGCCAAGGTAGGCGGTTGGAGGGCGTCTGTAATCACCTCAAGTGCTGTTGGGGGTAAGTGATTAGCGTCGAATATGGGGAAGCGATGAGCTAATTGTTAAATAGAGGGGCTCACATTGAGAAGGGGTATCGTGTGTGCGGAACGCAGGCATGATTGTTGTGTCTCGAGGACCGCGAACAATGGCTGCTAAGGTGAGTGAACGGTTCTGAAAAGGGGGGAATAATGGGAAGGAAGAAGAGGGGATGGCTGATGATGCGGTAGAATAATAGGTTTCGCTAGGCGTGGCACGCGGCTACTGAACTGTTTTCTTTGTCTCACAAAGCGCGCTATCGAGCAAACAATTGGGCGAGTGGGGCACACAAAGCGAAAACAATACGGACCGCCCGTTATATACCATGATCAAATCGAACATCGAAAGGTTCCGTATGAACTTAAATCCTGCATCCGTTTGGAGGAGGACGCTTTGACTGTATTGGGATACTTTCATTTCGCGGTACTCCGGATTTGGAGGAAACAATGAGAGGGAAGCTCTCTCCGCTTATGCAATCTATACTCAGAATCACATCCATTTCGTAGCCAAACACCGCATAAACACATTTCTTATTGTCTTTTCGCCGAATTTGCTGGCTTCCACGGCCGGCGATATCCCCCAAAATATTCACCAGACTATCTAATCACAGATTATTGACCCCGTTTTTCCCTCCCCTTATCTGTTTTTTTTCAGTACTGACTCGGTTGTATACCCACGTAGAATTCAGGTCTTCCATTTATCCCGCGGCATCATGTGTCACCCTCCGCCGACGGTTCCGTTCCTTTGGTTCCAGTCCCCAACCCATCTTTAATATTCACGGAACTTGGCTCCAAGCTGAATGGCCATCCTGAGGCTACCATAATGGACACGGTCACCCGCCTAATATCTGATCGGTAGTATGACCCCGACCCTTTACGTTTTCAAAGGGCTATTCTCGGATTGTCTTCCTCGACGTTAAAGATTCCATTCCAGGTATGCAAGACCCGTGAACTTGTATATGCCATGCTCGATTAGGCAACTATGAAGATTGACTCGACTTCATATCTCGAGGGAAAGGAAGGTCTAGCTTGATTTTACGGAGACCTGCGTGGTGGCTATACATTCGTCGTCCACCACTTCTCGGTCGCAGTGGCGCTCGACTCATACTACCGAAAGCTATTTTCCGTGCGATCCATATTCCTTATTTCCGCCATCTACCCGCCAATCGAACATACCGCCCGTCCTACCGGGTCATGAAATTGCACAGCAAGGACTTTAAACTCCAATACAGACGTCATCAGACCAAGCGCTGAATAGTAAGGACCGGACTACTGTCATTTACCCCGCGTTGATGTACGTATCTCACTTACCCGCTTTAGAGCCCCGTGCAGTCGTACACTTCAGACGGAACATTATTACACCATTTAGGACAACCTCCAGAAAGGGAATACATGCATGCCCTCTATCGCAACACGTGTAGCCCGCTACACCAACAACTCGGTACAATGTATTGAACATTCTGGGAATATTTTCAACCTGCAGGTCGCTCGGTGGATGTGCGAGGGAACCCCTCCCGCCCAACGCAGACCAATTCCGCTTTTCGCCCCTTAGGGCCGAACACGTGTGTGCGCTGATGGTTCTTTCACCGCGGATATAATTATACTCATCCGTCAGTGAGCCTTCAGTCAAACCTCAACACTCGGTGGGATAACAGCATGCCACAGTGAGAAATGTCAAGTTGCAGGTTGGACCTGAATCTTCATGTACCACGCGCACCAGCAGAGCTCGGAGCATCCCACTTTCCCCACAGTCTCAAGTGCGTCATAGTACTTGATCGGCTTAGAATGCCGTACGTACTGTTCCTAGGGTTACACCGCCCACTTGCTGTATTTTGGCTCGGAGACTTGAAACACGGATCAGGACTTGAGAACGTACAGTTGACGTTATGTCTCTTCGGAGCATATCCACTCTCCTCATCCTTGTAACCTGTCAGGCCTCGGACTTGGAGGGTCGCTGAACCACCGTCGGCAAAAGCGCGGCTCATCCCATTACCGACCATATGCCAATGTTTCGGGATATCGGTTAAGGCGGTCCGAAAACATTCTGGAATATCTTTCGAACCAATATCATGAAACGCTCCCGCCTTTGAATGTCGGGACGAAATCCGGAGAAATGCGATGATGCGCTTTGACGTGACACGGTGGGAATGACGCGGATCGCGGAATCAAATGTCTTATGCAGCAGAGTCCGACGAGATAGGTTCTCTGAATCATAACTCAAATTGATCTTCGTATAGACAATGAGCGAAGCGTATACCGCACCGTGAGGCTGAGGATGAGCATTCACGCATCTGATAAGGGATGATAGACTCTTCATACAATATGCTAATTAAGATAAGATGTATCTATAACATTCGGGAATGGGTCAGGATGACACAAGGACAAAGTAGTCACATCAAGCGATCTGAATCACGGTAGTATTGCGCCAAGGACGAAGCGAATATGGCCCCCGCCCAAGGGGTCTGTGGCCCTCGCCTGATATCGATAGGATTCAGACTGCAAAGAGTCGTGGCGTATTTAATTACCTATTAATCCACGACACAACAACGAAGGCCCGCTTTGTGCTTGTAGCCGACGTAAAAATCAACACGAGGCAGCCATGCGGCGGCGAGTACATGTGTCTAACGTTCATTTCCTGCTCTTCAGTTGAACCCAGGTACCTTTTCTCATTGCCAGCTCTCTATTGGAGGAGGACAATGACGAAGACGCACACAATTAATCGATCTGACGACTGGTGCCAACAGAGCAAGCTAATCGCAGGCGTAGATCATGTATGTATGCGGATATAAGGGGACTCGTGCGTGCCTTCGCCAGCCTCGTGCCCGGTGACGGGCATACCGGAGAAATTTACGTGCATCGGGGTCTGCCCGGCTGATCGTGGCAACCCCTGGTTTGCAGTAGGGGTACCTTCGAATGCCGGGACAAATTTTTGTTCAGTCGAGGACGTTGAGTAAAAAACCCATGCATTGTGTGAACAATTAGCATATGGCCGTGAACAATACTTCAATGAGTCAATGAGTCATTTCAAGACATGTAATCATGCTGACGCTACGAGCATTCCAGAATTTGATCAGTCTACTTCAAAAGTCCTCAATCAATCCTGAATTGCTATTTTTGCCACGATAACCACAAGACTCACGAGTCATATCCAGCGAACAATGATATACTGTCTGTTCATCACACCTACGCCAGATACATTCCGAGTCAAGTGAGAGAGAAGCGCAGGACAATGAGCGACTCTACGCTGGAAGTTGGAAATAGGAGCATGTGGGTTTTAGAAGGGCCGTGACTCAGAATCTGCGGTGATAGCGGGGAGAGATGGTAGTGGCTGGTGATGGCAACCTCGAATCATGAGTGTAGTGTTCTATGAATGCCGTCTGAGGAGTCAGATAGGATATTAATGAGGATTACCGCCTTCTTTTTCGGGGGTGCGGATTGTGACTCGATAGCGAATATGGGTCTTCTTTTCTTCCCATTTCGCTATTCCATGGAGCTGAGTGGTTTATTGCCAGGCGAGCACACTCCCTCTTTGGATATGACAATGGGCCAAACACACGTTCGTATCCAGAGAGGGGCGCAACAGAAACCAACCATCTTTTAGCTGCTATATCACAGAAAGTTGCCAGTCCAAAGGGCGCAAACCCCTCAATCATTCATGCCGCCGGTAAGGAACGAGGGCTCAACCATCGAGTCGCCGACATACGTGGGAAGCCATCACCAAGTATTAATTTGTGACGGAGCAGGCAGTGCCCGCACTCAACACAGATATACCTATTGCAGTGAACAATGTCAGATCTTTCAAAGATTGATTGGGCGCGCATGATACGACGTGTCAATGTTTCACAGATATAACTCACAGTTATGTAGCAGGATAAGCTGCGTCACCAGTGATTAAAACCAGCCGAATTTAGACAAGCTAGAAGTAAGCCTGTCTGGCAGAGGACAATGGACATGAAAGTGATGAATCAGAATAGCTGCGTTGTGACCGGCTGGAACACACTCACTAGTGCTAGGCATTTTGCAAATTTGCCACATACATAGTTGAAGGGGGACAGAACGTTAACTGATAGTCTGATCATGGCGCCACATCCTGACAAGGCCAGGCTCAGTGGACTATCATGATTTTGGACCATAAGGCCGATGTGATCCGATCCGTGACTCCATAAAATTGTTCCAAATACATTGCCGACCAATGGAAGACGTCTGCGGACCTGTAATACTTGCAAAAGCGGCTGCTTCAAAGGCTCATTAGTGCTCGATATGTCTGGTTGGGCGCTGTGAATGGTTCTGAGGTTCTTGGTTCAGGGAGAACAGCGAACGGGAACTCCATTGGATGACTAAGCCGACGTACGTATGCTGAGATCGAATGTTTTTCGTCTGCTAGAACCCATTCACAAACCTTTTCTTGCCCCTACCTTCGACGTTCTAAGAACTGTTCCTGTATTTCTTCCAAGACAGGCCTGATTACTACTACGAACAAGCGTCCGAGACTTCGAGCTGGCCAATGATTACGGTGTCTCAAGCTTCTTCAGACCAGAACTGTTCTGACATAAATCACTGCATTTTCCATTGGCCGAACGATTGCGTTGCATGCTCATTGGTGAAAAAAACACTATGGACGATTTGGAGCCTGCCCGACCCCTTCTCGATGCCAAGCTTAACGTCACCCGCCGCTGACAGGACGCGAACAGACGGATCCAACTCTATGTATGCAGCATAACGTACGAACCACTTCTTACGCGTTTTGACTCTCTGTGCTTGGTCCAATCAGCAGCGCACCTATACGAGCTTGACAACTGTGATCTGCAGTTTTTTTTCCACGACGAATCCTTATCAGACCACACGACATCGGGGTCAACTTCACTGCTATTCGGATACTCCAACCGGATCCAAAATGCGACGCTCCTGGCTTTCATCGACACTGAAACGAATCATAAATGCTTTCATCGAGAGCAACTATCTCGAAATGAGGGCTCAACAAGAGCCCACCGTCGATGGAGCAGCCAACTTCTTTTTGATAAAACGTCCATTAATGGACATTCAAAAGGGAGCACCATAACGAGTTAGTGTGGCGTTTTAGCCGGTCACGAATACACGTGTAACATCGCCGCCGCTTCTTTACGCTGCGAAGATGGCGGCCTCTTCTCACTGTCCGTCACCGATGACCGCGGTGACTATGTATTTGCCGGGCTGTCGTTTACGGTGCCGAATGGCATAGTGGGAGTCGGTGTCCTACAGGTCGAGAACGATACTTGTGGTGGCATGCTCAGTGTCTTCCTGGCGCTATCCAGGTGAATTCAGACGGTGTGCAGGTATGCACGCATCGACTTCTTACTGAATCTTGCTTTCGCCAGGCGAAATGTGATCACCTTGCAAACTCAAATACTATTGGCTTCAGTACATGACGGGCCGCGACTCACATGGTGGTAACATAAATATTTAAATAGACCAAGCATGGTTGCCGCGGATTAATCGCCCGTTTTTTTGTAATTGTGTTCAGGTAGCCGACAGAGTTTCAGGAATCAGGCTGATGCTGGCATCTAACTGTTCCTGTCTGCCGTGCTCTGCGATACCTAACGAGATGGTTGGCCCAATGTAAATTTTCGACTGCCATTTGAATTTTTGCCTGAACCACATTGCAGATATTGGATTCTTGCACTTTACGAGTGCTCCTCACACGACCATGATACCCGCCAGGGGTGCGATGACTTGGAGACATCTAGATCAGTGGAACCACCTGGGAGAAGGGAAGGGATCGATAAGGTTTGATTTTGATAACTGTGTAGAAGTCCAACCCTTCATTGATGGGTACCACAGTGTCGGGTCACAATAACTTGAAACGGCGCACGAAAGGCACTTGATTGGCGCCCAATACATACACACCGAGCCATATGGTCAGTGTGTTATGATCTTCAAGAGAGCCGGCGGCGCTCGGCGCTCGGTTGCTAAGGTATGTAATGATTCTGCCAGTTCCGATGCATTCTAAGATGCAATATGGATCTACAGTATTGACATTATGCAAGTATGTCTCTTGCAACGGACTTCGCCCGAGTAGGTTGACAGTTGCGCCTAGAACAGTGGTAAGTTTACGTGTCCTCGAACTAGAGAACTTTGGTGAATCTCAGTTTGTTGGCAAACCTAAGCTTGAGAAGAGAGTCTGATCAGATAGGCATCCATCTTGTCGATGCCCCACTACACTGCGCCATGTACATTACAGACATCAGGTGTGCTAACTCATGTTCACGTTGTTGAACTATGCTGGCGGGCAGAAGTTGTGAGGGGCAAATTTATTAGCACAAAAATGTAATACATCACGGCATTCAATAGTGTTCTTCATCAGCCAGTCGCCCTAGGCTGTACAAGAAAAAGGTTCATCAATCAGTATACGGATAAAATATCAAGTAAGAAAGAAATCACGCACCTTGACCTCATCGCCAACCTTGCGCACCCAAACTGCTCTAACTGTACCGCCTTCTTTTTTCAAACCTTCGTCTCCCTCATCCCACGTATAACTCACACCCACTGCTAAACGTGTACCGTCGCAGTTGAACGCGATACTGGGAATCGCAGACGCATATTTCGGGTACTGCCTAAGCCGTTTTTTGACCTTATGATCCCAGATGGAGACGGTGCCGTCTGACCCCGCAGAAGCGAATGTATTGTGTCTGATCGCATGGTATGAGTAATAAGGGTGAAATAATCAACCACGGTCAAAAAGAACGAAAAGACACATACACTGGGTGAAATGCGAGTGCATTGACTGGCCAGACGTGATCCACGTCCTCGATATTTTGTCTGTGGCACTTGAACGCATATTTCTTATCCTGGATTTCTGGACTCGGGTCAAAGTACTCTACGCCGATACGGCCTTCCACAGAGCCGATTGCATAACCTACGAGTGAGTGAAAACATAAAGCACGTTACCCCTAAACACGGAAGGAATAAGCATAGACTCACCCTGTCCATCAGCCATGCACGCTAAACTCCTCGTCATGAATTTCAAACTGCTTTCTCTTGTCTGCGCGGGTTCGGACATTCGTCGTACGTCATATATATGGAATAAGCGCGAGGCCATGGAGACAACAAGCGTATTGTTCACTACGTCCATGTGGTAAACGCGTTCAGGGAGCGTATGATCCGATACTTCTGCTTTTGGTGTGCGGGGATCCCAGAAACGAAGGGATTGGTCCCATGAGCCTGAGATGAGCGCATCTAATTGGTAGTAGTTGGTTAGAAAAGAGTTAAAGAAGTATAGGATTGAGAGACGCACTGATTTCACGTGCATATGAGAGCGCAGAGACCGAGTTGGAATGTTGACCCAGAGAAGTCATCCTTTCTGTTGTGAGATCAAGCCTGAAAGAAAAGTCAGGGTCCGTCTCAAGGAAATAAAATAGGGATACACACTCCCGCACTCCAGTATCCAAGCATCCACTGTAGGCATGGGTTGAGTCGCCGAACAGACAGGAAAGGACGGCTGCGCGATGGTCAAATTTGGCTTTTTGTTCGTTCGTGGCTACATCATAGAACCGTACAGTCTGGCGATGTGTGGTTAAATCTCAGCGCACGAAAAAGATAGATGGAAGCTCACAGTGTCCCAAGCAGATACCAGGAGATGGTCAGGGTTTGTCGGGGAGAAGCGTACCTGGGATACGCTGTCGAACGGAGGTGATGAGAGTTCCACTTGATCTACACATGTCCTCAGTGAAACACATTGTCAAGGAAAAAATATAGACTTACCAGCCATGTACAGAGATACTAGAGCACTGCAAAGAAAGTTATGCGCGCAGAGACACAGCCACTGCATGCACAGGCGTGGTCACGTGAAGACAGTCCGTACGGCTCGGATGAAAGCAAAGCTTAGCAGACGATCAGTCTATGATTAACTGATTCGATATCAATTGACGCGAAGTACTATATCCGACTCACACCGACAAGGGCCTGACGTCCCATGGCCAAACTCCACTACCTTGCGTATGTCACCGTGTCTGCGATCAGCAGGGTTAATTTTCTCGGGCACTCACTGGCACTAGCCTGAGCACGCAGGCCGCTTGTATTGAAGTCAACTGCAGCAAATATTGCCTCGAGGCTCGACTCAAGTGTGGCCTGTTTTTATTTAAACGACGTGGAACCCACCCTTTCCTGAACTACCATAACGCACACCCTACTTCTAACTCTACTCCACGAGTACATATAATTAATCGACAAATTCGCCGAGG
>MU177961.1:41084-74874 GCA_016695465.1 Suillus americanus | reverse complement strand
TCAAAACATGCGGACAGTTTTTTGAGCCACTGTATGGATGTACGATAGTGTACGGATCCAAACCGATAGTGGACTGGAGGTCTAGAGGCATGGACTAGGAGTATGGAGGTATGGATAAGGTTATGGAGGTCCGGATGAGCGTCCAGAAGGCATGGGAATACCATCAGACGTGGTCCAGAATATGGTATATGACACTTGGCAACACCGCTACCATCAAAGATAGGCATTATTCCATCATTGTTCCCTTCTTACCCATTACTTCTAGCATCAAGGATCCCGCATGGCTACGCACCATGGAAGAGGAAAATGACATGACCCCCGGCGCCATTGAAGCAGCTAACTGGATTTAGCCGCTACAGCGTAGGGCACCAGATCAGTGGGTTGCCCATGCAATCATTCACTTTGCGGACCCCCACTCAGCCAACAACGCTCTCTGTGATGGCATCTATATTGGCCAGGAGAAGCTACATCCCCACAAAGATAAACAGGAGCTGGTTCGATGCGTGCGATGCTAACGTTGGGGCCACATAGCAAAAGAATGTAAGGCACCACAGGATATCTGCGGTACCTGTGGTAAAAACCACCACACTAACGAGTGTAATTGTCATATACCATATTCCGGACCACGTCCGATGATATTCCCACGCCTTCCGGACGCTCATCTGGACCTCCATAACCTTATCCATACCTCCATACTCCTAGTCCATGCCTCTAGACCTCTAGTCCACGATCGGTTTGGATCTGTACACTATCGTACATCCATATATTTATACCTCCGGACCTCTGCAGCTATGCCTGCTTCATCCACCTTTGGTCCAGTTGGATCTGAGCTCATTCCATCCAGAACCTTACCTTGTCTAAGATACCGGACTATATCCTTGATTCATATCCTAGTCCACCTTCACTTATGTAGATCTCCGGATCCGCTCATCTGATAGCCAGACGTCCGATCCGATATCCACACTTCTCCAGACCTCCGGATCTGTCCTATACTTCATATCCGAAGCCAAACCTTAAATCAGTGTCTATCCCCATATGGTAATTCACTTGACTCCAGACTTCGGTTATCCTTGTTTCCCTCTTGCTTATTGATCCTTCTACTCTGTTTCATATCCGAGTTCATTTACTGATGTTCCGTCTTACTTACTAACATGTTTCCACATGCTCATACATAGCCTTAGTCTTTTGCTTACTGATCCTCTCAGATATCCTCCAGTATATAAACCTCTGTACAAACTCCTGTAGAGTTTCCTTAGTTCGAATATCACCTTAGATTCTGCTCATTCTTGTCTGAGGACCTTTGGTCCATCTTAGTCTTGCCTTTCGTTAGGCCTAGGGAACTCTTCCCTAGGCCGGACATCCGAACCTTCGGATTTGTCCTTCCGTCCTTATCCATGCTTAAGGATTGATTCCTTAAGCCGGACCTTTGCCTTTCTGGCACTTCCTGTCTTTCTGAGACTTATGTCTACTTCCTGTTAACTCCGACTCTACCTAAGTGTAGTCTACCTCTGTCTGTTTCTATTCTGGACCTAGTCCGTAGTAGCCTTTATTCTCCTGTCCTATAATCCTGTCCACTCCTCCACTCCTCTGGACCTTTGGATGTCCTGTCCTCTGGACCACTCCTCCTATCCAATCCTGCTTTGGACTTTGTCCCTTGCAGCCTCCCTCCATATGTTTCCATCTAGGAAGTTTACCTATAGAAGTCATACCTTCGGACCTTATGCAGCGGATGAAACTCCTCCGGAGTTTTCTATACTTCTCTAGAACTTTCCGATAGTCCTCTGGAAGTTTCCTGCGCTCATCCGGAAGTCCTTCAGCACTCTACAAGAGTAGCCAGCCTCCAGAAGTCCTTTAGACTTTGTCGGATTCCATCCGGACTTCATTCTGAAATTAAGGGCACGTACTTGGGTAAGGGGCACAGCACACGAGCTGAGGCCAAGCCCTTCAGATCCCATCCCCCTTGAGCACCAGTCTTGACACCAAGGGCAGTAGCAATGCCTAAGCAATTTTCAGGGCGTCTGACCCAGTTGGCGGCTGCTATCAAAGTCAGTTCCACTATAAGTCTGCCATTTCGAAGGCGAGTAGTGGCTTTGATATTAATTTCAGGTGCATCATCTGATGGGGTAGTCATGAGAGCCTGCTTCACCTTGGTTGCGATTTCTGTAGAAGTTGCTTTGGGTGCGAAGAGTACCTGTCCTAGAGCAGGGTCGAAAAGAATTTGTCGGTCCTTGGTGGCTGCACATAAGAGAGCTGCCGAGTTAGGAGCCGGGGCCTGTGCGTTTTGTTGTACTATGGTGCTGTAAGATTTCAAGGTCCCCAACTTCGTGGTGCTAAGGGGGGAGGTCAGAGAGTCCATAACATTCTTTACCTCAGTGATGCTGTTGAGGACAGCATCCACTGCCTGTTCTGCCCTTGTGGCAGCCGCAGACGCGGGATTAGAGTCAGGCATCAAATTTTCTGCTAGGGTGGACTTCAGTTTGGCGATGTCATCTACGTTCATTTTGAGGGTCTCTGTGGCCATAAGTATGGAGGCAACCTGTGGGGAGATGGCCGCAATGACATGAGCTGATAGTGTCAATGAAAGGTCGGCGATAACTCATGTTGAGAGTGATGCTGAGAGGGTGTCTGTAATTTGTTGGATGTCTGGCGTTGTTGTGGGTGTGTCATTGTTGAGACCGTCATCTAATAGGAAAGCTACGGCCCGAAGACCTTCCACGACGATGCGGGGAATACCTGTGTACTGGGTAATGTGGAGAATAGTGAGTGTTAGACTTTCGTTTGAAATGGGGTCTCCTGGTTGACGAAAAGGGGACTTCGCTAAGAAGGTGATACTGCTCTCTATATCCTTGACGTCGAAGTCCTGCTGCATTATTTCGTCTCTAGGAACAAGCAGTGAGACAGTGTTTCGGTGAGACATTCTAGTTTTGTTGGTGGGAGTAGGAACCCGGATGTTTAAATTTCCGGGTCCCACAGACGAGGGACGCGTCTTCCCGGTTGCCATTAGTGCCAGAATCGACAGTATGATCCGTTGAGACTAGCTAGGCAGGTTTTGGGTGATAGACTGGGGTTTTTTGGCGTTGAGAACGCCTGGGACGCTGGTGAGCGCAGTGCTGGGTGCCGAATTCTTTCGGGGTCCTAGCCGGGGTGCCACTTGGTAAGGAACCAAGAAGCGATATATATCAGTCTTACCCAGTTATGCAGGAGCTAGCTGCAAAGGCGACCGTATGGTGTATATGCTTACCTCATAACGCTGATATATCGCAAGACTCCCGATACCCGCTCGAATTCTTATCAGGTGGTCTTTCAGTGCAACGATGATGAGCGTGACGCAACAGACGTGATCTGCCTTCACTTCTTACTTTACTCTGCCCAGGTTTGTGCTTTGACTCAAATCCTCAGTGTCGCCGCATCATATTCAATATGTTTTACTGTGATTGAAACATCGAACTTACGGGCATGACATTGAGTACTGAAGCTGGAGTGCGGGCAGAAGAGCGCAATCACCCGGAACCCAATCGATATGGTAGTAAACAGCCATTTCAGAACTGCCTCCTTGTCATCACAATGTTTAGGCAGCAATGTACTAATATGATCAAGGAATCAGATCCTGCATTGGCAGAAATATAACAGGCGAGCATATATAACTGAATGATATAGCAACTACATCAACAATAAATCACGGTTTCTACTACGGAGGAGGCAACAGGACGTCATATTGGCAGGTGGCCGTAGAAATTTGAAAGCCCAGCAAACGAACATCCATCGTAACTCCCCCGGATCCCAGTGATCAAGTACTATTGCTGAAGGTCACGAGTCTCCGGCGAATGTCAAATAGACGTTGTTTTCTTGTCGAGAGCATGATGCGTTTCTGAGCGATAGAGGCATCTTCGCTGACCAACTCGTTCATACGCTCAGAGAAGTTGGGTGCAGACGCAATATCAGTCAGCAAGCTCGTGAGAAGGCTTTGCGAAAGTTGTCCAGCCAGAGCATGATGGAGAGCATGCTCGATCGTGAAAGGAATATGGTCGACGATGCGCTGCTCAGGGCAATTAACACGTTGAAACGGAGATGATGAACGAGACTCACCTTGTAGGCAACGTGAAAATAAGCTCGAACATCAGCCATCACAATTAGCTCTTCCTCGAACGAGTCGGGAGGTAACAACCGTGCAAGATCTGAAACCCGAAGATTTGCATACCCCGCTTCTGCAAGAGCCCTCAAAGCCTTGTCTTCAGGCGTATCTGCCAGTGGAGTCGGATTGATGCGGGATTTAGACTTACTCGACTTTAACTCTGAGGGGACGGCACATGCAGATAATGAGAATCCTGAGGTGTGCGAAACTATTGGCGAAGAATATTCCTGCCCCCATTCCTTACAGTCATTATCGGGACTCGAGCGCTTGGGCGTCTCAGGTCGCGGTAGTACGGGTGCCTCATCCTCCCGGATATGGCGAGCCTTGTACTGAGAAGGTCTACTCCGAGCTGTCTTATAACGTGATAGCCATTTGTCGCGGAGCGTTTGAAGATAGTGCGTGTTCTGAGTGTAGTGCGGAGTAGTTTCCAGATCTAAAGCTGATTTAACAGAAACTTGGGCGCGAGCCTTGCAGATGTCAACCTGAATTCTAATCAGGTTGCTGGTGTTGCAGATAACTTGAGCCCAGACAATGAACGTAAATAGTCGACGCTTACCCAAAATAATCCTCGAGAACTTTGAATCGTCCAAAATGGGTGCTTATGAGTGTGTTGACGACTTCATCGAGCACATCGTTGATACCAGCGAGACAGCGCTCAGACGGAGCAACCCAGAGTTTGGTAAATTGAGCGATGAGGTTGGCCTTCGCCTGATATGGCACGTTGTTAGGAAGCTCCCATCCAATCGCCCTTGATGAATGGTTGAGCTGTCGTCCAACTGCCACAACAAAACACGAAAACATACTCTTGAATGACCTTGCGGATGTCATTTATGCCTACTACTTTCACGCCAGGATCTCGCTCAGAAAGAGTCATATTCCCCTCAGTATCATCCAGTGGAACATAGTGTTCCGGTTGACTAAAAGGCCTAAAATCGGGGGCAGTGCCACGTATGTCCCTCTTGAAAATGGCGTAGAGAGTGCGATTTCGCTGCGCAAGACATTTGTCTTCGTGACTGCCATTCACGAACCTCTTGAAGACATCGCAGAATGTATTCACTCGTCCTAAGACCTCGATTTGTGGGTCATTTGCCAGCGGTGGTGGCAGTTCGTCAAGGTCCTTGATACATTTGGCAAGGAGCTTGTCGACATCATCTCTAAGACACGGTAAACTGTAGACAATGTAAGTACTTTATGACAACCCAGTTCGAAGGTCTACGCACGTTTCTTCGATCAACTGAATGAGTAATTGGCTCACATCAGAAACAAAGCCTGGAATTCCAAATCGATGACGATCAATCACGTCCTTCCAGGGCGACGTCGTGTCGAAATATTCGGCGGCACGCCTTTGCGATTCAGCACGAGACAGACGTTGTGCACGTTCGGCGTCATCGGGAAGACGCACGCAGTAAAAACCGTGCCTCAATGTGTGATCCTCTGAACGACCCTCGATGATTTCTACCCATTTGCGGCGCTGGTTAATAGCTCCGGCACCGAGCGTGTCAGGTTTCGTAAGTACGCCTAAAGAGCGTTAAATGATTGACTTATACTACGGTATGGGTGACTTGCCAATTGTCCGCTTCCCATCAGGATCTGCAGCCCTGGCGAGACTCATGGATTGTTGGTTCTCCATATCGTCTGGCATGGCACCCATCAATTCAGTAGAACAGGATTTTGCAATTCATACACGTACCGCTCATGGGAATTGTGGTCAATATGATGGTGTTTTCTTTCTTGGTGTAATATTCCACTAAGTTCTTCACCAAGCTGACGATTTCGGCTTCCTCGTTTTGTATCAAGCCTTCGCTACCCATCAGATATGTCGCCTCGATCTAGATAAGCATATACTCACCCGGTAAATCGTAGAATGACAGGTCAGTCGCATCGGGGTCTTCAATCGAGACGCACACCACGTTGCGGGAGAACTTTAGTGTATTTTTCATGTTCCTGAGTTCCTCGATGGTTTTTGTGTGGAGAGTCGAAGAAGAGACGTCCGGGTTCAAAATGGCCGCCTGAGCACGACGCAGCCAAACCTCAAATTCACTTTTGTCTGTGATCGTTTGACCAAAAGGCACATTAGTAGGTTTTTGGAGGTCTCGGCCGTTACGATCAAAGCCGATACGTAGGGTGATAGTGCAGGACCACGATAAAGTATGACTGGACATTGTACACTCCATAGGGCATCTGCATATGGTAGTTGAGCATATCTATAATAACTGATGGTGGTTAGTAGGATCACCTTGTACATGTTCCGCTATCTCTTGGGACGTTGATCTTTATCGTGATGAAAAATGAATAACGGGATAAAAGGACAAATTGTCTGTTGACGTACCCCACTGACGGCTTCGACGAGTGAGCTTTTGCCCGCTGAAATATCAAATTTAATATAGCCGTAGTTGCAAATATAGGCGACGACAAACCGGATTGACCACCAATTACGACCACGGATGGTAAGTCAATCAGCGCGTCGGCACTGTAAGAGGTAGCATGAGTGATATCCTTATAGTCATATCCACAAACACCCACCCCATTGATCGGAGGTCAACCATCATCTGAATAAGCTCGCTTCGCCTGCGGGCATAGTCGGTGGATGATATGTCCACTTCCTCCCATGTTTCTAGAGGGCTTACAGAATCAGCGACGAAGGGAAGGGACGTTCCCAGAAGAGAGGACTCTGTAATTGAGGCTGCTTGTCTGCGTCTATTGTGAAGTAAATCCATGATAGATGGGATGTAAGAAGCGGGTTCAATACAACATCCAAACGACCTCTGCTTTTATGTGCCAGCGCTCGATTTAGTGCCTTCGGATGTCGCAAGCACAGCAACCGTATCAACACATCTACTGGGGACACATTCAAGTTGTTGTGTGCATTGAGGGCGATCCAAATGCGAAGTAATATACCAATCATAGAAGATTTGCAATGACCTGTTTAGCAAGAAGTTCCAGTCATTTCGGTGGATCGCATCCGTGGGCGTTACCGCTGTGTAACTTACAATATCACTTGTTCACATTTTCCTTAACATTGGACAAGGCATTGAACAGAAAGCCATCAAGAATAGCTGAAGGATCCAGGGAAAACCTAAAATTTGGAAAGCATATTAATCGACTCTTCTCTCCTGGTAAATATTCCTATTACATCACCGCGATTCAGAACTCGTAATTCTTATATATCTTCTAAGTTACGGCAACCAAGGCCACCGGCATCGTCAGGGAATGGTGACAGATCGAGGCTTGAAGCTTGAAGCACCTGCTATGTGACGTCCTGCTCCGTCAGTGTAGGAAATGGTGATTTATGGACTGCGTCGCTGCGAAAATGACTGTGGGCACAGTCAGATCACCACTACCTGCACCTAAGTTACACAGTATCGACTCGAATCATAACTCTCATGGAGCAACGCGAAGTACTAGTCGTTCCTGCAGGGGATCTAGGTTAGACCCTATATTATATATACTAAGTAGTATTATGCATACCGATTCGAATCATTTGAGTGCCGCAACGGAAAAGGAAGTCGCATGACCAGCCTGGGCTTCCTCCATCGAATTTCAATACCACCGCAGATACTAGCAGGCTGGCCGCCCTTGGGGGCGGTTAACGATGACCTCTCGCACCTCGGGTGGCAGGCATAATATGCAGTCCATCACGATTGCCCCAGCAGCAGACGAGTATCTGGACTTGCCGGTAAAGGCAGGCGGGTCAATCTGAGGCCAGACCACTACGGGCTGCCGCAACTATTCCGATTCGCCTTCAAGTTGTACCAAATAGGACCGGTGATGGTTTTTTTTAGATTTTACCTCCTACCCCATAATCATGAGCATTTTTTTCATAGACACACGCGCGATAGCGACGACTGACGGCTCGAAAACGACAGACACAAATTCACCCGATCCCCGCAACGCTCTTGTTCTCACCCGGATCCTCTGCTATAGACAGGATCTTCCGAGTGGGGGTATGAAAACGAAGCTGCTTTTCATGCAGGCTACAACTGGGCTCTGCTAGAGCCTATCAAGGGGGTTGAAATACTCAGGTCTTGGCCCACTCAGAATTTTGGATACATGGACTCATAGAGCAATCATATGCGTGATGAGCAATCGTACTTTTCGGGCTGCAACTTGCGTCCAGTTTGTTTGAGTTCAGGGTTATCCGAGCGAACATCAAGTTGGGGAGACCACTGAGAAGCGCATTAATGTAGGGCTAGCAGTGCGATATGAGAATACCTGCGAAAATCCCTGGCAATGGGCGCGATGGTGATCGTGCCGTGGTCAACGGGTGCAACGTTCTGTCAAAAGAACATGGTGGGGATAGCCTGAGTAAACCGGGGATAAGGACTTAGAAGTCCGACGTACCGAGCAGCATTTCATGTCCAGTCGACACAAGCTCTACATAACTGGTTACATTATGTACCGAACTTGTACTTACTTATGGCCTGGGCTCAAGGCCAAACTCAATATCTTGCGAGCGCCATTCGTAACTTATAATCACCACGCTTTTTGGAGTTTTTGAGGTCAACGCCGCAGCAAATACCATGAGGCCGAGTCGAGGCTTGTGGTCAAGAGCATGCTGTTATTTAATGTACGTGGCATTTTCCCTTCCTCAGACTCTTGAACCACTTGAACCACCACCCTACCGTCGCTGATCCTGATCGTTAACTAAGAATTCATCATGAATGAAGACAATCAATCGATAAAATTGAGGCCAGCTCCTCCAGAACTTCACATATCCAGTGCAATCGCTGGTGAAGGCTCGGTACGTGGCTCGTGAAGATCGCCTGCTCTACACTTGAAACGCTAACTTGAGTCTGATGCATATTTTGTCTAGGGCCGACCCCGTGGCAAAGTCTGTCGACTTCTGGGAAAGTTCAAGGCTGGTATAAAAAAGGATGTCTGTAAGTCGAAGGGGATATCTCTAGCGTCTGGAATAAGGCTGAAATTGTGTAAAGTGCTCAAAGGATTCCCACAACCGCAACTCTATTCTCTCGAACAGTCATCATGAATGTGCTTCATCGACCCCGAATATCCAGGTAGGTGTTCAATCTTGCTCTTCAGCCTTTGTCTAAATCTTAATGGTCATGCAGAATCAGGCTGCTCCTGGGCCTCCTGTTGTGGAACAAAGCGTCGATCCCCAATTAGCACTTCAAAGTGCCAAAGAAGATGCACAGCACATGCATCCACTCTCGGGGACATGCGCAAACTGTGGCGTCTGCTGCCCAAAATGCGCCAGGGGGTCTCGACACTGCAGGCGATCTCGCGGTCACATGTCTCCAACCCCTCAGGATATTTGACACTGTTATCGGGAAGCTAGCAGACGTATGGGGCCTTCCTCTTGATACGAAACGAACTAATTACGTTCCATTGGTACATCCATATGCAAAGATGGCATTGGGCGTGTTGTCTTGTGCATCACAGGCAGGTCTCGCCGGATGGCACTTTCATTGCGAGTGCTTCTTACGATATGACTGTCCAGCTGTGGGATGCACTCACAGGCCAGCTAGTCGGTGAGCCCTTGAGGGGGCACACTGACGTGGTTGCATCAGTCTCATTCTCACCGGACAGCACTCGCATCGCGACTGGTTCTTGGGATCGCACTATCCGGCTGTGGGATGCAGCGACAAGGCAGCCAGTTGGTGAGCCCTTGGAGGGGCATACCGATTGGGTTCACTCAGTCTCATTCTTGTTGGACGGCAACCACATCGTTACTGGTTCTCGAGATAAAACTACGCGGATATGGGATGTCGCGACAGGTCAGCCAGTCGGTGGGCCCTTGCGTGGCCACACTAAACGAGTTGCCTCGGTCTCGTTCTCACCGGATGGCACTCTCATTGCGACTGCTTCTTACGATACAACTGTCCAGTTGTGGGATGCAGTGACGGGCCAGCCTGTCGGCGAGCCCTTGCGGGGACAAACTGCTGTGGTTTCATCAATTTCATTCTCGTCGGATGGCACTCGCATCGTGACCGGGTCTTGGGATCGCACTATCCGGCTGTGGGATACAGCGACAATGCAGCCAATCGGTGAGCCCCTGTTTGGGCATACAAATCTCGTTAGTTCAGCGTCATTCTCTCCGGATGGCACTCGCATTGTGACTAGTTCTTGGGACAACACTGTTCGGCTGTGGGATGTAACGATGAGACAGCCTATCGGTGAGCCCTTGCTGTGGCACACTGGTCCGGTTAGGTCAGTCTCGTTCTCACCAGACGGTGCTCACATCGTAACTGGTTCTTGGGATAATACTGTCCGGCTTTGGGATACAACGACCAAGCAGCCAGTTGGTGATCCCTTGCTGGGGCACACTAGCGTGGTCACATCAGTCTCGTTCTCTCCGGATGGCACTCGCATTGCGACTGGTTCTCGGGACAACACAGTCCGGTTGTGGGATGCAACAACAGGGCAACCAGTTGGTGAGCCCTTGCTGGGGCACACTAATTATGTTAGCTCAGTCTCGTTCTCACCGGACGGCGCTCGCATTGTGACCGGCTTTGGGACAACACTGTCCGGTTGTGGGATGCAACAACCTGGCATCCTTGGCGAGTTGCGAGGGCATACCAGTGCTGTTAGCTCAGTCTCATTCTCACCGGACGGGAATCGCATCGTAACTAGTTCTTGGGACTCTACTGTAAGGCTGTGGGATGCAGTGGATGGCCAGCCCTTACATCAGTGTGCCAAGTCGCATCCTACAACATTCCCAGATAAATATCGCATGCATTCCATCGAAGTCACCACTACCATGACACCCAGCACTCTGAGTGACCACCTCATTCGCTTCTCGTCCAACTCTACCCACGCACTGTGCAACACAGCCAAGTTAATGGAGGGGACATCCTATGATGACCACAGTTCAACGGTCTCGGCCCCCTTTGTCCTGAATCATGACAGTGGGTGGGTGGTAGGACTCAACCACCGACTCTTATTCTGGGTGCCACCTGCTTCTCGGCACGCATTTTATTGCCCTCAGACCGCATTAGTGGTACCTAGAGGAGGTCCAGAGCTTGATTTATCCCGCATGGCACATGGACAACACTGGGCAAAGTGCCAAGAGGGGTGAGTCTCTTGGAAGCCTTTTCCTGCCTTGCACTTAGTAAACGAACATTCGCAGACTTTTATCACAATAATTTTATTCCAACAATTTCTGGTGTGGAGATTTCAGATACAATACGATGTCGAGTATGCAGTTCATTGTTCATTATCTATTTTATGCATAGTATCTGGAGTCTGAGTTCAGGATCGTCCGAGTGAACTCCTGAATGAACAGAAGAAGGCTGGTACTGGGAAAGGTTTCAATATTTGTGGTCGATGCATCTAGCACAAGTGGGCCTAAATCCTGTGAGAACTAGGTGGGACAAATATGTAGCTCATCGTGTGCAACACAATATGCGAAATGATTATGGTCGCGGTACGCATGTATACGTAAGGTGGTGAAACCGAGAGCAGCACAAGAATGATGCACTTAAAGATATGCGAGAAGTGAACAAGCAGGATGAGGAGGCAAACGACCCCTTGACACATTTAAATGCAAGCGAACGGGGTACAAAACCCAGGGGATCGAGGCAGAGCGGATACAAAAGGGTATGGATATCAGGCACGGGTCGATCTCGTACTCGTTAGGGACCGCGAAGAAATGGGGTTTGAAGAAATATCAAACTCGAGCTCCTGCTAGGACAAAATGAATATATGCATTATAAGAAACTACGAGAGACGCGCATATACGAAGTCACTGGGAGAGCACCTGGGAATCGTAGCTATTGTGTGGCATGTTCATCTCCGCTATCCGCTTTATCTCTCCAAATGAGTACGCGGCAGGTCATAGAGATAGGACATGGCACTTTTGTGGGCCAGGGCGCACCGCACCGGGGTTGAAGCTTTGCCTGAACGAAGGAACTTATAGGGTAGACAAAATGAGAGGCCAGATCTCTCAGGTGAGAGTAGAGCCCCATGATGTTGAAGGGCTGGTTCGCGAAATGCATGGCAGTGAGTGTGAGGTGATGGGCTCGGCGATCATAAACGCAAAGACGATAGAATACGGGGAAATTAGTACAACTTGTTGAAGATGAAGCTCGAGTCAACGCCAACCAACGTTGTGGAACTGAATACAAAATGGAATATTACCTCGAAAACGGTGGTGCATATAAGTGCACACCCAAGTCAGGCATTGAAGGGGCAGTGCATAGGCCACGAGTGTAAGTGCATGGCTTCAACCTGTAGGAACTTGAATGACGTCCCTGAGTTCAGACGTCCGCGTTCGTTATACCTGCATTCTTCAATCCACAAGCCCTCATAAGCAAGTAATACAAATTTCACTTACAATTCACGCTGACATCCCACCCCTACTACAGCTCCCAAAGGCCTTCAATCAATGGGAATCATCGACATCCTCAACGCCGAAATCGCCCAACAAGTGATAGACACCTTGGGCGGGAAGAATCTCGTAAACTCTCTAATCACCGCTGTGGAGCGCCTCACGCAGACGACAGACACCCTCTCCTCAGACGCTCACACGACCCTCGCGTCTACTACGCTGCTCGTAGAAAACCTGATCACCGCTGTCGGGCACCTTGAACAGAAGACCGACGCTCTCTCCTCCGATGTTGGCGCGACCTTGACATCCACCGCGCTGCTCGTAGAAAACCTGGTTGCGACGATGAATGCGCTGGCGCTGAACGTGCATTACCTGCTGCAAGGGTGCATTGCTCTTGTTGCGTTGCTGTGCTTGTTGACAGTCCTTTGCATCGTGCGCTGGTGCTACGCATTTAGTCGAGAGCTTCGGGGTGTGCCGCAGCGTATCAAGACCGCGTAGACCTACACATGACATTAATACATTGTCAGTTCCATCAGCACTTTTGCGTTCATTTATTCAAGCAAAAAATGAGATGAGAGGCAAGAATTCCAAGGAGATTGGTGACTGGCCAGACCTTCCAGAACGCAGGTGTTCTTGGCAAAAACTTCCAAAAAGTCATGGCAGTGCTGGGCAGGAAGTAGAGCTGACCGAGGATTCGTTCTAAACTCTACATACTAGTACGACACCGTATGCATTATACGAATACCACAATAACATCCCATTAAATTAATCCAAAGACCAATTCATTTGCACTTCCAATCAACACCCAAATCACTGTATCTTCTTATTCGAGAACTTGAAAATAAGATCGGTGATCAAAACCAGCAAACACAGGATAAAAAATGCAAACACTCACTACAGTGACAACAGTCCCATCGTCCAACCTCTCCTTCCTCGGTACAAACTCATAACCAAATACCTTGGGCAGTATGACTCGCCATGCAGCCCAGTACAGCACGCCTGCGAACATGATGGCAATTCCGACGAGACAGTACCTATAGAACAAGCAAGAAATGAGAATAAGGAACGCGCTGGTGGAAGAAACATACAGGTAATATGGTAGTGGTGGGGTGTCGCCAATGCCGCCGGGTGGTCTCAGGAAGGGAGCGACGAGGACTGCGTGGAGGTTTGGTTAGGGAAAGAAAGTGGTGAGGTTGTAAATTGGTAACTCACGGAAGACAGCAGCAGCCAAGAAGAATACAGCAAGAGGCCACCATACTACACCATATGCATTAACATATCACACAGGAAGAGCGACATATTTGCTTACCTTTGAATGGTCGAACAGCATTTGGCTTCTTCCATCTCAGATAAAACAGACCCTGGCAGTATCAAGGGGTAAGAAACACTCGAGAAAAAAAGTTTAAAAACGTACGATGACAATAAAGAGATTAATAATCTGCTGTGGGTATCCTTCGACGTCCAAAATGAAGGGGTAAGCAATGTTTGGGGGAGGTGCGATGATAACGATGACCTAAAAAAAACCAATCTCAGATTGATATCATGGATATCATGCGGTTCTACAGCAAGACTGACTGAGGGTATCAAGTGGATGATCAATCCTGGAAGTGGGGACTTCCCTGTGGGCCAATTTGAAGCCCAGAATTTGTTTCCGAATGGTAAGGGTATCCCTTCCTTTGCGAGCTCTGTGATTGAAGTATGAGCTAGGTAAAATTACGATGTTTGGTATGACGGACCTTGGTTCACTCGTGACGCAGCAAAAGTCTAGATGAAAAGTTCTTGCACCACACATTTCAATAGCATTCCTCGACTTACTATAGTAATAACGTTCTATGGCCTATCATCAAACAGGAATCACGATAAAAAAATCACAGGGCTCACCCCAAGAGCACTGTCATGAAGATAATAAGTCAGGTAACCCTCAAACCCAGGACGTCGAGCTCACCTGAGAGCAATGAAAACTGCTAGGGCACGCTCCGCGACAGAACCAAAGACATTCCCGAAAAACAAAGCAGCAACAGTAACACCAGAGTGATCGATCTCCGTCTATCAATATTATTCAGTATTTCGTTCGTGGTACAGACACAAAAGAAGTTCTCACCTTGGTTGCAGCTGAGAAATAAGCCACATTTGCAAGCAAGTACAAAATGGCGCATATACCAAGACCGAGCGGGCCTGCGATCGTGAGCGTCCTCACTGGATTACGGACATTATTCATCACGTAGTTCACGTTGGACCATCCGGCATATGCATTCAGGACTTTGAAAGTGGCGGTAGCATACTGTCAAGACCCTAATTAGCAGATGAGCATCTAAGAATATAATTGAACACACTTCATAGCTGCTCGTGGAGCTCCCTGCGAACGCGTTTCTGAAATTATAGTGCGGATCTGCGACGCGGGTCTTGCCAGAGAGAACTACCCAGCCTGTGATCACGACGAATAGCAGAATTACGATCTTGAATATCGAGAGCAACTGAAAGAAAGATGTTGAATATGATGATAGAGTAGAAATGAAAGCTTGCATACATTCATGATTAGCACGCCAGTCTTGGGGGTCAATCCGTGCAGAAGGGTTACGAAAAAGATAACTAGAAGCCATGAAACAACCGTAATATGCCAGTTAGGTATGATATCATACCTCCAAGTGCAATTCCTCGCTCATTCCAGCGACCTGCGGTTTGTTCAGCAGCAACCAAGATGCTATATCATATCAGCCGAGTCGTTTCATTAGCATCCAAAATACGCACTTGCTAGCAAAAACCTTGACGAAGCAATTAAGTTTTAACACGGAATATCCATCCAAAACAAGAGATGACTGACAATACAACCACTCGCAGTGAATCCAAGTAATATAGCGTTGGCAGCAAACACTACGGTGGCGAGGTACTTGGGCTTTTTGTAAACGGCTTCGAGGTATACCTTCTCTCCACCGCTGCGAGGGAACATGGTGCCGAACTCGAGCCATATGAAGAGGCCACAGAAACTAAGCAAGAAACCGAGGACCCAGAGCATGAGGGAGGCACCGACTGAGCCCACACCGGAGAGGATGGAGGACGGTGTTGAGAATATACCGGTGCCGATTATCCGTCCAACGATAAGGAGAGTGCAAGAAGTGACACCAAGGTGACGACCCAAGCCTCCAGCGGTATCTGGATGATGTCAGACGAGCAAGTTGAAGGAATAGTGAGTAACCGCACCTTCTTCAAAGGTCAGCCCTCCAGGATTCAGATCAGCATCGCTGTTCGGCTCCTTCAGAATCCTCTGATCCTTTTCGCTGAGCTGTGACTCTGAAGCACGGTCATCCTGGTCCTGTTTCTGCTGCTTGCTTGACCGCGACCACCAGGTAGTGGACATCCCTGTGGATGGAATGGGAGATATGAACAAGTTACAAATGGTATCAGCGCTTTGAAGGGAGATAAAGACTCAGAGCGCTTGATGATGGCGCAATAAGGTATCCACATGATCAATACCATGCTGTGTGGTGAGCACACCCTACAAAAGGGAAACCAAATGGATTAGGCTATCGTGTAGCCTCCAGTTGAATGTCCAGGTCAGGCTCAGAAATTTTGAGATTGGAACAAGCTCGAGTGTTCCGGCTCTTTGAGACTTGCAGCCGTTTCAGTGCAAGTCCCAAAACATAAGTGGGCAAGAACGGACTTCTAAACTTCAACTCTACCACTATAGACATACCCATGGTATCTGACCGGAGCATACAATTCCAACGGTCTTGTTTTATTTCTGGCCTACCAGCATTCTGGAGAAAGAACAGCCTAATTAACGGAATACTGATAAGATCATTTTTACATTCCGGTACCTACTACTAATGATTACCGTCAGAACAACTCATGACCAGTCGGAACCAATTTTGGAAGCCGCTAATTTGCCTCACTTTCATTCCTGCGAGAATTGAATACCGAAACCCTGGAAACCTATCTTTCCTCCCTCTTGCGCAGTACACGCTTAACTGCCTTGTTGTCCACCTTCCTGCTGGGCACCGTGGTCAATCTGTCCTGGCTCACGCGGTTTTTCTGCCGCTTGTTGAGACGGTTGTTTATCTTCTTTGTCCGTCGAGATACCCTGGAAATGAATCCGTTCGCACTGGAGTGCTTCTTCGGGGCCCACCCATCTGCCCTGTCGTTCACCTTCCTTCTGGACAGCGTGGTAGTCCTGTCTTGGCTCACGCGGTTTTTCTGCCGTTTGTTGAGACGGCCGTTCATCTCCTTCGTCCGAAATACCCTGGAAATGAATCCGTTCGCACCGTCCTTCCCCCGGGCCCATCCGTCTGTCCTGTTGTCCACCTTCCTGCTGGACACCCATTTGTTCTGCTTTGCGTTGTTCATCTACCTTCTGCTGGGACGACCGTCCACCCATTTGCTGAGGGTGGTCCTCTGCAGTCTCTTGCGCACGAGTCTGGCCGATGTCGCCGCTCTGTGAACGCTCTGGAACATTTTGATCGTCACGTTTTCCTTCTTGCTGACTTACAGTACTCGGGTATTGCTGCTTCTGCTCGGGCGCTGCGCCTGTGCTTGGAGAAACCTCACCAGGACCCTTCTGTTCGTGTACTGCGCCAGTGCCTACAGCAGCCTCACGACCAGTCTGAGCAGCACCCGGGTATTGCTGCTTCTGCTCGGGCGCTGCGCCGGTGCTCGCGGCAGCCTCAGCAGGGCCCTTCTGCTCGTGCACTGCGCCTGTGCCTACAGCAGCCTCACGACCGGTCTGAGCAGCACCCGAACCTTGATTAAAAAGATGACCTCATCGACAGGGACGTAATGTTGCAAAACACTAACCTGTTGACTCGGATCCGCTCTTTCCCCCAAGTGCGCTTGTTTTCCCATCATCCGTTCCCTGTTGTTGACCCTGATTTGTCACCCCAGTAGCAACGCCGCCAACTGCCGCGCCAGCACCGGTACCAGTCCCAGTCCCCGCTGTCGTTTTTTGATCAGCAGGCGCAATTCCAGGGGGGACCGTTCCAGCAGCGGCAACTTGAGGCGCAGGTGCATGACCTTTCATCTTCGCCATACCCTCCGCAATCTCAGCACGGCCCTTCGTGGCCAAATCAGTGTTCTTCTGCGCGCCAGTTGCAGAGCTCGTAGAACGATCGGCAGTGCCAAGTGCCGTGCCCCGAAGATTTTCGCCTATCCCTAATTCAAACAAAGAGGGGTTATAACCATCTGTATTTCTAGAACGATAATGAATGGAATGGGTTTACCGTGGATAACTTGAGCAGCTCCTCTGCGGAATTATTTAAATGGCTAGACTCGAATAATGAAATCAAGACGGGGAACATACTTGAATTTATCCCCGAATCCCCCACCTCCATTCTTCGTCGTGTTCGTATTGGTGGTCATAGTTCACAAGAGAAAAGAAAAACATTTTGAACTCCTCGAGTCCATCCCTAAGTCTCCCAGAATCTATGACGCAAGTATGCGGTCACCACAGCTATGTCGCGGAGGGACGGAAGTAACCCGAGATTAATCCCGATTTGGAACTAATCTATGATCGAGCACGTGCCGATCATATGCGATGGGAAAGTTATTTAAGTCGCTATTCGCATCGTCTCCTGGACATCAGGTCCAAGCTCGAGAGGGATGCACGCTAATGGCTGTCTACTAGTACAAAGGTATACATAGAACATAGAGACTATCTTCCTTGGAGACAGCTACGTGGATGCTATGTGACATGTGTTTGAACACTGCAGCGCGCGATGTGTTGGGAACATGCCAGCCGGGTGATCATCATCGACGTTATGGTGCCGCCGAGGACGTCGTCAACCCTAGGAATTCTCACGATTTCTGATTGTGTCCCGCTCTCTTTCTTGCTCCACAAGGGGTTGATGCCAAGGTCTTATTCCTAATCAAGGCAGGTCCGGGCCCAAGCCTAACAGAAGTAAAAAAAACAAAAGGTATCCAAGGACATCATCATGTGAAAAAATTTGAATACGATCATCGTCAATATCATGACATGTATGGATCTACAAGCGTGCTCTAGTACAACAAGGGTGCGATATCGACGAACGACGACCAAGAAAATGAGACCGCAAGCCAAAATACACTAAATCTACAACAATAATGGTCAACCGAAAAAAACTACGAAAACGAAGCGTGTGTGAGTAGTGTATATAGGATATAAGTGTAACAATAAGGAAACGATGATGAGTGGGTTTTGTTATATATGATAAAGTAACACAGTGTCCATTATTGAGTTCCAGTCGTCGTCGATATCTTTTTTTTTTTTTGAGAAATGCGTCCGTAACATGCGTAGTTGATGAGGGGGGGAATGATGGATAAGGATAAGGATAATGATGAATACTGCTGCTGGTTCCTGCTGCCCGTCGTCCTCCGTTGCTAGTCTAGCGGCGACCGCTCATTGTAGGTTTAGCACCCAAGCGTCTGGACCCAATTTTGTGCTAGACAGCCCCATGAACGTGGTGCGCCCCATTAAGAAGTCTACCCTCTTCAGCCCCTTGCGCTGCTCTTCAGCGTACGCCTCAGCCGACGAAGTGCGCAAGCACCGGTTGTGGTATGTTTCTGCAATGGTGTCCCGAACGTGCTGGTTAGGAGCCGCTTTATACTCCTCACGTGTCCCCGGTATACGGAGGAAGCGGTAGAGCTGGGTGAGAACGTCCTCCACGGTGACACAATGAGATGTCGTCGCGCGGATTTCACATCGCCATGGGAGGAAGTCGTTCTGGAGGGTGAGAACGGGAATTGGAGGGTTGGTAGCAGGTTCTGCGAGGCAGTAGGAGTCAAGGTTGATAGGTGAGGCGCGAATGTTAGCGGAGGCGGTATTGGGTGGGTATGAGACGTTATAGTTGATGGGAAAAACGTAGGGGTGATAGGCAAGAATTGGATGAATATTAACAGGGCCCAAACGCATGAAGAGCTCCCTCAGTTGAGGGGGCGTAATTGGTCCAGTTGAGGATGGTAACGACGACTCTGAGGTAGTCGGTGAGGGCGTTGAGTCTGATGGAGTAGGAGAGTAGAAGATGTTCTCCTCATTGAAGCGGACGTGTTTGCCTGGCATAGTGATAGTCTCTGTGGTAGTAGGGGTAGGTGATAGGATTGTAGTGCGGGCCAGCTCTATTATAGCTTGACGCGGATTGTAGCTTTCCGTAAAGAGAGCTGTGTGACTAGTAGGGATGATGGGGAGAATAAATGGTTCCATCTCGACTGTTTATATATGTTCCTGGGCGCAGTTCAGAATAGATCTATGCATTGCCCGCTGCCGGCGAGACAGAAGGTTTAATTGACTTGAGTTACCTCGAAATGGGGGCACAAGGTGACGAACCAGGCACTCGGTAGAGTGACAGGACTTGGGAAACTGGTTCAAACAAAACAACACTGCCGTTCCCAAGTAGTCATGTGCCGCTTAAAGTAAATACTTACGGCACCCGACCCATTCTTCAATCTATTTGCAGCGCTTGTCCGCTTTCATGATCCCGACTGAATCGGCTGAATTATTGTAGTTATCTACAGCAAGTAATGTTTTAGATCAGTAAGTCCCATCGATAGTTGCAACTCACGGATAAACTTATGACTTGTAAAATCGAGTTTCCTATTTCGTCGTAGCCCGAGTCACTGCCTCAGCAACCGACAAGACTTTCTCTTGGCTACTGTGGTAAGTGCCTTGAATCCGGTTAGTATACTGCAATATCACTCACCATGACTTGGTTGCATAGCTTTCACCAGTGTAGCTAATCGTATCAAGGCAATCCCCCGCGATGAGGCAGTCCAAGGCATTGGGCAATCTCAATCAGCGAGACAAATTTGGCATTCACCATATTGTTCCACAGCATTGTGGATTGGCGCTTGCTGACGTGGCATTATTGTATCCCGCTCTTCATAATGGTATTCCGCAGTACCAACGCTCGACATTGTAAGCGCTCCTGCCTAGTCCTACTAAAATTCCGTAATTGATCTAATCATGAGTCAAAAAAATTCCTCACAAATCACTGATAAGGATAGCACTGGCGTATCATTACCCGTCGGTGAAGGGAATGTCATGGTAAAGTCATAGAATGCTTGCGGGGTCTTCCACCGTGACTTGGCCCGAGGAGAACACCTGTTCTCATCGGAATATGGGGCCCCATCCCTTATTTGTGACTCGTCTCATGAAGGCCGCTATGCTCCGTCGGCTCAGTTTGCTTCTATCTGCATTGGACAAGCTGTCACTTAAACAGAGTGAAATTTGTCCCACTCCATATCACGTAAATCTTGTAGGCGCTGGCCCCGTATAGCCTGTCCCTCAGAGCTCCACGACATAGGTTACGTGGCACTGCGGATGTTCTGTCAGTCAAGAAGACTCCCGCATTGCGACAATGTGATCACACCGCCCGCTTTCGAACGGAAAAAATCAGTACCCTAAACAAGCTTCGGGTCTTGATGAGTCGGGCACGGCTAAGCAAAGGTGCCGAACGCGCTTCCGTCAGCAGCTGCAACGGGACTTGGAAATACCCAACGGGATAAAACAATCTCCACAGGGGGGCGCTTCCTGTGTATATTTGTTTCCCACAACGCATCATTGACATTCTGGGAAAACGCACCGGTTCGTAGTACGCTAGGGCTGCGGGTTTTGACAGTCCGCCTCTCCACATCCGGGCATATTCATTGTCCTCTGACAGTTCACCCCTATCCTGCCACTCTTACCAATTAATCACGCCGTCATTTTCCTAGGTTTTAGTCCTGAATAGCGATTCCTTGGGTCCCGCGGCTGACTGTTTCGAAACTTATCCATGTGATATCTGGTATCTATGATTAACAGTGTGATAACAGAGGCCAGTAGTGGGCGCTATCCTGCCGTAATACCTCAACTCAGCAGCAATAATATTTATCATCCTTCAATCGATTTATCCTTTGAGCCCGAAATGTTCCGTGCTGATTCCGGCAAGGAAAGACGACCTCGGAGAGCCACGCTCTCGTCCTCAGGCTGTGATACCCACTGTGCAATTCCAATCTTCTTTCCATCAGTCTGTCCGCTCCAGTGTATTCTCCGATATCTGGTTTGGGTTTCTTTCCACGCTCAATGATTCCACCCGACAGATATCAAATCAATGTAATATATCCAGACTCCATCTAGCGCCTTCTAGCGCTGAGTCGGTCAGTTGACTAGAGCGCCGGTCCTGAAATAACACATTGTTCTCGTATAAGTAAACATGCACAGCCAGGTACCGCCTCCGAGTCGATGGTAATCACTTCTTGTGCCTCGACGGAGTTTGCGGGTTCAGACGATGTCGACTAACACGACAAAACACCGCAGCGCCTTTGATTCTGGAATTTCCAGGGTTCATGAAACGCTCATGAACGTTCCTCTTCTCGCTGGGCGTAAAGCTATGCGGATATGATCTCGAAGCCTTTCATATCAGACCCCACAATTTCCAACTCTCAGACCCTATCATCGTGCCCTTTCAAATTCAATGATATAAAAATCATATTATGAGCGGCGAGCCCTATCGGTGCGGAGATTACATCCACAAATAACAAAGCTAAAACGTATTAAACTTTGAATATTCGCCTCGTGTTGGTGAATGTGCGTGAAGTGGCTCATCACGTTGAAGCGTGGCGGATCGATGATGATTTACATTAGTCCTCGTGGGGGATCGCGATTAGCGATCTTCGGTTTGCTTGTGGATGGGCGCTGATGTTGATGGATTGTCTACGAGTACTGTGTTATGTTGTTAGAAGTTTCGCTCATGCTTGGTTGATGGAACGTTGTTGTTAAGCTGTAGTACTCATCATGATCGTGTGGATATCTTTCTCGGCTCTACAAAGATGTTACATTCGTCGGGAGATGTGTTTCATACCCTGAGGCGGAGACAAATATAAATATGACAGGCCGAGTCAAAGAATATAACGAGAAATAACAGGAAGAGACCAGCTGCGGATAACTGAATATGAATACTTCGCCATCACTCCAAAGAGATACTACCGTGGGTAAGTAGTATTTGAAACATTGTCAAAAAACACCGCACGGCGCACATTGAGTAAGAGACACCGCAAAATCACAAGAAATGAACTCGTCCAAAATATGCTGCGCTTGGCATCATCAGGATCCAATGAGTCAATATGACACGATTCACTTTTGGAATCATCTACTGATGATGATCCACACGGATGTTCCGTACAGGCACTGCACCGTGGGCTGTGGTTCTAAGATCCAGACACACAGCAATTTCCAAACCTTATCTGCAAAAAACTGATACCACATTACGGGGGTGCTAAAGATGGGGTTTTCGCTGTGAGACCATCAGTGGCAATTGATTTTGATTATGTTTGAATAGTCTATTCGAGAAACATTTTTCGGCGCGCGCGTAACTCAGTCCTTTGTTCCACTATTGGATGGACATTAGCGGTACATAGAAATCAGAACGTTCACCGTAAAATAAATCAGCCTTGGCAAGCCACAGAATCAGAAGCGAGAAGTGCACAGGTGGCTGAGTGGCTAGGGTGGCTGCATCCGAAGCATGAGCTAGCTTCGGTGATGATTTGGATCGCTAGTTCATTAAAAGTGGCTTCTGTGTGCGTTTGAACCAGTCACACGTTCGCTTTATGTGATGGAAATTAGCAAAACATAGTGTAGATTAAAATCAGAACGTTCCTGCTGGAATTGACCGGCGCAGCCAGTTCAATGGTTAAAGTGGAAGCAAGTAATACGCATGTGGCACGGGTGGCTGCGCGGCACAACGTTCTCATCATCTGATGAGTTTGACATCTGTTCAAACATGGGGGCCGTCAGCATCAGCTCCACATGGTCGCAGTAAGATGGCAGGGAAGGTATCCCCTTGATCATCATCATCATAGTGCACAGATAGTTGCTTACGCGGAATGGAAGATGCATGACCGGAATGCATCATACCACTATAGTTGTGTCAACCGGGAAATTACTCGAGTCCGACAAGACTCCGTGATGTGCACCAGCTTGCAAGTTCAGATCTAGTTCAGATATCCGGGCCGAGGTAACTGCGCTCAGGGTCGATACTGGGAAGGCCACAACCGTTGTAACTTGTTGCCGAATCGTACACGATCCTATGAACCCCTCGAAACGAAGCTTGCACCGGGATGCGCTCACTCAAGGGACACTCCCGGTATAATCTTGAAGGGAGCGGGGTTTCAAAGCGAAATAGCACAACTCGATACGTGTATGTCAAAATCAATGCCCAGTTTCAAACTTTTTGTAAAGATCTACTCACATATATGATCCCAAGAACAATGTTGCATTCCAGAGAAGATTTCCGTTCATGATCCCCGCACTTCGTTCCGTTCATGCGATGTTAGATCAGCCCGCACGTCAAAGCAATGCGGCAAATCAATAAGTCACCACCAGGCACAAATTAGTTTGGGGAAATCGGCCCGAAGACAGTAGGTCTGGAATACCCTGTACTGCTATGTCAAAAGAGTTCATACTGCCCTGTCGTACCTGAAGATGACATAGATGAGCCGCTCAGAGCGGGTGTACTCAGGGGTATGCCAGTGGGGTATTAGACGGAGACGCATATACAGTCAGTAGTACTATAAGGACACGGGGGACAAGGATATTTTTATCCTTCCGTTGAATTCGAGTGCAAGGTAGCAAATATGCTTGCCCAGGAATCCGTGATCGGTCCCCCCTGCTTACATAGACGTGCATCAACACCAAGGGTGCAAACAATGCTGATTATGGGATTAACGAGGCGTGGGCCACCCTTGAGATGAGGATGATGATGTCTCAGCATCAACTCGCTTTTCAGATGTTTCCGTTGAGAAGGACGCGTACACTTGACCTAGGATATGACGACGCAGAGAACCATACGGGTTGGAGGGACCACGCATTTGGCCCTGCCAGTGTGAACATCATACTATGAGCATGATCGGATAACGTGTATGTTTATAATCAGATTTGGACGTACTGGATACACGCTAAGCAAGTTGTGCTTCAACTATTAGTCGGTAGACTTAGTTGAGACCCGAGCAGGCCGGGAAAGAGAATTCGTTGCCAAAACAGGCCACGCTCTGCAACCGTCGGGCTAGGCAGATCCCAGTCAGACCTGTTTGCGGCGAACCGTGGGCGGTCGGCACACCTCAACGAAAGATTCATAGTATTAGTATGTGTGGATTGCCCGGTTCAATTCCACAAGCCAATTTGAACCAGTTTTTGATTACTTCAATAAGAGTATTTGCAACTGTCTCGGAAGCTACAGCAAGTTTGTCAGTACCCCTGCTATAGCCTGAGTAGACTCACTACTTAATTTGCACAACCAAAGTTCCCGATGGTTGACGCCAGAAAACTGTCCAAGCCGCAACATATTGGCAGCTGTGTCCAATTTGACAAATCCAAAAATGATCCTGGACGAACCTGGACGAACAATGGCCGGGTGGGTACTCTGCCCTGGCGGCCACTGCTAGCGGCCACTCTCGTTGCGGCAGACGTCCGATCCGAATTCCCACCTCTTTCAAGTTCACCAAGTTGTTGAAGGCATTCGTCATTCGTCGTATCCTCCGGTGCATTACTTTTAGCCAACTCATCTTGTATCCGACCTGCAAAATGACTTGCTAAGAGTCTTGCAAGCGGTGCGCTGCCTTTGTTTCCACGACACTAGTGCTCTCGACCATCCTCTGCCAGTCACTGCATCAGTTCAATTGGATAGAATGGACATATTTTTCTGTGTACTTGACGTCTTTTTCAGCAAATTATTTACACTACATACACTGAACTCTACATCTCACCTTATCATGAGTATGCTAAATCGATAGTATGTGTGATACAAGCCAGCTAACAACTTGCTTGATGAGAGTGGCCGGGACAAAAGGGACTCCCATGTCCACTCCAACCTTGGAGTTTGCTTTTGTAACTCATTAGGACATGGTCCACTTCTTTAGACAGGCTCCCCTTTCAACTGAACTCCATCCCTACTCCCGTCTTGTCAAATACCACTCATTTTACGCCACTGACAACAGCCGATCCTCGATTCTTTTGACATTTTCTTTCATGCGCCATGACGCACTGCAACCAACTTTTCAGGCTTGAAGGTGGGCACCTCCATACGACCTCGACCTTCATTTCGTTATCTTCTCACTCTACCCACAGTCATGAGCGGAAAAAAATCTCGAAGTTATCATCTTTCAGGCATTTACTTGTCCATCATCATGGACTCGAAGAGATACTGGAAGTCAGCTGTCCGAGTCCTATCATCCGATGGTTCTGTAACGTGGGACGATACTGTGACCTTGTAAAGACTTCCACAGAGACTTGCGGGTTTGTGTCCAGTACTCATCGTCCATTTACACATCATCATGTGAACCTAAATTATTATTATTGAAGATCACGGCATCCTTCGACTCTGGGGCGCGGAGGAGTTACCGGCAAACTTGAAATGTTGTGGCATGAGCTGCTCGAGCTTGGAGACGAACCCTTTGGTGAGTAGTTTGCTTTGATTCGTGCATGTCTATTAACTTGGAGTTATAGATCTGTATTTTTCACCCATTCGTGATGTCCAGCCTTCTCTGACACTGAAGGTCGCTGTTGTGCAGACTCGTGGAAATCCACTACTTCATGTAAGTAACACTAGCCCACAGGCCTTCGGTCTCTACTAACTAAAATGCAATCTACAGTCTGTTTGTGAAAGTAAAATTACTCATCGCACATGCATAGGTCACATACGATTTGCCAAACAAGAATGCCGTTGAACTGACTAATGTTTTGGAGCCATTCCAGTTCGTTCTGGACCAGTGTCCGGTTAATCATCCTCACCGCGCGACCGCTCTCACTGATCTCGCGTGGGTCGCTTTCAAGGGTACGTTCGCAAGGATCTCCAAGACATCACCTCTACTATATCTCTATTCCGCGACACCCTTGCATTACGCCCGCAGCGCTACCCTGATCAGGTCTATTATCTCACCGAAGCACTGACTAGGCCCCCTTACCGCCGCCAGCATCGGCGAAACTGCCCAACTCTACTATGAGCTGCTACCTCTCTGTCCCGAGGGCACATATCTTCGGAGCATCGCAATAGGGAACAATTGTGTCAGTTATGTTATCCGCCAACGCAACAATCTACCAATAGACGTGCCCGATAAAGGCATCCACCTTCGAGGAATCGTGCTCAAGCTCTGCCAACTGGGTCATTAATGACATCTCGATGCCCTCACCAAGCTTGCAAAGTACGCTTCGTACAATGCGGCAGCGTCAATGATATAGACGAGAGCATACCTCCGTCGTGACGCCGTTCTCTGTGCCCTGAGGGACATCCTGATCGTCTTAAGATACTTGACCGTGGCACTCGGCAACTGCCGCTTCAATTGCGAAGCCAAATCTCGTGACATTGATGAGGCCATTTCTTTGTACGAAGAAGTGGGATCTCGGGATAGAGCATTGAGCAGCGCTATCCTCTACTGTTCCCAACAAGGCAATCAACCTCTATCGCGACACGCTGATGTTGCGCCGACCTCGATATCCACGACGGGACACCACACTCAATGACATTGCCTGCGCGCTCATCATTAGATATCGTAGCGTGCATGTCAGCGATGATGTTGACGAGGTCATCAAGCTACTCCGCGAATGCCTTCTAGAGCATCGCAGAACTCGCAATTTGAGCTCAGCGCTCCACTCTTGTTTCACGCAAACTCGGATGGATGAAGATATTAGTGAGGCCATTCGTCCCTGCTAAAAATCATTGGAGGCTTTACCTTCACCGCATCCAGAAAGATGTCTCGGCTATGTGCAGCTGCAGACAGCCTATCTGTGTCGCTACTAGCTCTGGGCCAGAGGATATCTACATCTGCTCTTACACCCCAACACTTTCGGCTCTGATCAGAGCTTGACAGGCGATGAAGATGCGCGTAGTTCCAACTTTCGTAGCCATCGGACAAAGTCAACCGGGCGCAGGGCAGGGTGCGGTACTCGCCACTGTTGACAGCGAGCTTGAGCTTCTTCATAAACTTGTTCCCTTCAATGTCAGGTTTACTGATCTTTCTGGCGATGAAGCCACACAGGCAAATTCACTCAAAGCTTTGCGATGCAACACCTGGGTACATCTCGCTTGTCATGGCAAACAGGACCGTGACCAACCTTCCAATTCACGTTTCGCCATGAGAGGCAAACCCCTGACACTGCTTGACCTCATGGAGAACAATGCTCCGCAAGCTGAGTTCGCATTCTTATCGGTGTCATATTGCCGCTGATGATAAGGATACGCCCGACGAGGTCATTCATCTTGCAGTTGGTATGTTGTCTTCATGGTTTAAGAGCGTCAATATTGTCACGCTGTGGGCGGTCGATGACGCTGTCGCAGAACACGTCGTCAAAGCTTTCTACGAGACTTCAAGAATTTGAATATCGGTGTGTTGCGCCACAAGTTGTTGATCTTAGATTCTCTATCATCCCGTTGGTTTTGTTGCAGTGTTACTTGAAACTGAAGCATTGCATCGCATCCTCTCTCGTGCTACCATCTACATCAATCATTGCTCGATTATTTGAATATGTTTTTTAAGAACCATGTAAGACAAGCTTCAAGTTGTCATGGTTCTGGCTTCGAACGATTACCCAGTCTACCACGGGGAGACCTTCGATTCACTGTTTCTTCATGTACTGAAGCCCTGCAACGTTCGGATTCCAAGCCACCCTGTAAGTTCTTCTGCACCTCTGAATACGTCGAGTACCACCAGCACAACAGGCGCGTTGGTGGGCATCACAGAAAATTATCTCTCATAGAGCACTTCTCGAGTCATTTCTCGGTACTCATGCCAAAGGAGGCGAGGATGGACGATCTTACTCTCCTCACACCTCCCCAATCGTGAGACCCGTGAGACTCGCTTCGGTGACAGCATCAAAAATTTTGCGGGTGATATCCCTCCACTGGTCTCATTCAGCACGCCCGACTCCGTTGCGATACTTGAGAGGTGGCTTAGCATCTATAGATGTCTCAGACACTATCTCGGACTCCACGTCGAACATTGTTCTGTGGAATATGATGGAGTAATTAAAACAACAGCACATAAGGCATGACAAACATTAACTCACGTCCACATGCTGCAAGTTCGCATGAAGACAAGTGAAAGTTCAATTGACGAATACAGGTACTGCGCAGCGCACCTGAAGTACATATTACAATATTAGAACCAGTACAATGCACCAATGAAACATACCAACCTTGTTTAGGAAAGTCAATTCGATAGTATTTTTCTTCGGCGCGCACGTCCCTTGTACCCCTGGCAGTGCTTTGTTCCGCCCAATTTGATGGGCATTAACGGTACATAATGCACATCAGGCACCAGAACGTTCCTGTAGCCCATAAATGAAATGAGCCCAAGCAGGCAGAGGAATCGGAGGTAACCGGTGCACAAGTGACAAATGGTTGCATTAACATCGGCTGTCTATGATTATGGTTGGGACCGTCAATGTGGTTTTGGCGTGCCTTTATAAGAGTCCCTAAGCCTTGTTCGCCGCATATGACGGAAATTAGTGTGTACATTAAGAATCAGCGCGTTACTGCTGGCCCAGGAAAACAGAAAGAGCGGAAGTGAGCAGCGCACGGGCGGTAGGGCTGCTGCACGTCACAACATCCTCAACATAGTCATAGTAAGGTGGTAGGGAGGGTATTGCCTTAATCATGATGATAGCAAAGAGACAGTTGTTTGGGTGGAATGAATGATAGGAACAAATATGATAGATCGTACTAGTACACAGTTGTGTCAACCGGGAAAGTCCGACAAGGCACGAGTGACACGCACCAGCTCAGATCTAGTTCAGATGTCTGGGCTATGGGGTCAAAAATGGGGGAGTCCCGAATCATACATGATCCTAGAATGAAGCATGTAGTGGAAATTAAAGACCGTCCGACCGTAGAGTGTGGCCCTCCAACATGGCCGAGGTGCATGACATTGGGGCATCACCAGCAGCCTATAAAATTTAAACTTCAACTGATGACTGGAAAATTACGAATTTTAGTCACTATCTCATCTATGGCGAACTTGTAGGGCGCAGAAACCATCTCTTGGACTATTTCGGTTCGGGCGCTAGGCGCTTGAAGCCAGCACCAGGAAGCCATTCGGGGACCTTGGCCACTAAAACGATAAGGTCATTGGAACCAAAGCATTTCAATGCTATAGCTTACAGAATGGAAGAGAATTAACCGCGAAGGCACCGGGAGCGGTGGACTGCGAGAAGTGGAGGTAAAGCGTCCTTCCAGCCAGCAAATTCGCCAACCATAGGAAGAACAGGACGGTCAGAGCACACCGTGCTCTTGTTATCGAGCATGTCCATCACAGTCTTGACAGAGTTCAACACAATGGTGTGCTGACCTAGAACCTCGACGTTCGAGATATCACCTGCAGACAAAACTTTGAAATGCATGATTTATGGTGCATGATGGTCAAATAGGCATATCGCATTCGCATAGTATCGTATGGTGGATGTTTGGCGACAGTATATTGTCATGCCGCATATATACATTTTCTGCAGTATAATTATCGTTGTATACCTGTCACAGCAGATTTGTCAGTCTCGATGATAATTGCCTTTGGAAACCTTCATCCTCACTGCGGGCAACAGTGAGCTCAACCACTGCAGTATTTCACCATTTGGTCACAGCATCCATTCCTTTTGCAAGCGCTAGTTATAATGGATCAAGTGTATCATATATGTGAAGTTGCCAAGGTATCACTCACTGTATGATAGTATGTTATCACAGGCTACACTTGATGATGGAAGATGCGGTAGAACAAGGTCAGCATTGATAATAAGATGACAGTAAGGCCAACAATCGCGGAGTAGGCAAATAAGAACTAAGGCAGGTCGGTCATGCCGCATTACTAGGACCAACTTGGAGTTCCATGGTCAGTGGTTAGCGAAGAGTCTAGGAGCGTCAGACCAAAGTTTCCCATCCTACGCGCTCAAACGAGGGACAACGGAGATAAAAAATCGATGGCACTAGAAAGTTTTGACATTAACGAAGCCTGCGGCTCCGCAGTTTAATGATTGAGAGATGAGCTTCGCGATACTAATAAGACGGTGCACTCAGCACGATAAGTCTGTCGTGAGCTGTTGGTGAAATAGCCGGAGGTAGCCACCATACGTAAAGCCTAAGGTGTCACCGTGTCAGTCAATGAATAGAGTCAAATAATTGGGTGTGCTCTTAATGATGAGGCGGGAGGTGCCAGACAGGCGGATTGTCAGGTTACGGTAGACCACGCGCATCTTTAATGCCAGAGCATACATTGCCGACAACATAAAACAAGAGAACATGTACAATTGTATCGCGACGTGACACCACATTTAATCCCGCACTGTAATGCAAAGTTCAAGATGAAATACAAAGCTGAGGAAAGTACTTGCTGTGAGTGGCAATTTTCACATCTGACATCCAGGTCTGTCACATCTTCGCACGCTTAGTAGTTAGCATCCTGTTCAATGAGCGCGACGGCTTTCGAAGAGCGAGGCTTAATGGAACACTTGAAGGGTTTGGGGTGGCTAGAAAGGTATCTATCGGATCAGCGCCGGACGTGATCCGATATGTAACATACCTGATCGTGCCTGATGATTGATCAATGTCAGGGATGATCTCAATACCGTTCTCGACAGCCTTTGAGATATCGAACACGGCCAGTGACATTGCGATGGATAACCAGACAGAGGCTTCAACGAGGTGGATACCTGTAAACGAAAAGCAACTGAACGTCAAAATACAGTTTGGGAGTTGGGCATACCTGGACAAATACTGCGGAGCAGAAAGTTAGCATGGCACAAAAACTTACGACATACTTACCGCCTTCCAAAGCCGAAACAGATCGTGCGGGGTTCTGTCTCAGGCTCCTTTCCGTCATTGGCTAAGAAGCGTTCAGGGTTGAATTGCGAAGGGTTAACGTATCTCTCCGGGTCATGGAGCATGAACCTGACATTATATTCTGTTTAAACATTGAATATGGAGAGAAGAGGGTACCAACCAGATGTTAGGTATGACCACAGAACCTTTTGGGATGTAGTGCCCGTCGTGGATGTCATCCTCAGAAACACAGTGGGGAAAACCTGACATTGAGATACCGTTCGGCAACAAAATAATACGTTAAACAAGATGCACGGACCGGTAGGGATAACAGCATGCCATCGTAGGGCTTCTTTGGCAAGCGCCCCAATGTAGGGGAGAGAGTCCTGGTCGGTGATGGAGGGAAGACGATCAGGGCCGACAACAGCATCTATTTCAACCTGAGCCTTCCTCTGCACATCAGGGAATAGCGTCATAGCTAAGAAGAACGAGTTGATGGTAGAAACAGTCTGAGGAAAGAAGTGTAGTACTCTCAGAAGATGGTTATTAGAAATATGGAGGGAGGGACCAACTGTGTCGGAAGCGCCGGCGTATAGAGTTGCAGCAGACCATTTGACAATGTGTTCGTCTTCCGCTGACAAAGGACTGCTTCCAAGCAGATTCGAGGTGAAAGACTCCGGGGCAATGCCAGCGGCCTGTAAAAGTCAGACTTCAACGCATACTCGCAAAACTATAAATGATGGCCACCATCTAATCTACGACGAACTTATACGGTGCAGAGACCATCTCTTCAAGGGTGTCGTGCCACTCGCGGGCCAGACGTTTGAAGCCAGCACCAGGGAACCATTCAGGGGCCTTGACCACTAAAAATGGTGAGGTCATTGAAAGTAAACGTCTGAATGCTATGGCTTACAGAATGGCACAATATCAGCCACGAAGGCGCCAGGAGCGGTGACACGCGACCACTGGTCAAGAGCGCGGTCTGCTACGTCAACGAAGGGATCGTTGTTCTCGTTCACTTCATAACCATGAGAGATGCGCAGAATGACAGCGCCAGCAGTGCTATGAAAATCAAAATTGTGTCAATGCAAAAATAAATAATACATACTGTCGAACATGTGGCAGTAGTTGATCGGGTTTTTTGAACACACGCTTGAGGAATCGGCGAGTCTCAACCTCCTCGACCTGGTTGTATATGCCCATAGCGGCGCGCGTGCCAATGACGTTGTGGAAGTTTTTGCGGTGCCTGCGTAAACGGTCGCCGTAAGGGAGGAGAGGCGTGGCGTTTTTCCAGCCAATAAGTTCGCCACCAACAGGAAGAATAGGACGATCGGAGTATATAGCGCTCTTGTTGTCCAGCATGTCCATCGCAGTCTTGACAGAGTTCAGCACCACAATGTGTTGACCCAGTACCTCAATATGCAAAATATCACCTGCGGATAGTTAGACCTCGAAATGCAAGATTGTGGCAAACGAGAGGCACTCACCATACTTCTTGCCCTATTCCGTGAAGCTGAGCCAGGGCTTGATGCGAGGCATGTCCAGGACATTCCCGATAAGAGGCCACCCCGGAGGACCAGGGGGATATGCAGGGTTCTTCTTGTTGAACACCTGCTTTAGTAGATACACTCCGACACAAGCAAGGCATAGGTCGAGCCCATTGATGTTGGTGAGAGTTAGCATGGTCTAATACCAGGAGAGGACGATCAACTCAAGAGTGAAACGGTTGTAGTGGGGCTTGAAGCTCGAAGGATCAGATAATAGTCCATGTTCAATTTATGACCAAACTCAGGCCTCTCAAGATGCACCTATCACGAGGCTTCTTACTTACCATTTCACCTGTCACCAAACACCGCGGCGAGGGGACCCGATTATGTAGAGGGCAGAATGGAATAGGCTAGTAGGCCATGCAGCCTTGTACACGGCCACGATGGTCACTGAGCGCTGAATGGTCATTAGCAGATTAGTGACATAATGACATGGAAGTCCAAACTACTTATTCGGCTGCGCCAATCCCCGACATAATTCCTGGATCGGTAAGCCGCCTCGTTCCTCGGCGGCCTAGAATTAAGTCTACGCGGAGTGGCTCTGGACTGACCACTCTTTGCTGCAGTCCACCGTCCCCTAGGGCAGGGCGCTGTTAACATGGGGAGGGAAGGGCTAGTAAAGCGGTTTTGAGCCTGCGAAAGCTCTCGGCGCCAGGGGTACGAATGGCGGGAAGTGCATGGATGAATTTGAACGTGACTCACGTGCGTGCGCTTCTTAAACCTCGGTTACACGGATTTGAGCTACATTTCAACTGCTCCGCTGCCCACTTGTTCCCCAAGTCCAGATCCCACTCTTGTCGTGGGAGCAATGGTAACGAGGAGACGGGTAGTACCACGGATGAAAACTACCTCGTTCACCAATGGTGAATCATCTCTTTTCCTCCTCGCCAATGCAGGGCTCCCCTTGTGGACGTCTTTGCGACACGACACAAACATGCGAGTTTTCCGAATTTTTGGATATCCATCTCGTGATGCTGATATTGTCTCGTAGCGCACCGCTAATGCCCACAGTGGAGAAAGGCATAGGTTGGCGCAGCCACCACATCCTCCTGTCCAGTAAACCCACGCTCAGGCTGGTGCCTCAAGCAGC
>MU177960.1:204139-215208 GCA_016695465.1 Suillus americanus | reverse complement strand
ATGGCTGCTGAATATTAGCTCTGACTTGGAACCTTGTCTTATGATTTAGGTTCCGGGCTTAGTAGGAACAGCGACAATAATAGGAGTTTGTGGCATGCAGAATATATTCAGCAGATTCCGATTATCTATTATACTAACTAACTACTCCGCCACTCAGATGTTCTAGTAACTCCGCTAGTTAGTGCATGAATCATGTCGGCTGATTGCTATGTCACAACACTCCCCCTCAATCTGGAGACATGCCCATCATGTTGGAGAGTCTCTGATGTGATGGTTTAGCTAGCAGCTTTGTGAGTACATCTGATATCATCCTTTCTGTAGGACAATATACTTCTTGTATTATTTTCTCGCAAATCTTATTTCTGATGTAATGATTCTTTACATCAAAGTGCTTTGATTTCGTGTGATATTGAGGGTCTTGAGCTATCACTAATGCTGCCATATTGTCTCCATACAGGATTGTTGGTCCTTCCTGGACCAATTTCAAATCTTCAAACAGATATCAAAGCCACACTGCTTCTTTCGCCCCATATGCCATTGCTGTATATTCTGCCTCTGTTGAGGATAGCGAGACGGCATTCTGCTTCTTGGAGCTCCAGGTAATGGCTCCTCCACTTAGTTTGAATACATATCCTGATACTGAGACTCTATTGTGGATGTCATTAGCATAGTCTGCATCTGTCCATCTCTCAAATTTGACTTTGGCATTTGTGGAATCAGTTCCTCGATACTTTATTCCAAGGTTTTTTGTCCCTGCTAAATATCTTAATACTTGTTTTGCTGCTGACCAATGTGTTAATCCAGGATTTGCAGCAAAAGAGCTTAGCCTCTGAATCGCATATGCGATATCGGGACGTGTCGCCACTGCTAGGTACATCAAAGATCTGACTAATGAGGCATAACTATTACTGCATTCACCTTTTGTGTTGGTATCTTCCTTCTCTAACATGACTTTCAGATCCATGGGCATACCTACTGCATTGCAGTCCTGGAGACCGTATTTTTGCAGGATTGAGTCTATGTACCGTGCTTGAGATAACTTTATTGTTTTCTCTGCATGGTCTCTAGTTATCTCAATTCCTACTATCTTCTTAGGTTCTCCTAGATCGGTAACATCCAATATCTCTTTTAACTGCATCTTTAACTGACTCATAACATCGACACTATTTGCAAACAGGAGTAGATCATCTACCCATACTGTTATAATCTGTGTGCCTGTCTTGGTCTGTCTTATATAGATGCATGGATCTGACTCGGTATGTTTGAAACCTATCTTCATTAGACGACTATTTAATTCAATGTTCCACTCATGCTCAGATTGTTTCAATCCATACAAGGTTTTTTGAAGTCGACACACTCTTCCTGTACCATCAGCATATCCTTCTGGTTGGACCATATACACCTCCTCTGTCAAGGTGCCATTTAAATATGCTCCCTTGACATCCATCTGCTCAACTTCCCAATTTAGGGCAGCTGCAACAGACATCATTGATCTGATCGACTCGAGACATACTACTGGTGTGAAAGTATCTGTATAGTCCATACTAGGAATTTGTGAGTACCCTTTCGCTACTAACCTTGCTTTATACTTAATGACTTCTCCTGCTTTTTTTGTTTTCTTAACTAGGACCTATTTGTTTCCTATGAGCATTCTGTTCTCGGGTGGTTCTACCAACTCCCAAGTACCCATTTTGTTCAACTGAGTAAGTTCAGCTTGTATCGCTTCTTCCCATTTTGGCCAATCTATTGATGCCTGTGCTTCTCTTAGATTCTTTGGCTCATTGGGATCAGTGTGTCCTCCTTCTACCATTGCTATCAAAACTATATCTTCTTCTGTAAGTTCTGGCAATGGTATTTTACCATCTCTCCTTCATATGACTTAGATTCATTCTCTTCATCATCATCAAAGTCTGGTAAGTCTGTTCATTCATTTTTTGGTAATCTTTTCTAACTGTCTGTCTCTTTGTTCTTCTGGGCAGCTCACTCGTTTCTGGCAGCTCTTTCCACTTGTTTTGTGCAGATGTACGCTCTTCTGAGCTATTCTCTTGTAAGTGTTCTCTTATATCTCTTTGCTGTTCATTCTCAGAGTGTTCTTGTACAGGTGATTGCGCGTCAGCTCCCCCTGATGCCTGGGCATCTATTTCACCCATATCTACGTCCTCCTTGCGCTGCACATCACTAGCACTATCTAAGGACTTTTGTGGTGAGTTCAAAAATCTATAATTCCTGCTCACTTGTATCTGACGTGTTCAGACATCAAAATATCATATTGCCTTTGGTCCATCAACAAAGCCGACAAAGACTTGTTTCATGGACCTAGGCTTCATCTTGGATTGATTGGTGTTCTCCTGGAGAACATAAACAGGTATGCCAAATTCTTGTAAATATGACACATCAGATTTCTTAACACTCCATATTTCTTCAGGGGTTGCATTTTTTAATGCCTGGGTTGGTGCCTGATTTCTTACATATGCGGCGTGTGCAACTGCTTCTGCCCATAAGAACTCTGGTAGATTTCTCTCGGTTATCATTGCTCTTGCTAATTCTGTTAGCATTTGATTTTGTCTTTCAGATCCACTGTTTTGCTGTGGTGAATAAGGTGCTGTAGTTTGTAAATCTATCCCCTTTTCCTTGCACCATGATATCAGCTCATTATTGATATATTCAGTACTGTTGTCTACTCAAATCATTTTGGGTGATTCGTTTCTGTGTTGCTCAAGGTAAGCAATGTATTGCTTTACCTTCACTGACACTTCATTTTGTGCTTTAGAAATTCAACAGTACATCTCCTGGAACAATTGTCCATGAAAGATACATAATAACGAGCTCCTTCTATGGATTAGGTCCTAGCTGGACCCCATACATCACTATGGGTAAGCTTGCATGGTTTTACTGCATGCTGATCTACTGATTTTGGGAATGGTTCTCTTATCTGTTTTGCATGAATGCATGCTTCACATTCGAATATAGGTTCACTACCATCTATATTTAAGCCATCTACTAATTTTTCATTATACAGCTTTTTAAGGCCAGTAACAGCAACATGTCCATATCATTTATGCCACATCAGCCAATCAGCTGCTGGCCTTGGTTGTCAGTATGTGTTTGTGCTATAAGTCTTAACTTTGCTCTTATATTGAGTTTATATAGGCTGTGGTCTACACTTCCTTCTGCGATGTGTTGACCTTGCCTTGCATACAAGGTCACTTTCCCACTGCCGAACCTTGCACATCCGCTGTCTTTGTCTAACTGGCATATGGATAACAAATTGTTTGATGCGCTTGGTACGTACAATACATTCTTTAGATAAAATTTGACCTTTTGTTTGCCTATATAGCTTTCGAGTTCAACTGTGCCTCACCCTTTTACTTCAAGGGGTTCATTTCCTATCCTGACCACTTCACTTTTCATTGGGACATAATCTGTGAGTGCAGTTCAAACTCTGGTTATATGTGAAGTTGTTCCTGAATCTGTGAACTATTCGTACCAGATCATTGACTCTTGTTCCCCCTTCGGGGTACAATCAGACTGAACCATAAACATGATTTTAGGTTCGTCTTCGACTTCCATATTGGTTTTGTCACCCTCAATTTTGCCTTGCACTTGGTAAGCACATTTAGACTTTTGAGGTCTAGCTGACGTCCCTGAAGTCTTATTTTCCCAGCACGCCAAAGTTTCATGTCCAAATTTCCCGCAGGATGCACACTTTGGCTTGCCCTTCCAGTAGCATTTCACGGTGACATGATTATGTCTACCACAAATTGAACATTCCAGTAAGTTCTGTTTGGGTCTTTCCTTCTTGATCTTATGCTTTTTCCTGCGTTCAGTACTCTTAGCATAATACCCCTTTTCCTGCATACTATGCGTCTCCCTGCAATTATACTCATCTATAATCAATGAGGTAATCTCCTGGGAGGTTATACCTTTTGTCCCTTGCGCATCTGTATGTGTACCAAGGTATGAGGATGTGAAGGCATCTCAAGAGTCCAGTGGGGACATCATGAGCAAGGATTTATATTCCTTGTCCATAATCATCTCACCCATAAGGTGTAGGTCATTTTGTTGCCTTTTGATCTCATTAATATGTTTGACAATATTGACGCCTTCAGATACCCGCATAGCAAATAAATTTTGCTTTGCAACAACGACACTTTGTTGTCCTCAAACTTGATGAATACTCATCAGGTTTGTCCACATTTGTTCAGCCATTGCAGCCTCTGTTACATGCACCATCTGCTCGTCAGTGATGCTGTTCATTATCGAGGTCTGTGCAACTTAGTCAAGTTTATTCCATGACACTAACTCATCCACCTTGCCTGGATTGGGCTTTTTCATCATGCCATCAACATGTTCGGACATGCCGTGAAGCTTGAGAAGGCCCATCATACAGGCTTTCCATTTACTCCAGTTCTTTTCTTTCAGCGGTTCAATTTTATACCATGACAGCGCTCCTAGGTTTATTTCTTTAGGTTTCTGAGTTACTGCAGGTACAGGTGCTGTTGTGGAAGCCCCAACAGTTGTAGAAGTCAGAGGATTAGGATTGGGATTTGACATCTTGCTTGTTATATCAATGTATTGGTTCTGATGTTTGCTTTCAATTTATCACAGGGCTCGTAACCTCTTATGATTTAGGTTCTGGGCTTAGTAGGAACAGCAACAATAATAGGAGTTCATGGCATGCAGAATATATTCGGCAGATTCCAATTATCTATTATACTAACTAACTACTCCGCCACTCAGATGTTCTCATGACTCCGCTGGACACGCCAGCACTGCGCTCTAGAACTGAGAAGGATGATGATCTACTGCCGAATCCCTGATTCTACATGCGACAACCTGTGACTAAGGCCTCTCGGGAACTGCCGAGACCCTTGGCACCCTTGCCTCTTGCTCTGCTCATCACCGGCCTGCCTCTACGCCCGACTCGACTACACCTGCTAAGGTGTACCACTACATTTGCCCCCCCCCAGAAGTGCGACACTCCGGGGGCGCCTATCGTTACTTGTTGTCCTCAAGGTCTTCTGCGAGTTCCAGTTCTTCCTCTAGCGCTCTCTGCAAATCTTCCCATTCTTCCTTGTATTCTTCCTCTTCCTCACTTGGGTTGTTCAATGCCTCCTGCAATGTTGCAAGCACGGTACCATTCCGTGGGACGAATCTTCATAGTCGTCTCGCGTGAAACAACCCATTGATTGGGAATCCTTCGAGGGTAGCTATCATATAGGAGTTGCCGATTTTGGTGACGATACGCCGTGGGGCTGACCATCGTGGCTGTAGTTTGCGTGCCGATGCCAAGGTGAAATCTAGTGCATTAGCGTAGACTTGCACTAACTGCCCTTCCTCAAATACTACTTCACCTGTATGTGATTTCAGGACTCTCTTATTGAACGTGTTCTTCTGCTTTATTGTATGGGTAGCATTGTGATCTGCTCCATTGAGTCGTTGTTGATCCACATAGGCCATGTGTATATCAACCTCTGTCTCGCTTGGTTCTCTTGAGGCGTCGTCTACTGGTGTGGGAGTGGTGTTAACCACGAGGCCTAACATAAGTTCTTTGGGCGAGAATTTGAAGGCTGGGACGATGCATTCATTTAGTTGGCGAATAGCATTGTCAAAATGATCTGGCCATGACTTAGCTAAGCTCTCTGCATTTACGTTCTTGTATTCGTCCTCTCCTAAACCTGGGCTGCATAGTCTTTTCAGACGTCCTATCAATTTCCCATTAGCATTTTCTACTAGTCCATTCACCCATGGTGCGTATGCTGCTACGACGTGGTGCTTGGTTCCATGTGCTGTACACCATATACGAACCTCTCCGTTGTCAAAATGGGATCTGCTGTCTGTCATGAATGTGTCTGGTGCTCGGAAAGTATTAGCAACATTCTCGAGTCCTTCTACTGTGATCTGTGCATTGCCGTGTTTCCTCAATTTGAACCCCCAAATGTATTGTGAGTACGTATCGAGGATCAATAAAACGTTATGATACCCGTTTTTGCCTTTCGGGAGGGCTAGGTAATCGGCTACCAAGAGTTCGAAGGGATGACGTCGAGTCATGGGTTGCATGAGAGCATGTAGTTGAGTGGGACCAAAGTTCTTGCACTGGGGGCAATCGAGTAGCACTGTAATGATAGATTTGTCTAGGCATGGACTCACAATGCGGTCCATTAGTTGCAGCTTAGTGAGATCTTGACCCCAATGACCGTTACTTGCATGTACTTGCCGTGCCAGTTCTATTGCCTCAGTCTGGGAGATGCACTCTAGTTGCGCTCGTGCTCGTGTTGACTTGCTGTCTGCTATATGCCATAATCTTCCTTCCTCGATCATGTATCCTAGAGCGCGGTACCGTGCTCTGTGGCGTTCACGTTCTGGTTTACTACTATCAAGGTCGAGAAGTGCTTCTATCACTTCCAGGAAGAGGGGTTCTTGCTTGAACCATTCTTGTAGATCTGAAATCACTGCATCAGTAGGTTGCACTAGTAAGAGATCATTTACTAAGCCGTGTGCTGTTTCCCAGTCTTCACTAACTGACCATGAACTCCCGTCTCCATCCCTGCGTGGTCGTCCAGACATGCAGCAACTTAAAGTGTCTGCCGCTGCATTGGTGACACCTGGACGATATCGGACTGCAGTTAGTTGGTACGCTAGTATCCCATCCCGCCAGCGCGCGTGCACTACTGATAGTTTATCGCTAAGCAGTGTGTCACACAGCGCTATGCAGTCTGTTTCCACTTCTACGGGAAAGCCCCATACCGTTGATCCGAACTGGTCAAATGCGAACTTCAGGGCTGTGAACTCGAGTAGGTATGGTTTGTAATGCTCTTCTGATGGTGAGGTACATTTTGATGTGAATCCAATTGGATGAATCTTCGTGATGGTCTCACCTGATGGCTGCTGCATCGTGAACCGTTGTGCTAATACAGCCCCAAAGCCGTCCTTGCAACCGTCACTTGTGATGATGAAGGGTGTTCCATCAAAGTTAGGTGCGCGCAGGACCGGTTCTGAAACTAATATTTGCTCGAGTCTTAAGAACATTTTCATATGTCGTTGCTCCCAATACGTGTCCAGCTTGTGTTCACATAGATATTGCCTGTACTTCCGTTTCCCTCCTTTTACGCTGAGAGGAGGTAGATCTAAGTTCCATAAAAGATCAGTTAACGGTAGTACTACACGTGCATAGTCTTTGATGAGCAAGCGAAAATATCCTGTAAGACCTAGGAAACGCATTAGTTCTAGTAAGTTAGCAGGCACTGGCCATTCTGCTACAGCTGCGATTTTTGTTAGATCCAGTTGTATACCATCGTAACCTACCCGTGATCCACCGAAGACGACTTCTCTCATGAAGAGTTGTGTCTTCATTGGTGAGATTGATAACCCCCGCTCTCGACATCACAAAAAGAAAAGCTGTAATCTTGATAATAGCTCGTCGAAGCTATTACCTGCCATAGCTCCATCATCAACATATAACTCGAGGAGTAATTGTACCATTATGTCGTGTAGTGCTTGAGCTGTAAGATCACTGAAACATGACAGTGCACCTTGTACTCCCATTGGCATTTGTTGGTAGGCTTCATATCCTTGTCCTTCAGTGTAGAAGCATAGATACGGTTGACTCTCTTCTTCCACCAGAATTGCATAGAAACCTGCTGCAAAGTCCAAGACACAAATAAATTCGTGTCCTGCTAAGTGTTGCTGTTTCGCTGCTATGTCTCCTTGAGGCATTGGTGCCATGTTAGATACCTTGTTTACATCCCTGAAATTCTGACATATCCTCCATTTGACTTTGGATGGGTCTACCTGGTTCGGGCTGACAACCGGTGTTGATTCCATGTCAATAGTAAGATCCAAAGGCTCACCGAGTGTAACACATTGTTGATTAACAATCTGTCGGATGTCGTCAAGCGATAGACTGGTTCCTGAGTGAGTCTTTTGTACTAAGACTGTTGAGGCTACTGCTTTGACTTCGTCCGCCAGGATAAACCGTGTGATCCCTGCTCGTCTCATATCATCTAGGACTGGAAATAGGTACTTGCGTTGTGGTTGAGTTAACGGCCTTTGATGTACTTTCCTTGAGAATATCGCATCTTGAGGTATCTGTAGACGGAATTGAGTAAAGTCCACTGGTTTTACTTCCCTAATTGACAGCGCAAATACATCTGCAAACTCTATAACTAATACCTGTGCCTTTTGCTGTTGTTCTTGACTGAGGTGTGTTCCTAAACGAACTGCATCAGTGATTGCGCTTACTTGAGGTGGGTAGAATGGTCCCTGCGATGTTAGCCTAGTAAAGATATCGTCAGGTAGCGTTGAGTCTACAAGATCCGGTACTTCACCTAGTATTTGCTTATCATCATTCTCATCGTCGTCACTTACATGTTGAACTACAGTTGTTAGTTCCGGAATCTCTTCCGTCTGTGGTCCTAGCTGGGGTGGGGGTGGGGGCGTTACGAATTTTGCTGATGATGGGAACCGGATGGCCGTTGGTAGACATGGTGTCGGGAGAGGGTGATACGTTGAGAAGTTGGGTATGTGATGGTTTTTTGATCTATGGGGTAAAATGATGGCGTCAGTACTGTATTCATGTATCGCACATACCTGTTCTAATAGTGGTTTGCCGATAAGCATTCGCCATGATCCCCCACTTGGGAAGACTTTGAAGGTGGTGTGTACCTGCACTGGGCCCCATGATAATGTCCCCGTCCATACTCCTGTTGACGGTACTAATGCTCCGTTAGCCATACGTAAGGTTGTAGTTGAAGGACTCAGCGAAGAGAGGCGTCTTGCTATACGCTGATATGCTGCTGTGTCAATGGCGTTGATCATTGCGCCATTATCGACAATGGCAAGGAATCGTATTTTTTCTCCCTGTGGTCCTTGCAGATGAGGTACTGTGAGGAACGGCTTGCTTGTTTGAGAGATTGCTGGTTTGCCTGATGCGTCCAACCGATAGACATCAGTGATAGGATTGTCTGACATAGATGAAGGTACAATTGAGTCAGTATATGTTAATGGTTTAAAAGACGGCAACTCTACGCTTGCTGATGATGAAGAAGAGATAGTATATACAGTACTTTGTGCCTGAGGCACCTCCTGAAGCGTGTACTGAGATGTGGAACTGTTCGTTTGGTTAGAGGGTGAACTAGAAAACGGACTTGGTACTATGGGAACTACTGCTGGTCCGTCATCGGCAGTGGTTCCATATAGTTTTCCAGCACCCAATTGTATCCTTGTTCTTGCGTTACCCAGTTATCCTGCCCACTCCATCCTCCTGACTCATCCTGTGATGCAACCATGTATACCAGCGTGGTTCCCGTTCCTCCATATGTACTGTGCTGGGGATATGTAACAGCTGTGATGTGTTGAACTGGAGTTGCTGTGTAGTTGGGGTGGTTCATTGGTGACGCTGTCCTTCTAATTAGTCCTGCGACCTGTTGTCGCCAATGTGATTCTTGCGTCCTCAATGGTTCCTGAGCAATGCACTGCATACTGACATGCATTGGTTCTGTGACCATGCCGCAGCTGTAGCATTCTCCTGACCCGAGGATTGCTGTTCCTGGACGCAGGGGGTAGGGCTTCTCTAGGGTCGGGAATCCTTCTGCGCCATGCATCCGATGCCACAGCTCAACATCCGCCTCATATTGTCTTATCCCTGCTTCTGTATTGACTCGTTGGGGCATTGCGGCCAAATTCTCCAGGATTTGTGCCCTTGTTAGTTGTGTGCGCATGAAGGGCACTCCCCTCGCATTGAATCCTCCTTGTGCTGGCATTGCTGGGTTGTTCATGTTGGGCACTGCTAGAGTTGAATAGGAGGGGGGGTATGTGGTTCCTAAGGTATTTGTTGGTGTCACGTTGGATGGTATGGGCATCCGTGCTGCTACTCTGTAGGTTGGTGTGCTGAGCCATTGAGTGTTATGGGCCTTGAACCTTGCAATATCTGCGTCCCTTGCATGCTCTTTGTCTAGCTCCTCATGACCTCTCTTAAGCTTGACACTCGGTACGCCCTGCACATCATCTACAAACTCATCCCAATCCTCATATTCGCACCTGAGATGATCTTTCAACAGGTTTGGTATGCCTTCGACCACGTATTCAATCAGATGCCTGGTTGTGTCTCCCATTCCTAGGGCCAAATGCAACACTTTGTTTGCCCAAGTGACATGTCCGTAGTCACCTTCCGTCCATAAGCCAATTATGCTCTCCTCCAACTGTTCTGCCATGACCTGTTCCTTCTGTTGTGCCCGCATGTACCTGGGCTGTCTGGGTGGTGGCCAACGTTTCCAGAATGCAGCCTTGATGCTAGAGAATAGTGCAAGTTTGCTGGGTGAGAGTCCTTGGAACCATTCCTCCGCTATGTTCCCTGGTGCAAGTTGCATCTCAAACCGCTCAATTCTTTGTGCTTCATCCCATGACACTGGCAAAGATAGTTCGAATTGTGCGAACCATTCCGTTGGTTCCTCTTTGTTTGTATAATCTCCACAAAAGAGGGGTACTGTGCACGGGTTCTTGCTAGACATAGGTATTCGTGGTGAGCTTGATTGTTTCCTGATGGGTAGCGTTGCTATGTCAGTGGCTGGTGTTGGTGTAGGGCATGTTGGGGTTAAGGAAGAGGTTGTTGTTGGGGATGATGATGTACTTTCATCTCGGTTCGGGGTGAAACGTGCTGGTTGAAGGAGAAATATAGAGCTTCCGGTTTCTTCCTTTATGGGTGAGTCCAGTAATCCTTTGTGTTCCTTCAAGTGACAGGGTAAGGAGATACATAATACGTCTTTGTGGAGTAATTGGCGTTTGATTATCTGAGTGTGCTGGGAATAGTATAGAACGGGAAGGGGAAAGGCTTAGGTTCCTGCTGGTACTGGTCGTTTCTGTAGGTGTGAGTCCTCAAAGTCGTGCACAGGTGTCTAAGTTGATTCGTCCTAAATCTGAGCTTTCTATGTTGTTAGATGGAAAACTGGGTCGCTGCCCCACTCTCATCACCAGATAGACACGCCAGCACTGCGCTCTAGAACTGAGAAGGATGATGATCTACTGCCGAATCCCTGATTCTACATGCGACAACCTGTGACTAAGGCCTCTCA
>MU177960.1:147226-192372 GCA_016695465.1 Suillus americanus | reverse complement strand
CCTCTTGTATCTAGCATGGTCTAGCAATCCAAGATGTCCTTGCTCCCATCTACTTTGTTGTGATATCCTTGTTTGAGTCCTAGTCTCTGCCCTTGCATTTATTTGTTTGTGGGTTGTGACATCTCCTCTGTGACCTTCATCCAAGCCTTCTCACAATAAGCCATTAGCTAAACCATTCGAGACCAAGCCAGATTCCATGGGGTTATATCAAATCTACCCTATACACCCCACATTCATTCCCCTAAATGACTCATCTCTAGTCAATCAAACAGATGCACTGACACTAGATGGAGAATGAGCAGAGTCAAATGTGCATGTATCTACAGGATTTGCACCACCTAATGTGGATATAGATCATATTTTTGATCTGTTTACTAATCTGACATGTGGACTGATGATGACCTGGTACTATACTGGAACTAATGACAAGTCTGACATTGAGGTTAACTGACTATCTCACTTTCATCAGCACCCAGCCTTCAATTTAGAAGATCTGCTTGGCTTCAACTGCACTTGTGAGTCCAAACTAAAGGTCAAATATCTACAAGATAAGACAAATCCACTGGAAGAAGAATTTAGCTGGCATCAGTCAACTATCAAAATACAACTGCCAAAGAACGACAGATATGGCTATCTGAGAAGGATGCACAAAAAATTGAGGTGCCAGGCATTTATCACTGCTCAATCATGTCAATCATCTGCTCAATGTTTGAGGGCAACATTGCCAAGACATTTCATATGACTCTCTATTTGGAGTACTGGAAGGTCTCTGACACTAAAACAGTCTCAGTCTTCTCTGAAGCATACTTCTCACCTGCCATGATCAATGCCTATGCTGAGATCAATGCCTTTCCCTATGAGCCAGATGATGACCTCAAATGTGTACTGGCCCCTCTCATGATGTGGTCTGATGACATTCCCCTGTATACAAGTGCAGTGGTGATCCTCATGACCTGGAGATGCTCACCTTGTGAGCTTCATCTCTAATTTTACTCCTATCTGATGTCTTCTCTCTATGTTATTGTAAAGTCTTGTCAGTGTGGATCCTCCAATGTTTGGCAAGCCTGAGCACTGAGCCTTAGCTCAGTAGACGAGGTAGACATGGTCTAAAGCATTTCCTGTCCAAGTTTTCCACAACATGCCTGATCTTTGTGTTGCCTGAGAGGCTAAATTCCAGGATGTGTTATCTGTACCTGCACAGTTCTCAATTGCTCCTTCATAATTTTCTAGTGGACAATGAGTCAGAGAACTATGAGCAAGAGGTACTGGATGACATGACAGGGCTTCAATCTATGGCTGATAGGAGGTTGAGGCTGAGGGTTGTGGCAAGCACAGACATGCTGCAAACACTCAGTATAAAGACTTTTAGATGCACTAGACGTTTTTGTGTGTTTTCACCACTTGTCACAATTTAGGTTTGACGGCCTCAAAATTGGTGTGACTGTCACCCACAATAGGTTTGATTTGCCAGGTGTGTGATGGTGTGACAAACCTAGGTGTATATCTCGACAGTATCCCAATACCATCTGACACATGGGAACAACAGATAACTATTCGACACAACCAGTGAGCACTATGATTAACTTTTGAATTAGTGCTTAGCGGTGTGCTCCTAGGGTGAGTTGCAGCATTGATGTGGTAAACACTGGTATCCCAGGACACCAAAGAACAAGCAGACACTGCTGAAAAATATGGTGGTTCAAGAGGCACAAACTTGTTTGATCGCAAAGATTAATGCTCAAGTGGACAAAGTTATTGCTGTACACTTGGGGCAGTTATGATGATGACAACGAACATCCCCCTCTGATCACTATCACATGTCAAAATATCCCAGGGCATTATGTGACCCTACTGGCTGGTTGAGCGATCTTGAAGACAATGATCCTGCTAAAATGGTGTGACAATCAGATTCTGGCTGGCCTTGTATGAGCTCTCAGGAGATTCATGTCTATACCCCGTGTTGTCTGACTCACTCCTAGTCATCCCCGATGCAACCCAATGCATCCCCAATGTGTACCCAATGTTTTGTCTATCGGGTCTGCTTGGAAACCCTTCGTACTTGTCCAGTCACACTTTACCCCACTAGGTGCATAGTTGTTTATTTCTCATTACTGATAGTATAGACCACATTATTACATGGTCTCTCACTGTCCGCAGTACCTCATGGCTTTTACATAGTTACTCGGATCCGACAAAGTGCTACTGTTCTCGCCTATAAGGTAGACCTCATTCAAATCCATCCTACATCATGTGGCATGACCCAGTCTGACCGAGCAGTTGGATAAGTCAGCTGAGGTGCCGAGTGAGCCAAACAAAGTGAGTAAGTATATGTAATGGATGACTGCTGTGAGCAATAGTCTGCAGTAGTAGTAAGTAATACAAGTCGTAATGTAGCGAAAAAGTCATAAATGATGGTAATGAAATCATTCAGATGCAATTTGAGATATGGGTGCTGTGAGTGGTGTCGAAATGATGCACAATACTCTCTGGAAGAACTCTATGGCCACAATACTTTTCAACTGCCCAAGCTGCTTGCATGCCATTGAGTCCCCTTTGATAAGCATCAATAAAATGTCGTGATCTTATTGCAAATCTATGATTATCATCAACAATTGATTATTATGTAAGATTTGTTTGGCTGAAACACTCACCTGCGCATTGATGCCAAAGGGATTGAATTCAATGTGGCAATCACATTGCACTCGAGATCGTCTTCCCGTGATGACAACAGACAAATATTGTCGATATTGCTCAAGCTTTTTCTAAATTGCAGCTCCATGATTTTCGCAGGTGCTTGAGCTGTGATGGATTCTTGAAGGCCATGAAACTTCAGCACTGTGAGGTGCACTGCTGCTAGCAGTACTTGCTGGCCAACTGTTTGTCCTCTCTTGCTGCTTTGGCTGTAAGCCAACTAACACCACAAATACCAGAACATCATCATTTGAGCTTGTACAATCAAATGGGAAAAGCAAAAATTTCTAATTCTTAATTTCAAGATTTCTCATATAGCCATTAAGTGTCTTGCGTAGTCATTGATTAATGGTGAATTTACATGCAATTGTCACACTTTATCATGTGATGTAGGATGGATTTGAATGAGGTCTACCTTAGCACTCCATACTTTCATGTAGTTAGTTATATACTTGCTCTTAGTAGGTGATTGCACTTTACCACTCTGTAGAGGGGAGCAATTCCCTGATACTGGTCACCATACCTAGTTCCATACCCGCTGAATCTATCTGTTTCCACTTTCCTTGTGTCCTGAACCTTTGTTGTTCTTTTCTTTAATGTTCCTTTACATTTCCAAGTCAAACCCGACACTTTCCCGGGCAACCCCACACTTTTCCGCCATCTCCAATCCCCAAAAATGTCAGGTTTGTTAGTACCCACATTGGACTTTGTCACATTCCTTCAGATTTGGTTCTATGCCTTAGGACTTTCTTTTCCTTGCAGATTTACTGATTATTTAACTTAACTAGACAGCAGATCCCTTGGGTCGAACATTCTTGTTTGCAAGTGTTGCAGCTAGGCAGGATCACGAGACCATATACTGGCTAATCAGAATCATTTGCAACAGGATAGATGATTTTTTGTGCTTCCTTCACAACTTCACCCTCTTTGCCATGCAGTGCCAATTGACCATCAACTGTGTCAATAAATCCCGACATGTGGATAATCCTTCCTCTGCCTGTCTTCTGCAAAATCTGTTGACCAGGTAATAGACTGATATTTTTAGTGTCATCAAATTATGAACCAATGCATAAACTCACTAAGCATGCATTTTGTAGTCATTTGCATGAAAGCAAGACTCATCATGCCAAACTGTGATCATCTCAACTTCTCCAGGTGCCAAGTTTGGTCCCACTCAACGCAACTCAGGGCCTTCATAATGTGCCATATGAGACTTGAAAGCAGCCATGGCAGGCAAAAACACCTCCTGACAATACTTTTCATGCCCTCTCACTCATGGCCATCCATATACACTCCCTTCCATAACACAGTGCACTGCCATCCTGATTTGATTAACCATCGCCATGCTGTTCATTTGCTGAGTTGCCGCAGATCAAAGATGTTCAGTGAGGGAAGGATGGTGTTGTTAAGGGCATGTTAGAATTTGCATGGAGTAATTCTGCCAATGGAGTGAGATGTTAACCACTGACAACATGCCAGCTGAAGCCTCTCATCTTTGAGAGGGCTTAATGCATTATCTCTCCCACCATGCTTCTTGATTGGAAGCGGTTTAAATACTTGGTAATGATGTGCAAGAGCTCGTACTTTTCATGTTGCACCTTCTCCTTTGTGCCATTGATGTGCAATTTCTAGGCTGGCTGCAATTTTTCCCATTCCTTTGAGGTGAAGTGTTGCAAAGTTTTGAATCAGCAATAGCTGGTTCACTTGAGACAGCAGTAAATTCTTCCCTCCCTTTGCAAGATCCTTCTTGATTTGCTCCTGAAGCTCATCCCAACCTCTGATATCAACTCCAGCCTGTTCTTGCTCCTCCAGCTCCTCCTCCCATGCTTCTTCTGCATCACAAACAAGACTGGTGTTAAGTTGTGGGTCAGGGGCTGGTGTCTCAGATACAGGAGACATGATATCTGCATTGAGACCATTTTCTTTTGACTCCCAATCAGGTTCCAGGTTGTGATAGGATGTTGAAGGCAAAGATTCTTGGGTGGCAGATGTGATGCATGCTGACTAGTATGACTTTGGCTTAACTGTGAATCCAAGGCTGGTGAGTGATTCTTGATTTCAAAGGAGTTGTTTATACTGTCGTGAAGTACAAGCTGATTTGCTTCCAACATCAGGGTGCTTCTTGTAATAACTTGGACAGCCTGTTTGTTTAGCCCTGCACTTGGCTTCCCTTGGAGGCAACCATGTCTCGCCACATGGATCATCATCCATGGATGCTGCAAAATCAATTAGTCTTGAACAGCAGTTGCTGTCCTTCAGATTGTCCAAGTGTGTGATATCCTCTTCATCTGACTCAACATCTGATTCATCATTGTTAGCAACAAATTTTATACTGTCAAGGACACTGGTAGGGGGTTGCCAGTTTTCATCTGATGTGTGATTGCTGATGCTTGTAGGGCTGGGGGCTCGAGAACATGAATGTGATAGCCTCATTTTTTTCAGAGGCAAGTGTTTGGAGTCATTTGACTCAGATGTCGATGAGACACTGGCTGTGCGTCAATTATATCATATACAAACAAGCAAGGCACTCCAAAATAGACCATTCCATGGATCCTCAGAATCATAATGGTAGTCACCATACAAGAACAACGGCCACTGGTCTCCAGTCACAATGATCTCACCGCTTTGTAGGCTGGTTTTGAAGCCCTGTGATATTCCTTTATCATCTGTGCTTGGGTGGGCGTCCATGGCTCATTTTTGGTGACTTTGAACACAGCAGGTCTTAGGTCATTTTTTTTCTGCATACACTAACCTTTTATAAAACATGACTGTAGGATCAGATTCGCACTAGCCCAAAGAATGTTTTCCACATTTTTCCTGATTTATCCAGGGGTTGGCCAAATTTTGACTAGTCGAAAAGTCGGACCTTGCCTGAGAGAGATTGGCTCGTGCAAATTACTTTGTAATGTCCTAGATACAATGTCTGTAGTGTGATTCGAGCAATTGTGGAGTGCCTAAAAATCGAAGACCGAATTTGTTGAGTTTGCTTGTCCGCAACTGTAATCATCCTCTAGAATCATCGTGCAAAGGAAATGAGTAGAAGATGAGTGTGCTACATTGTGATTTGCAATTCTGGGCCAAAGATAGTAACTACTGACGATGGGCATACACTAGATGACAGTCAGTCTAAAACATTTGGCACATCAAGCAAAGTTCCCCTCATGTATAGTGGATTACTGATTACTCAGGCCAATCCGGGCGCACGCGGTCCCTGAACTGTCCGGCAAAGTCAAGTGCCTGGACTCTACAAATCTCAGAATTTCTGACCATGTCAGTCATACTCCGGGCGAATAGTCTAAAAGGAGCCAAGGCCGCATAGCAATGTGTAGTTCAGACGGGAGAACAGCCCGACGGCAATGACCTCGAGAAATAATGATGTCGGCGCATTTACCAATCAACACGATCCTCAGTAGGATATAGGTGACGGGAGAGATAAGTGGTATTGCTCCTCAAGAACGATAGCGTGTATTATAACTATAGGGACAAATGACTAAGATACCGAAAAGAAGCTGAAAAGAAAGACGCACTGCAGTATTAACCCTAGCGTCTACTTGAGCTTGGAGAACAATTTTGGTGCAGCACACGCCTAAGTAGAATGTTAAGTGAAATTTCAAGGGTAAGAACAGAGTATACATACGTCAGCACAGTGCATCATGCTGTATATGACGCCGTTAACGACGATGCCAAGAAGAGAAAAAACGACTTACTGGACTATATATGAAGTAGTTGGAATAGGAAAAGTCAATATAAATGACATGTAGATAACAACATAGGTCACCTACATCTATAATCATAGTATGAGTGTTATGCAGAGATTAATGTTCAGATATCAACTCACAGTTCCTCCACACAATCCTCGCCTTTAAAGCCTTGTCCAGATTGCACCTTCTCCTGGCAGTGTTCGAAATGTCTCGTTAGAGAAGCGCATGCTGCTGAGTTTTTGCACTCCTCCATAATGATAGGGTGAATCTGTAGACCAGAGTGACATCAACAGGAGAAGACGATATTTGTATCCAGAATGGAGACATACGTCCTCAACTTCCACTTCCTCTTCTTCCTCAGACCCTTTCGATGGTTCCCCCGCCTCAGCAACTGCCTCCTCCTTTATTTCGTTTTCCGGATGCTTCTCCTCCGGTGCATCACCGTGCACAGTATTGAAGAAAGACGAGAAGAACGATGTCACAGACATGGACGCGACTGACTTTACAGTTAGACTTTACACGAAAGAACAACTTCGCGAATTTCCGGGCTGAGGCCTTGAGGCGCCGCTTCAATCAATCTACACGGCTGCGTCCGAGACGGGCTTGGCGCAGTATCACGAACGCTCTGCCAAATTGCTCCCTTGCATTTTGAGGTTATACAACTGTAAAATCAAGTCATCCCAATCCTTGACTAGTAGTACCCGCTGCTTCTGGGATCTATAACACTTTAGAAACTGTTGTTGGCCATTAATTCCGATGGTCTACATAGTACAACTTGGTTACACCGGCACAATACTTCTACCTTGAAGCTTCCGCACTCGTCTTGCTTCATGTCAAAGCTGGGCACTTGCAAATTGTGGCGGTCGCTAAAAGCTTGAAGTATGGGAAATATAATCTTCAGGATCTGCACATCATCATACTCTCGGATGCTGGTCGACGCAGTGACAGTGAGCGCCTTACCTGTCGTTATTTCATTCGTGCCGATAGGTTTATTATTCAAAACTGCGTTTCATGTGGTAAGTCTAACTAGGCCGCGGACACATGAACATCCTTTCAGGTGAAACAAAAATAGCCTTATCGACCATATGGTCGAACTGATTACCAGCGCTTTCTTTCACAATGACATGCACGAGGATGGAGAAGCACCTGACTTTTAAAATGACATGCCGGATAAGAATTTTCATAAAAGCTCGGATCTGCATAATCCACTATTGTCTCTGTGCAATATGACCTCCAACGGCATCTACGAAAGTGGTATCTCCAATCCTGACGACCCCGCTTCTTTTGCCATGAAGGAGAAGTATTCGACATCAGCCCCCAGTGATGACATATCCACGGTCGAGCGCAACTCTCAGGATGATGGTGGAGAGTTCGTCTCTGGTGGACGTTTCATTAATACCGACGATCCTTTCCCCCTCGACCCCAATGCTCCTGTGGAAGAGAGACAGTTGACCATCAGGGCTCTACTTGTCGGCTGCCTACTCGGGGCAGTTATCTCCGCAAGCAACGTTTATTTAGGTTTGAAGGTCTGTGAATATATTTTGGGAAACTTCCAATTCTGAAGCTCTATATAGACAGGGTGGACCTTTGGAGCATCATTATTTGGATCAATATTTGGTTTGGCTGTTCGTATGGTATGGCGCATGTGTCACTTACCGTTGATCTGCAGGTTTCGCCATTCTGAAGCCCCTTTCTACCACAGCACCGCGCTGGCTTGGAGGCGGCTATTTTGGTCCCAAGGAAAATAATGTGTGCCAATCTACAGCGTCTGCTGCTGGTAGTCTTGGTTTGCTTTTTACCTCTGGCTTTCCTGCTGCGTACCAGCTTGGTCTTCTCAGTGCAAGTCCTCGAGATGATATTGGTCGACTGTTCACGTTTACTATCTGCTGCGCTTTCTTTGGCCTTGCATTTTCCATCCCACTCCGGAAGTTCTATATTTTAAAGCTAAAGCTCGTGTTTCCTTCTGGTGTTGCCGCAGCGTACACGATTCGCTCGCTCCACGTGGGCAAAACCGCTGCGATGAACGCTAAGAAAAAGACCAAGGCATTGATAATCTCTTTCTGTTTTGCGATCACTTTGCGCGTCATCAGCGAATACGCTCCTGGGCTTCTTTGGGACTGGCATATTTTTTATGCGCTCAATCGACTGGGGTGGGAGTACATCATTGCCGCAGAGAGTTGGGTCAGTCTGTGCTGTTGCACGTGATATACTTGTCTTCTAACGTACAGCAGGGGTGGATTTGGGAATGGACACCGGCGTTCATTGGTGCAGGGATGCTCACAGGAATCAACTCATCATACAGTTTCTTGGGCGGTGTGAGTTTGTGTTATGTTCTGCGTGCCTATCCTATATAACGCTTGCAGAGCTTCCTTGCATGGGCTATCATCGGACCTGTTATTGTTCACACGGGCAAGGTATGCACAGAACTCCTTGTTCACTGGCGTATCTGACAGGATCACAGGCCTTCGGCATTCCGGCAGTTACATCCATCCCTGGACAAATGAATTATGCATCCATGTGCGTGATCTTCATCCTTGTTCAAGTTCATGTCAGTTGAACCAGTTATCTGGAGGTCTCTGACTGATCCCATTAACCACCCGTCGCCGCGATACTGGCTAGTAAGAGATTATCTTCTAAAACTGTAAATCTATTGTGCTCAACATGTGCAGGTCTGGCCCGGCACACTCATGCTACTTTGCACGAGTTTCACCGAAGTCGCCTGCAATTTCAAGTCTATCTATTCGGCCGCGCGCATTGCGATAGGTGCACTCTTGGACCGTTTCCACGGAGATGTCCATGAAAAGAACAATGCAGAAGAGATCGTGGATCCTGTACCACCTGAAGACCGGGTTCCATTCTTGCTCTGGGGCGGTGTGCTCGTCGCTAGCATCGCGATCACATGTCTTGTCATGGGTGTCCAGTATGGCCAGAACGTTGGTATCACAATTCTCGGTGAGACACGACTCCTTCATGATGACCAGTGCTTGAACGCCAGAGTCTAGCCATTGTCTTCGCATTCGTGTTTAGCTTCATTGGATGTGAGAGTTCTGGCCGCACAAACATTAATCCTGTGACATCCATTGGTGAGTGCATCTGGAAACCTGTGATTATATACTGACAGGTATCTGAAAAGGTAATGCTTCTCAACTCATTTTTGGTGGTATTGGCAAAGGGCAAGGATACTCAGTTCAGAGAGGCGAGCTCTTGAATTCGTTATCAGGAATGCTTGCTTTGGGTGCGTAATATGCCTCTCTGAACCACTGCTCCTCACACATCATTCCTAGGTGCTGCTGAGCAAGGTCCGTAGACCATACTTTGAGCTGCCCGCAAATCCTCATTTACCACGTAGCCGCTGATATGATCAGCGATCTCAAAACGACCCATCTTCTCAGAGCCTCCCCCAAAGCCGTATTTTGCGGCCAGCTGACCGGCGCCATCGTGTCCATCTTCATGGCCGCTGGTGTCTACATTGTTTTCTCAACTGCATATCCATGCATCAATGATCTTTCCTACACTACGTGCAGTTTCCCGACACCTGATGTGCAATCTTGGAGGGTATTCATCAAACTGTACCTTTCATTGGATGCTACTGACCAATTCAACAGGCAGTTTCGATTGCGGTCTCATCGTCGACCCTTCCCATCCCACCATCATCAGGGTATACAGCGATAGGATTGGGCATCGCGGCTGTGATTTCGGTTGTTGCGAAGTATGCTATTGTCCCGCCGAAATACCATATCTGGGTTCCGTAGGTTTCTCGGTATCTTACCTCAAAAAGAATCCTTACAAAATGAACACGCAGGAACTTCAATGCCATCGGCATCGGTTTCATCATGAGTAAGGAATACGTCAAAGCCGTTGAATACCTCTAATGCTATCACCCTCAAAGATGTATGCACCTATCCCATGGCTATGTTCTTCGGCTCTACGATCGCTTTCTTCTGGCGCAGAATGTAAGCATCTCTCCCAACTACATTTTGACTAGTTTACAGGTTCTTCAGGTTCTTCAACCACTATGAGATGTACTGCTTCGCTGTAGCTGCCGGGTTCATTGCTGGGGAGGGCCTGGGCGGCATCGTGACTGCAGTATTGACGATAGCAGGAGTTTCTGGTGCTGTATATGGAACGACAGTTGGCTGTCCGGGCGGGCTATATTGCGGTTAAGCACCATGGTGGAATTGTACTAGTATGTAATTTTGACGCTGGGTTATGAATTTGATGAATATTCGTTTACTACATGAAGTCTTAGACAAGGCTCATTTCATTTCATTTCTTGGTCATGTTATATTTCGATCGCAAGCTCAGCATTTTTGGCTGACGGAACTATCTGGGACCACCGCAGCAGGTGAGCATGCGCACTTTTGATGTCCTGCTGTCATCTAGTAGTCACGGGGCTGCAGAGAAGAAAAAATCAGATGGGCTTCCGAGGATTCTACAGCTGATTATCGCTGTTCCAATTATACTGCTTATCAGTGAAGTATCTCTCACTGATAAGCCTGACCTTGTGCCTCGCCCCTCAAGCACATTGACATGGGCGAGCTGAGGATAGCATATATATGTCGCCTCTTTGAGCAGTGGTATCGTAACCTCAAGTCCAAGTCTGCCTAGTGGTTTGAGGATGGCGACCGCAACTTCTCAGGACCAGGACCGAATATCCTATGTACGGTCCTTATCTTCTCACTCGGAGAAGGAAAAGAGTGCCGTCACCGCGGAAATTACCTCCGTGTCTGGTGACTCCGAAGGATTAGAGCCGCACGTGCAATCCATTAACACAGATGATCCATTTCCGGAAGATCCGGATGCCCCTGTTGAGGACCAACAGCTAACTGTTCGAGCCGTATTAGTTGGCTGCATGTTGGGAGCCATCATCGCAGCCAGCAACATCTACCTGGGTCTCAAAGTCAGTTATCCTTCCGATATATGAGAAAATTATTAATGCATGCATTCATCCTTTCACGCAGACGGGGTGGACGTTTGGCGCGTCGTTGTTCGGCTCAATCATAGGCTTCGCGATCTTGAAACCACTCTCAAGAAGTGCACCGACTTTTCTTGGTGGGGGCTATTTTGGGCCTAAAGAAAACAATGTCTGTCAATCCGCCGCCACGTCAGCGGGAAGCCTAGGATTGCTCTTTACCTCTGGTTTCCCTGCCGCATACCAACTTGGGCTACTGAGCGTTCATCCCAAAGACGACATCGGCAGACTTATCACTTTCACGATTTGTTGCGCCTTCTTTGGTTTGAGCTTCACTCAACCGCTGAGGAAATTCTACATTTTGAAGTTAAAGCTCGTATTTCCCTCCGGCGTGGCCGCTGCGTACACGATTCAATCTTTGCATGTGGGCAAGAACGCAGAAGTAATTGCAAGGAAGAAAACCAAGACGTTGATGTACGCCTTCATCGTTGCCATTTTTTTACGGGTGGTCAGCGAGTATGCTCCAGGACTGCTTTGGGATTGGCACGTTTTCTACGCTCTGAATAGAGTTGGGTGGAGTTCAGCGATCGCCGCTGAGAGCTGGGTGAGCATCCCATCGTCCGTTATAGGAATGTTTGTCTGATTATCAGCCGAAAGGGATGGATTTGGGAGTGGACCCCCGCGTTCATTGGCGTTGGGATGCTCACAGGTATCAATGCCTCGTATAGTTTCCTTGGTGGAGTATGTGTTATTACTACAACTGCACAGTACGGTCGCTAATACGTTACGATATGCAGAGTTTCCTCGCTTGGGCTGTGTTGGGCCCTACAATTGTCGCCAAAGGAATAGTCCGTGCAAGACTCTCCACATGTCGTTACTATACTGACTACTATTGAACCACCTATGGCAGGCTTTCGGGACCGTTGAAAACTCATCTATACCTGGATACATGAATTATATGGGAATGTGGGTCGTCTGTTATTTCCTGCACATAAAATTCTCACTCTTAGCAGGACTCTCCAAAATCCGATCCAGGAGCCATCTCCGAGATACTGGCTGATCTGGCCCGGCACACTAATGCTTCTCTGCGCAAGTTTCACGGAAGTAGCATGTAATTGGAGGTCATTGTACGCCGCAATGCGCTCCGCTTGCGGAATGTTCCTGCAACGGTTTTCAAAAGACGGTGTACTAGTGGACGACATCGTGGACACTGTACCTGAACACGAACGTGTGCCTTTCTGGGCTTGGAGTTCCGTACTTGTCCTCAGTACGATCCTTACATGCGTCATAATGGGCGTTCAGTTCGGACAGAACGTCGGTGTCACTCTCCTTGGTGTGTCGTCGACGTGTTAGATCGATTTCAAGGAGAAGCTCATACTTCCCCTGTATCATACAGCGATTCTGTTCTCTTTTTTGTTCAGTTTCATTGGTTGTGAAAGCTCTGGTCGGACGAACATCAATCCCGTCACGTCAATCGGTAATTTTGTCGAACAGTCAATTCATTCACAGACGCTAACATTACTGACAGGTAATGCCTCGCAGCTCATTTTCGGGGGATTAGGAAGGGGACAGAACTACGCCGTCAAACGAGGCGAGCTCCTAAACTTGCTTTCTGGATTGTTGACTCTAGGTGAGTAAACAAATCGTTAGGTTTCACGGGTGCTAAAATGTCGTGAATCAAACAGGTGCTGCGGAACAAGGTATTCCAGTTTTTTTATCAAAACCTCGAAATTTTGTTGACGTGCGATTTAGCTGGGGACATGATTGGCGATCTCAAGACGACACATCTCCTCCGCGCGTCCCCCAGGGCTGTTTTTGTTGCTCAACTCTGCGGAGCTGTAGTATCAATTTTCATGGCTTCTGGTCTCTACGTCGTGTTTTCCACCGCTTACCCGTGCATCAACGATTTGAGCTACCCAAGATGCACCTTCCCCACGCCCGATGTGCAGTCGTGGCGTGCAGTGGCCGTTGCTGTGTCTTCGAGCACGTTGCCCATTCCACCGTCTTCTGGATATGCTGCCATCGTACTGGGATTGGTAGCTGTCATCTCTGTTGTGGCGAAGTATACTGTGGTTCCTCCGAAATATCACGACTTCGTACCGTGAGTGGTTTGCCATCGTGTTCCTGCTTCATCTGACGTAGAAACGAAGCAACTTCAATGCTATTGGAATTGGTTTCATAATGAGTATGTGATCTGTTTCTCGGTAATTGTATGTCTTTCTTGCTTACTTTGTAGACGTCTGCACGTACCCTTTGGCAATGTTTTTTGGCTCGACTCTTGCATTTTTCTGGAGAAGAATGTGCGCCTCATGAATTCTTTAGATACTCTAATAGCTTCTTCTAACATCTCTTACAGGTTCTTCAACAACTACCAGATGTATTGTTTTGCTGTGGCAGCGGGTTTTATTGCAGGAGAAGGTCTTGGTGGTATCGTGAACGCAATTTTCACAATTTCGGGCATCTCTGGTGCAACATACGGGACATCCGTCGGGTGTCCTGGTCAAGTTTATTGCGGATAAATGTTATGTAGGACTAGAATCTAGACACAAGATGTGGTCTTGTCTGTCAGCATGTTATCATTCCCATGTCAATTAATACAGAACGTCCAACCGTCTTCCTTCTACTGGGTGTGCCTACTGGAGACTATATGGGTCATGCCATTGACGTGCCTGCGATCACATCGTACAGGGAAGAAGGATAACCAACCTAAACGCCTGCAGGGCGAGGCAACAGGCCTACATAACCTTGCGTTCGTGCGCGCGCGTGACTTCTCACTGTCTGACATTAGACGTGTTGTACCTCGATCTTATCGACATCAGGAAAGCCATCCCTTGTTAGTTAGAACAAAATAGTTATAGTTAGAACAAGGTATTTTAATTGGATGGATTAGAAATATACGCCTGTATATGTGTCATTGAAAAGCAGGTCAGAAAGAGGCGAGCAACCGAAATGAAACAACCTTGCGAGATAACATCAATGGGATGGAAATGCCATGCGAGGCACTAAATCTTGTGACATGCGAGCAAGTCAGAAGACACCGGAAGTAGGACATGGTCGTGGTGGTAGCATCGACAGGTGAATCAAGTGTCGGACCTCGGTATAGATGCGAGAGGGGGTAGCGAGGGTAGCGCACCGATGTGGTTGAAAACATGATCATCAGCAAGAATGAGTAACTTTTACCCCTGACAAGAAAACATTGGTGTGTCCGCCAAGCCTATGCCCTTCCCATGACCAATTTTTCTCTGCCAGGCTGTGACCAAAATAGACACAATCGTAAAGACCGACCTGGAATTGTCTCTGAAGATAACCTTCCGGACCGACAATCAGGGGTAAATTTAGCGGGACTCCCCCGAGACGGAATAGGTAATTCCGAACAACGCGCCACGCGCCACCACTTGAGTCCCACGTTTCTATCGCGTACATAAAGTATTTCCTACCATTCTATCTGACGCGGGTGAAACCAAGCGTATCCTCTGACCTTGTCAGTTTAAATATATTGATAAGTTAACATCAAAAAAAAAAAAAGATAGTATGATTCTCATATTCGGCATTTGCCTTTTGCTGAGCAAGATGCGGGAATGCCGGCCCCTATAGTAGATCATCGTGATGTGGCGAATGCTTAGAGATACACCTTAGAAGCCGGTGTCACGCTTCCCACCAACTCGTAGTCGTAGTCTTGGTCAATCATCAGATGCTGAGTCGTCTCAATCACATTCGTACCACCTTGTTTTCTTTCGCGACGCCTGCAATGTCACATGCAATTGACACGTCTCATTATCGTGCTGCCTTGTCTTCAGGCAAGTATTGTTCCTTCGAATATGTGGATCCAACCGCGAGTCTTCATTAATACAGGCGCTCGTGCTCAAAGCGAGATTGCCACATTCGCTGGGGGGTGTTTTTGGGGTGTCGAACACATATTCCTGAAAGAGTATCCTCCTTCGCAGAACAAGGGCATCCTCAAGACGAGCGTCGGATACACCGGCGGGCTGGAGAAAGCTCAGAGCCCGACATACAGAGAAGTGTGCACTGGGACAACCAATCATGCTGAGGCCTTGAGAATTGAATTCGACCCTTCCATAATCCAGTACGGAGAGCTTGTCGGTGAGTTGCAGCTCTAGTTCCATCTACATAGTTTGATCTACTGCCAGAGTTTTTCTACCGCACCCATGAGCCAACCACGTTGAACAGGCAGGGCGGTGATGTGGGCACTCGTGCGATTGTTCCTTTCATATCATATTTAATGTCCTAACCGTCGAGCAGAATATCGCTCTGCAATTTTTACACATTCACCTGAACAGAGCAAGATAGCAAAGGACGTCACGCAGAAGGTACAAGAGGAACATTTCAAGGGCCAAAAGATCGTGACGGAAATTGAAGAAGCTGGGCAGTGGTATGATGCCGAAGAATATCATCAGCTATATCTGTTTAAAGAACCGGACGGGTACCAATGCCCAACACACATGAAGCACTGGTAGATGGATGAGATTGTTAATAGTGTAACTGACTCGTAGAGTATTGGAATTGATGAATGTACAGTAAATACCAACTTGAAGTCGTGCACCAGATATCAGAATGACCACAATCAAAAGCCGCCATCAGAGTTGCGAAAGCCCGTCCCTTTACAATTGTAACAAGGAGAGTGGTGCCGAACGGGCGATGTCAATGCGAACCCTGTATAGGGTCTGACTCAACTCTCTGCACCGTCATTTCTCGTCATTGGCGTTTTTGATTGTGGAAGGATGAAAATCAAAATATTCTCGTCACGAATGTTATAAGGGCGCAGGCGTGGGAACTTACGTGTGTGAATACACTTCCATTTTAGACTCTTGCACTTGAAGAGACCTGCGGCAACTTTCATTTGCACGATCATCATATCTCGCAGCAATATTTTGTGCTATGGGGCATGTGCAAACTGTAGCTGAAGCACTTTTGGCGACGACATTATGGATCCGTCTGCGGCCTATATATTGGCATCGCACTTGTCCATCAACAACAGATGCTTACCTAATTCCGTCGAGTCCTATGGTCACCGAGTGACTTGGCAATGCTCACGCGCTCACGTTGGTCAATCACCTACAAGATCGAATCGATGCCAGCAGCTCATCGAGTCCCGGACGGTAGCCCAGTTGCTGCATTTCTATCTGAATATGCTTCTGACACTGAGGTATACGTGAGCCATCTTGACACCACTGAGGTGTCAAGCCGAAAGTAAGTTGCACCTTTGGGCTTCGACGAAGGCGAGAAGATTTAATAAAATTTCCATCGCAGGAGGCACTTCCTTTTCATGCTGGGTGCCAATCTTGCATGGTCTTTTCTGCTTGGCAAACGCATATACGGCGCTCTGTACCGCTATGGCATTCTGTTTATCCTTGGGAAAATATCACCAGTACTCAAGGCCCCTCCTCCTGCGGTGAACTGGCCATTAGCAGGTCAACTGTGCCTTGACATATTTTTGTTGTCCGTGCTACTGCCCTTGATCAACAACTTCATTTCCATCGTCAAGCTGCGATACCATCGTGGGTTCCCAAAATCTGAAATTGTCTTCCGAAAGCCTAGTTCAGCAACCGTTGCAAATATTGTTTCTCAGCCTGCGGACAAAAGGGATTCATACATGAGTGATGTTCTGCGTCGTGCCGTCGATCCCGAGGAATTCAAACAGCCAACTTGGGGTATGCCCTGGGAAGAGTGGACCGTGGACTTCCGGGCGATGGCGGTTGCGTACGAGGCGGAGAAGAAGGGTTTGATCTCTAGAGATGCGTGGGAGCTAAGTGTATGGATGAAGATGAAGGAAGGTTGGACCGTAATTGAGCACGGGAAAGTCAGTGACCCCTTGAGCCAAGTTGGTATGATGGAAAAGCTTCAAGTACGTAAAGTATCGTCTTATGTTGCACACGCTCATGACGACCTTAGCACAAACTCACTGCCATGGGCAAACGACACGTGTTTACTCAGATGATGGAAGTTATTCAGGTCAAGACTGTCGCGAAAGACGGGACGGCGCTACCTGTCACCGAGGAAGTGGACACAATTATTGCGGACATTTTTCGCCGGAATGAGGTGGATTTTGCGCAGTTGACAAGCGAATTAGCCACAGAATCTCCCCGTTTTGCAACCAACTCGTCGAAGAAAACGAAGTAGACATGTCATATTCTGAGTATCTAGTACGTGAGTCCGCTGTGCTCAACTAGCTAGCTGGACACCTTGGAATTGAATAGCCGCGTAGGTCACGGGTGCATCAGAATTACCACGAGAAATAGAATTATCTCTGTTTCTTCGCTTATCACTGGTTAAGTGGCTCCTGAGCACGTTGGTATCGAGTCACCTGGTCTAGGTTATTCCCTATCATGCCTAATGGTGTGAAGCAATGTCATATTGGTGCATTGCATCAACAAAACAGACATACGTCGAAACTGAAGGTCCTTATCCTTTAACTTGGCAGGTTGCTTTACCTATAGCCGCTTATCAGCAACCACAAGAGATAAAGGTCGAATTGTGGGAGAGCGCTTCCGATGTTTTCCTTCTGACTTTTTCAATTCTTATGATGAATGCGCTTCAAGCTCCATCTGGTTGCAGCTCCAATGAAGAAGCAGAGAAACATGCTCATGGCATTGCTGTCGCGACGAAGGATGTGGACACCGGTGCAGCACTTGTTGCGGGTATGTCCGGCGACCTCGATCCGGATGATGCAGCACGAGTTCTGTATGTTTGCTCTAGTGATGTCCTAAGCCGACTTATCATTTTGTGTAATACAGAAAGAAAATCGATTTTGGCATCTTACCGATGATGTGCAGTGAGTGGCTTTTGTGTTCGACTATTCATTCGACTTAGGCTCGGGTATACAGCACTTTACTGGTGAATTCTCTGTGGGGATGCTGAATGTACCAGTACTTATCTTTCCTGGTTCCCTAGGATTCAATTTATGGATAAGGCTACTTTGGGCAGTTCTGCAATATTGGGCATACAGTGAGACTCTTGCAAATTACATCACACATTAGTGAACGATCTTGTCAGGAAAGACACTCACCTGTCTACTAATCAGTAGGGTCATTCTGTGTTTCGTACGCGCTACTCATTCTTACATCGCCATCGCACAGGTACAATTGGTTTGTGTTCGCTTGACTAGCGGTATCGTCCATCTCAACTGAGCGATTACATCAGGCTGGGCACTGTGTTCTACCTCAGCTATTTACTATTCGAATATCCGCAGAATCTCGCGCTCCAGCGTTTCCCTGTGGGTAGATGGATGAGGTCTGTATTTCTCCAAGTCCCTCTGAAGCTATCCAATCGCCAGTAACTTGTCAACTAGTATCAATATATTTATCTGGGGCATTGCGTTGGCCTGCCACGCTGCTTGCACCAACTTCGCTGGCCTTTTCGTAGCGCGCTTTGTCCTGGGCATCTGTGAGGGGTCCGTCACAGCTGGCTTCATGATTGTCAGCTCGATGTTCTATACTCGCAGTGAGCAAACATCGCGATTTGGGTACTGGTGTAAGTTTATATCATGCTCAGATATCGTATCTTAACTGATAACGCTGGTAGTTCTTATGAATGGGACAGGTAGTCGTGGTTTCATTACGTCTCTGCTCTGGATGAATTTGAACCACGCGGTGCTCAGCGCAGATTATCTCTGGTTTTATCAGTTTTGGTTCACTGCATATCAAAACTCCAGGATTTGCGCCATGGCAATGGTAAAGCACAGCTGGGTTGTGAATGCGAGCGACACTAACAATCATGTTCAGGCTCATGATCATTACTGGAAGCTTAACCCTAATTACTGCAGTCGTCTACTGGTCAGCCAACCGCGAGCTCTTCTAATGTTCGAGTCCTCACCCAGTTTTAGGTTCTTTTTCCCTGATTCGCCCACCAATGCGTGGTTTTTGACGCCCGCGGAACGAGCAATTGCGATCCGGCGCTTGAAGGTACATCATCATAGTCTATAGTTTCGCGAAACACAATAACCAATTTCTGCTGTAGGAGAATCAAACTGGCGTAGAAAATAAACATTTCAAGAAGGATCAGTGCGTGTGCCATTCCTTGGTACTCATTCACCGTCAACGCCACTTTTACAGGATGTTAGAGGCTTTGAAAGATCCAAAGACATGGATATTTGCTCTCTTTTCCGCGCTCGATCAGATACCGAACTCGCTCACCAATCAACGACAAATCATTGTGACAACATTTGGTTTCAGTGACCTGCAAACGACCTTGTTGAGCTGTGTTGATGGTTTCATGGAAGTTGCAACGATTTGGACTGGCGTTATGATTGTCTCCCGGATACCAAACAGTCGTGCTTACGTCGGCGCGGTGTACTTCATCCCGGCTTTGGTTGGGGTATTTATGATCGAGTTCCTGCCATGGAGCAATCAGGTCGCCTTGCTTTTTGCCATTTGGCTCGTGGACATCGGGATCACTGGATTCGTCCTATCTCTGGCCTGGTTGACCAGCGTCACTGCTGGGCACACAAAGAGAGTAAGTCACAGGCCTCAGTCAAAATAAAGTAACAGAAAGCTGAGTAAACCAGGTGACCACGAATGCAATCATGTTGAGCGCGTATTGCGTTGGTAATAGCCTGGGGCCGTTCATGTGGCAGACGCAATATAAGCCACGGTGAGTGTCGAAGTTATGCAGGTGTCAGAATGTCAGCATCGTCTAACTTTGTTATTCCAGCAACCGCGTACCTTGGATTGTCATCGGGCTTTGCTACCTCATTTGCCCCTTACTTTTGCTCATCATCAGGTTCATGTTATCACGAGAGAATAAGAAACGGGACGCTGAGCCTGTCAATAATAACTTCGAGGAAGTCTACATCGAACAAGTCACTGCAGATGGAAAACGGATTGAAGTCAAGGTTGATAAAGTACGTCCAGACTTGCCCAAAATAATCAAATTCTAATAGTGTGCTTGTTGTCCTGTGCAGGAATTTCTAGACCTGACAGACATCCAAAACCGCGATTTCCGTTATGTTCTGTAGAGACTTTTCGTTTTGTTTGTATGTTCCTCAAGTAACATGATGAGCCACACCTTAGTATCATCCGTTGCACTCACCGATAACCATGATCCGCAGGGGTGAGAACAATACTCCAATGAACTGAATAGCTTTTCCAACGCAGTATGATTGCAGAGATGGTACACGCGGCTCGTTGTACATTCGTTACGCAATATAATACTCTATACTCATAGGGGAAATGGAGAAACAAAGAAATAAAAATAAAAAGTCACAGAAAGGGGCAATACGAACCACACCGCAAAAAAAGCAATAATGATCAGGATCAAGCAGAAAATATAATCTCACGGAAGGAAAAGAATGGGCTATAAAAACAGGAGGGATAAGGTTCCGTATTCGGTATTCAACGGTCGATGTTATCGACCCCAGCCACTGCTTCGCGTACGTCCCCGCGATTGTGGCGCCCACCCACGCTCTCGTTCCCAATCAAGACGATCACGGTCATGACGATCACGATCAGCAGACGGCCCACGAGGAATGTATTGCGAACCGCTGTACACGCGACTACTGGGAGAAGAATATGTCGGTGGATGGGATGATTGACTGCTTACTCTCAGTGCCCGTGGCCCGCTGGGTAAGGGACGCGAAGGCCCATTCGAGGAAGGAGTGCTGGATAAGGGTGCTCTTGTCGGCGGAGGTAGGCCGCGCCAGGAAGCTGAAGATGATTGGGTGGATGTGGATGTGGCATGGGTAAAATTAGGAGACGAAGGATGTGAGGTCTGAAATGAACGGGGCTGGGTTGGAGGCGTGTATGATCGGGGAAAGAAATGCGATGACTTTGGAGGAGAGGCGCTTGTGATTTCTCCATCTTCATGAGAGGGTCTAAAAGAATAAGAAGCCGGAGCGGAAGGAGGTAGGGGTGACGAAAAAGTTTTGGGTGATGGTTGTCTTTCTGTGCCCTTGGTCTGCTGGCGCAATGGAGGTGGAGGTGGGTCCGGCGCAGATGGCGATGCCCTATCACAGGCACCCACAAGTCCATTTGGTATAGAAGTCTCCAGGATCTCGATCTTGGCCATGAGAGAAGCGGGATCTGCAAGTTGGCCGTTGGGATGCGCGATATCCATGCTACGAACAGATCTTGGGGATGCGACAGGAGACCTCGACGGGGATGGAGGAGCGCCTCGTGGCTCGGATTCACAGCGCCGCCGACTCTCAGTAGGTGGATCCTCCAGCACGTAGTCCACTACTTCCTGCATGGCAGAAGACGCGATTGGTTCGTCCTTCACCCCCTCAACAGCCGGCCGCACATCATTGTCACCATCCATCATCACATCCTGCGCCTCTCTTACATCTGACAAGGTCACTTCCAAGTCACGCTCTTGGTCTGTCCCTTCAGAATCCCTCCCCAGCCGCTCATCTGCATCATCATCATCCACATGCATCCCTTCGTCCCCGCTCTCCTCTAGCAACCCCATACCCAGCCCACCAGGCGACTCACACTCCCGCTCCCGCTCCTTCGCCAGTTCTTCCCGTTGCTTCTTCTTGCGCAGGGCAAAGTCCTTTAGGGACATCTTCACCTTTGGAGGAGGCAGTGGTGACTGTTCGCGTGCAGGTGGCGTGGGTTCATGTGTTGCTAGCGTGGATTCTTGTATAAGTAGCGCGGGTTCGCACGATGGAGGTGGTGAATCGGAATCACGGAGGGATGGCGTTGACTTGCATATCGATGGCACAGGTGGAGTTGAATCGCGCACGACTGATGACATGGATATATGTGCATGTGGCGTCTCATCTGGTGGGATAATCTTGACCTCATGAGAAGATTCGTCATGTATAGGACTCCTATCTGACTGTGGTACAGCGTCCACGGCTGAGCCAGCCGTTTTGTCATCTTCAGGTGGAGGGGTATGCGAATAAATAGGAGGCGTCGCTTCCCTCCCCGATTGAAGCGGAGCATGTTGAGTAATCCTTAAGGACGATTGCTCATGTAACACCTCTGGGGATGCAAACCGCACATGATAGGGCGAGGGAGCGTTTGGCATCGATGGGTTGGACACTTGCGGATAGACCATGACTTGTGCGCTCGATGCGTCTGAAGGACTCTTGCCATTGGATGACTGGTGTGGCGGAGGGGACGATATCGGCATATGACGCCTAGACGAATTTGTCAGAGGCACTCCAAACAGGGATGGTGACCCGGAGCGCATATCGGGCAGAACGGGTGACAGAAGAGATAGTTTTGAAAATGTCGCTGAAGGCGACACGGATGCGAATGCGACGGAGGAAATGGTGGTGGGGTCGAGAGCTGCCGGCATCGGTGGTGGTGGCATTTGACGGACGTCTATGGAGGGAGAGAGGGTCAGCTAACATGCGGCACACAGGAAAAATTCATACGCAACAGAATTTTCCAAAGTAAAAATAAAACTTACCAGTAGATGTATCGTTCACATCGATATCCATTCCGTCCACCGTGCTCTCGGGGGATGGAGGCGAAGGGCTGTCTCCAGACGTTGGTGCTGGACTGTCCGCTGACACTAATGTCGGGCTTCTCCAGTCTGTCGTAGACACCGGGGCGGGTGGACTATGGCCGCTCGATACTTGTGAACTATGTACATGCGCTCCCAATAGGTTTTGATCATGCTGTCCATGCGAACCCGATAGGCTCTGTCCGCTGATAGAAACAAAATTTCTCTCATTCCGCGAGGAGGCACGCTCGTCACGATCATGCGAGACGGACACAGACACAGTATGCATCCACCTCTTACGCATCCTCGGCGGAATCTTCTCCTCGTTGACATCCATCGAGTCGGGAGTAGGGCCTGCACAGATAAATAAAGGATTGGGTGTGAGCAAGTCTGGGTTAAGGGGCAGAGAGGGCGGGGTATGGTGGATGGGCGCACACTGAGAAAAGAAAAATACGCGCCGCAGAGCGAACACACCAAAAGCCAGAAGACAGCAGAACAAACTCACTGTCGCCCTCCACGTCCACATCCACGTCCACATCTGTCTCCTCCGTCGCACGCCCCTTGCCCTTCCTATCGCTTGTCCTTGTAGAATTTGACCTTCGTGACGCATTCGAGACAGAAATCATAGGGCGCAAATTCGACGGTCCAACACTGGGTCCCAAGTTCGAAGACCCAACGGGAGTATTGAAACTTGAAGGCCATACGTCAGGTCCTGCACTCGATAACCCACCACTCGACCCAGCACCAAAACCCCCACTCAGCTCAGCACCAAACCCCCCAGTCGACCCGGCGCCAAAACTGACCCCTGATCCCGACGGAACCATCTCCACACCACCAACGCCCCCACCAAACGGCACTTTCTCCCGCGTCCTAAAGCCGCGCTTCGCACCGATCAGCGGACCGAGGTCAATTTTCCGGTTGAATGTGGATGATGGTGTGTTCCCATTCAAGCCGTTTGTGTTGATATTGGCGCCACCATTCCCGTTGGCACTAGTTGGGTTCGCGTTCATCTGGATCCCAAGACCTACCCCACTCCGCTCATACTCGTGTCCCCAATTTTCCTTGTCTGAGCTCGACCCATCGCCTGTATCTGCCTTCCCTGCCTGCCTTGCCCCACTCCCATTCATCATCCCGATGCCAGTGCCATTCGTTGTCCCAGCACTATTGATCGCCCCATCGCCCACACCATTCAGCCCGACGCCTGTACCATTCATAGGCTGCCCTGACGCATGCGTGACACTAGATGCATCGAGTTCGCCGTCAACATACTGCGCCATGACGTTCAATACGCAGTCCCTTGCGCGGGCACCGCATGCGCACGTTGTGAATGTGGAGCTGAGGGCATGGAGGATTGAGGTCATTTGTGCGCGGAGGTGAGTTAGGTGGTACGTCCTGTTCGTGCGCGTGAGTCAGTAAGGGATGTGAAATAAGGAAAGAGAGTGGGGAGTGGAGTGGGAGTTGGAGGGTGAAAGGGTGAACGCACGGAACGGTAAACGGTCCAGGATCAATTAGAAAGAAACAAAATTGAGGGTTAAAAAAAAAAGAGAACAAGAGAAAAGAAAGACGCACGAGAATAAATGTGGGCTCTCGATGAGCGCTGGAAGACTGTGCACTGCGTTTCCGTCGTCCCATTCCCAACCGAGAACGACTTCTTCGTTGGCTTTGAGGTCGCGCAGCGCAAATACACCAAATGATAGGGTTTCTTCGTCTGAGTCTGTCTTGTCATTCTTCTTCTTCTTCCCACTTTCCCTCCTCTCCTTCTTCACGCTTTCTGTCCCTTCTTTCTCGGACGACGCCTTTGCCTTGGACTCATCCTTTGCCTTGGGGCACAGTAGGGGCCTCAGCACTGCATTTGGACGACACCCACTCCGGGCAAAGCGTCCCTCGTCACCGACGACCCTGGCATCGAGGGCGACGTCCAGTGGTGGACCCATGAGATGCACGAATGGCTTCGGCATGCCGAGGTGGGCGTATGCGTTGAGCGGGTCGGCGAGGTAAGAGGCGCTCGGGGTGATAGCGCAGGTAAACGGGGCAATGTAGCTGGACGAAGGGACCGGCGTAGTTGTGTGGAGGCTGTAGGTGGGCGGGCGAACGAGGGGGTTGGTGTGTAGTTGACTTGGAGAAGGTGTAGGTGGGACTGGGTGGATCTGTGTGCGGTTGGGATATGTGGGCGGTGAGAGGGCGGTGACACCCCGCCAAGCCTGGGCTTGTCTGCGGAGTCTGGCATGGGCTTCTGTTGTAACGATGTCTTTAGTGATAGGGACGTAGGACAGAGACCACGGTTCGTCGATGTTGACTGGCTCGTCTTCGCCGTGTTGTGTTGGCGTCGGGGGTGGGTGCGGTGTCGATGGGGATATGATAGATGCTCTGCGTTTCTTCTTTGCGTTTCCAGAGCCCTCGATAGCAGCAGCGCTAACTCGTCGTCGCTGTACGGGCGAGCCTGCTCTGTCTCGTTTTTTGCCCTTGTCTTTATCTTTTTCCTTGTCTCTTTCCCTCTGCCTGGCTTGCATTTCTGTGACACGTTGCTTCTGGAGTCGTACTGCACGTTCACGGTTAACGGGACGGGGATCGCAGTCCCAACAGCGCCACTCTTCTGGGACCTCTCCCTCGACAATATCGAAGCATGCTGCGTGGCACCAACGAGAGCAGACGTCGCAGGCAATGCTGAAGCCATCATCGAAGAGAAAGCCACATATGCAGCTGATTGCGTCTGCGTCTGGAAGAGGAGGGCTAGCTGATGGCGCTGGTTGTGATGTTGTCGTTGGCGGTGGTCTTGGCGTCGATATTTGTATTGGCTTTCTGATTTGAGGAATTGTATTGTTGTTCAGAGGAGAGAGGCTAAGGAGACCGAGTGCAGCCTCCGTTGCATCGCTGTTCATCGACGCTCCCAATGTTTCTGGTCTCCTGCCAATTTGCCGCCAGCCAAGTTCTTGACCGACTATTCTCAATTCTACTCGATTGCACTCACCAGGATACAGTAAACACAAATCAACATCTGATTCAGCAACTCGGCACTCCCCGCACGGTCCATGATTTACAGAAAGTACCATCAACAAGGAGATGGGCATGAGTTGCAATCTTCACGATCCTTTCTAGCACACATATCGTATGTTGTAACAGCACTCGCGATTGGTCAACACCAACTCTTTTACATATTAGCCGTTCAGGTACCCGGTTGAAGGGTGGAGAGGAGAAATGAATTCCTACGTATACTCAACAAGTGTGCAAGGATAAAGTATGAGGTTGACCTGGCAGCCTCTAACGCCCAAAATATTGCCCATGTGCAGAGGGCCAGGACAATAGAGGCGTCAGAACTGCCCGGGAAGACTAAATTAAAGCAGCCTTAATGCTCTGGGGGAGATGGTGCTGAAGATAGTATTTTACTGAGTACGCATTGATAAAGAGAAAGTTTTGACAAAAAATTGGCCGCGAGGATGAATGAAATAGCGAGCTCACCATTGGGGATGATGAGCTCGAGATCAACCGTGGGAGTGGCGGAGTGTGGCAGCGGGAAAACCCAGCTATCGTTACTGGGAAGCACCTGGCACTGCGGGGCTGTTGGGCTCGAAAATCACTGACTGCGACGAGTGGTATATTAATAGGTAATTACTAATATTTTAGCCATTTGCATAACGCTAGGCCAATTTTTTCACTACATACGCAGCGGTATTCTAATTTCTATTCTCCGATTAGATGCTAGTGATGGACAGTCGATCTCGATCTACTACTAGTATGGGACGATACATATCCAAAGAACGAAAGCAAATTGCTCTACAGATGAGCTTGCTAAATATCAAGGACCCAGCCATCTATCGTTACACTGGGATCAGTGAGCGCTCGATGCGATACCTTCGGAAGACTTATCGGGAGACCGGCGAAGTCGTGAGGACACCGATTTGTACAGGTAGACCCCGCATCGTGAGTTGTTGTTTATGTTCAGTAGTACTGATATGTGATTTCTCAGTTCCTCGAGGCATGTATCGAGCGACAACCAGATATCCTCCTCACCGAAATGCAAGATCAACTTGTGCTGTTGAGGTTTCAACTGCAACAATTTCAAGAACGATACGTAGGCGAGGGTTTACACGGAAGAAGGTAGGTCATTTGTCCTTACATACATATTGGGCGCGCTGCCTATGCCAGAACCCAGAGGGGTACTTGACGACATGGTTGGGAAGATGGGCTTCAAACTTGTGAGTCAAGGAGGCTCTTATAGTTGTTTTTTTTCACTGTATTGTACCATAATAATTCTGTGAACGCACAGCACACACTGTCGGGACAGAAAATGATTTTATAAGTCGATATTGCTGTTGAGTGTCAAGCATGCGCACGGACCATATTTGCTTATATATAGGATGATTACCAATTACAAAGTCACTCTCTGAACCATGTCGTCACGTGTAACGCCTCCAAACTAACGTGTTGTCCTCCCCAGTTGTCCCACTTCTCCGTCCAACGCTTCCTTCTCCTATAAGATAACTGTGGGCAGTAAAGTTTCAGATGATACACTGGAGTCATGTGCCGATCTCTTCAGCTCCAACTACGGTGTTTGGGGTGAGCAGGCAAGTACAATTTCTAAGTTCACCAAAGCTGGTCAGTAACCAAGGCATAGATCCTTAGCCATTGCTGATTCCTTTATGCAGGGCAAAAAGTGAAGATGACTGGCGCCAGACTACGAGCGCAATGTTTGTCTCATCCGGAGAATACTGTTCTGGTGACCTGCCACCTCCAGGTCGATCCACTTGAGAGTGAACGTCCCAAGCTCTGTGGCCACGCATTTGCTTCCATGTGGGATTATGGTGAAAACAGAGGTAGGTGTCTCACTATTTCTTGCAAAGCTCAACTGATTTTGTTCAAGTTGGCTGGGTGACTCAACTTGTTGTCGAAGAAGCAGTCCGTCAGCGTTATGTCGCGACTCAGCTCTTGCAAACACTCAAGGTCCATGCCTCATTCTCCCGTATCAACATCATTGGTCTGGTCTCATCCCACCCCGCCGCTTGCAATGCTTTGGCGAAATATGTTGGTAAGTTGATGTTATCACCCTCATGGTATTCAGATATTAATAATTACATGAAGCCGCCAATCTCAAGGATGTCGACTTGGACTTCATTCGTGGACATGCAAAGGGGATTCTGGAGGCCTCCCCCATCAGTTACCTGAAAGCGGCTCAACCAAAGGGCATGCTCTTCCAAGAGAACTGCAATAACGGAGTCGTCTCATCTGTGTTCACCGAGTTTTACGTTGACCATGCCGAACCTTTAGCAGTGTTGGGACAATATAAGCTTAAGGGTCAATGGTGCTTGGGTGAGCTCCTTGATGGACATGAATTTCTCGCTATTTTTCCTATTGCACCTGTGAGCCCGATTACGCCCATGGGCCAAATTAACTATTAACTAGAACTACTACATGTTTGGGCGGAGAATAGAAGTTAAAGTAGCGCTGCGTATGTAGTGAAAAAATTTTGGCCTAGCCCAGTGCTCGATAGAGAAGATGAGTTCGCTCACGGTGCTCTGCCAGAGCTCCAATTGTCCACATGGGAACCCACCATCACGGCTCGAATGCCCCACGTGCAATAAGTATGTCACACACCATGTTGCATCCTGCTGTCACCGTTGAAGTCGACTCACGATAGGCTGGGTATTCGTGGTTCCTTTTTCTGCGGACAGGAATGCTTCAAAGGTAACTGTGAGTAGACCACGATATCGACCTGTGTGGAAGCATTGAAAACGCCATACTTTTGACAGGGGTAAGTAGTGCGGTGTGATCCCAGGCACCACTTGCACCTCATGTACATTTCATTCCCCCCACATCCACCAGAAAACCCATAAAATCATCCACGACCTTGCGCGTTCCCCGGCCACTGCAGCTAACCCGTCACAAGGTATGTCAACAGAGATATTTCCCGGTCTTGGGTCAGCTGACGTGATACAGACGGCACTCCTTTCCCGAACTTCGATTATGCGGGCACTCTAAGACCCGTATACCCCCTATCTCCAAAGCGTGAAGTTCCAGAACACATTCCACGTCCTGACTACGCAACACACGAAGATGGTAGGATCTTGCACCTTCTCAACAGCCTAGCACGCAATTTGAACACAGCAATGACCAATTTCCACTCCCACCTACAGGAGTACCGACCGCAGAGATGAAACGATTGGGTCAGCCTCCCCGTTTATTGAACTCGGAGGAAATTCAGAAGATGAAATTTGCGTGCAGGGTAAGCCAGGCTTCGGTTATGACGAACCTGACATCATACTCATTTTTCTCAAGCTTGGTCGAGAAGTGCTGGATATCGCAGCCGCAATGGTACGGCCGGGTGTGACCACTGATGAAATAGATGCTGTCGTTCACCAAGCTACGATCGACCGCAACGCATACCCGTCACCCTTGAACTATCGTAATTTCCCGAAATCCGTCTGCACGTAAGATTGTCTCAAGCTTGTCTTCTGGTTTGTACTCGATATTCAAGTTGTGTTAGCTCTATCAATGAAACCGTATGTCATGGCATCCCTGATCGCAGGAAATTGCAAGAAGGTGACATCATCAATCTCGGTGCGTTCTACTATTCATCTGTTGATTATGTTCTGACGTTCAAATAGATATATCACTCTACTACGATGGTATGTAGAAACGTTGTGTTTTCATTTGATCCCATGTTTGAAGGCAAAGGTCAGGCTTTCATGCCGACTTGAATGCCACATACCCCGTCGGTGACATAGACGAAGACTCTAAGAAATTGATTCGAACCACTCGACAATGTCTCGATGAAGCGATTAAGATATGCAGACCGGGTGCATTGTTCCGTGATATCGGCAAAGTTATGTCAGTACTTTCCCTTCGGTACCGTTAACCCAACTTTACGTTGATTGTAGCGAGCCAATTGCACGTGCCAACGGATGCGCTGTCGTACGGACGTACACAGGTCATGGCATTAACGACTTATTTCACGCGGCCCCTACTAATGTTCCACACTACGCAAAGAACAAAGCAGTCGGTACCATGAAACCAGGAATGGTAAGGAAGCCATTAACATTTTTTTCTGGACTACTCACCTCATCGGATCTAGTGCTTTACAATAGAGCCGGTAGGTTGCCTCACGTTCACATTATATCATATTTGCTCCCCAGAGCCGAACCTCATGCACGATTACAACCAGATGATCAACTTGGGTTCCAATTGGGACACACACCATTGGCCTGACAATTGGACTGCAACCACGGTGGATGGGAAACGGAGCGCTCAATTTGAGGAAACTTTACTGTGAGCGCTATTTGGAGCCAACTTGTCTGAAACATCGCTCATCAATGTTTCAGTATCACAGAGACTGGTGTAGAAGTTTTGACCGCGGGGGACGCGGATCTGTAGCAACAGCTTGTCATTATCATTGGCAAGCGTACATTCAGGGATAGATGTACTTATATGTTCTGATCAGTTGTCTTCCGTCACACTCCGCTCCAAAATATTCCCTTCGGCGGCGAGGTACGTCGAAGCATCTCGAGATCGACTGAATGAGCTTGGACTTTTACGGATGCTGACATGCGTACCCTTATCTTTCGCCGTGACGACAGTGACGCACCATAAGTGTGTCATAATCTGGAGCACGAATCGTCGCTGTTTTCAGCCCATCATAGACGAGGTCCATGAACTTCGCCCCAGCTTCACACTTTTTGTTACCACCTTCTTTAAACATCTCAACTAGCTCAGCAGGCACATCTAGAGCAGTTCGGAATTCCATAACAGTGCGAGAACGGAAGATGGGCATGGAAATATGATAGACCGACTGGTGCGATCTTAATTTGCACAGTTGGATCGTTGACCATGGCACCTAACGTCATGATGGAGACACCAGCTTTGAGGGGAAGTAGATCTGTTCTGTCGTGACTTCCACCAAAGAGGCCAACAATGTAATGAAACGCCGCAATGAAAATAATGGGTAGTGGGCTTGCCTTTGGGGAATATACCAATACACCTGACATAGGGGCCGGAGTGCATACCAAGCCTCTTTCTGCCACCACGTGCACAAGCAGCAGCCTGTCCTAGTCCAATGACACAGTGCAGGGCGCATAAGTGCATTCTGGCATCTTCTGGCATTGAGTCGGATCAGTCCTGGAACAAACACTCGTTGCACTTTGAACAACGTGCTCTTCGACAAATGTTCCTTATATCTAGTACGACGCTGCCGCGCCCACGTTGGTGGGTGTCATGACTTTATCGCTATCGTCGTGAGTGGTTCAAATTCAGAAACTTGGTGGACTTGAAAGTGGCCTATCAGCTGATCAGTACAGTATTTATCGACGCTATCGCCTGTTAGATGACGGTCGATTATAGTCCCTAGTAGTACATGTTCATAGATGATCGGCACTTCGGCCCGCCCGAAGTCTACCTGTGCCTCAAATTATCACTCCGACTCACCGAACGTGGGTCCATCCGGCGGAAGCTGATGCGGAGTCACTACGGGTCACTCAGCGCACAATATCCGAAGTATCATCCGATCCCGGGTCAGTGGTTAGATATCCTCTACTACAAGTTGCTGTCAGTCTCGTACTAACACTTCTCTCGCCCTCAGCGGCTATAACTTATTCTTCATCTGTAACGGGGCTATTCTCTACAATCTAGATATTCGACATTGAAACAGCCAGCAATTTATCCGGAGTCACCGTCTGTGCCGCCTTATCATAATCGGCACTGACATACAACACCAGCCGACACGATCTCGAGGAGGAGTGATTTTATCTCCCCCAGCGATCGTTCAGTCTGATCAACCCAGCGCATGACCTTGCTCCATGTCTACTTTGCACTACGCAAGCAGCAATCCTTTCACCGCCTGCTCAATGGCGCTCCTGGACAACCCTCCATCTCCGCCAGCACCAGCAGCGGAAAATCATGGAAGCGCGCGGGGGTTCTGAACTCGGGAATAGCCCTCGAGATAAATGCTCTCGATACCCTTGGCAGGTCGGTCCTGCATCTGGCATGCACCTCCACCGAGGCTTCAAGCCTGGAGTACGTTCGCATGCTCCTCGCCCACCCGGCTATCAACGTGAACGTACTGGACAAGGAGAGTCACTGGACGCCATTACATAGGGCGCTATATGCGGGAAACATATCCGCTGCGTACGTCTCTATTTTCGCATGTGCAACCGGTGTCGCAGTCTTGTCTTACTGAGTTCAAGGATCCTCCTTTTGAAGCGCCTGGATATCGATACGTCTATCAAGGACTTAGAAGGGTATACCGCTCACGACCTCTACAACTCAACCGTGAGATCTGCAAAGCCTACCGAGGACGAAGAAACTCTTGCTGAGCTGTTTACCTGGGGTACGAACAGGTGAGTTAACGTGCCGGTGGAATTGAGTAATCACGCCTCAAAGGAGTTTTGACATCAGAAACGCAGCATTGGGGCTGGGCGATGGAAATGATAGGGCATATCCGGATCAGGTCGTCATTCCTCGTAAGGACGATGTAGCACGTCAACACAACAGGACCCTCGACGACCGCTTCGCCCCAATTCATGTCCGGCAAGTGTCGATGTCCAAGCTTCATACAGGCGCGTTTTTTTATGGTAATTGCGTGCCAAGCTCACCATTCCGTAGTTGTGCTCACTTCCGAGCCTCGGGATAACATCCGTGTGTGCGGCTTTGGCGGTGGAGGACGGTAGGCGCAGATATATACTCGATCGCACGTTGTATTGCTAATTTTTCTGTAGTTTAGGTCCAAGTCAACATACACAGCACGCCCTCATACCCCTTCCTGACATCAAACACACCATCGAGTCCGTTGCGCTTGGCCAAGACCACACCCTCGCACTCACTTCGACTGGAGAAGTTCTCACCTGGGGACTCAATCGCTTTTCTCAGCTTGGATATGTCATTGAGGTCTCATCCTCCGCCAAACAAGATGAGCATATCCAGGCTACGCCACGGAAAGTCGGCTCCTTGAGGAGAGAATTTGTCAAAGGTGTTGCAGCGTGCAAGACCGCTTCTGGCTGTTGGACAGATACGGAAGTATGGACGTGGGGCACGAACGGCGGGCAACTTGGTGGGTTATTTTCTCCTAGGTTGTTAATATGCGCTCACGTTGAAATTCATTAGGGTATGACAAGCCTGTCCAAGTGCTCCCTCGTAAAGTCTCTAGCATAGTGAAGCCTGTCCGCGCAATAGTGATGACAGTTCGTTGGAATTTTTATATGGTTCTAGAATGAGAGTGACTCCGGATTCAGGAAACCCTCATGGCGTGTCTACTTCTCACGGGCGAAGTCGTGTGTGTTTGGTCTGGAGGGGTTTCCAAGATTAGGTCGGAATTTGTCTGAGCTCAGTTCACTGTCTTTCTGACTTTCGATGCCTAGTTTCCCCACCCAGAGGTTTTCCTCAGAGATCTCTGTCTACCGACCCCCGCAAGCAATCAAGGGTCAGAACATCACAAAGCTCAGGAGCTGTGACGATATCATAGCCGCCCTCTCGTCGAATGGGGAAGTATTCACGTTTACTTCACAGCCTATTGGAGAAGGCGATTCCGCAAAGAGTTCCCCTACTTTCAAGCCCCAACGCATATGGGCGCTGAGACGTCAGTTCAGTGCTGTGCAGGTGGGTGGGCTCAAATCCAATATCACGCCGTCTGAAGTCTTGTAGGATGTTGACATTGGGGCTGATGGAACTGTCATAGTCTGCACTCAGTCTGGACATGTCTACGTCCGCTCGCGGAGTGCCAAAGGAGGCCCGGGCTCCGGTGCCAAAGCATTCAAATTCCACCGCATACCCTACATACAGCGTGCTGTTGCTGTCTGCGCAAACAGCACAGGGGCGTTTGGGGCGCTGCGCGTTGATTTTAAACCACCGCCCATCCACATCAACGCACACTCATTTTCATGTGATATTACTGAGATCCAGCCATACCTAGGTCTTTCATTGCGTGCAGAGGCATCGTCTGTTACATCAAACATGACGACACCTCTCTTGGATGCTGACGAAGATGGCGAGGATGTGTCGATCCTGTCCGATATTGGAGATGTCTCGAAGTTGCTTCACGTTCTAGACCAACGCAAGATCGTGCCAGATATCGCCTTGCCCTATAATGCCGATGTGGTTGTTGTCACTCCTGGTCCACTGCACCTTCCGGCTCACCGGCTCATTCTCGCTGTGAGATGTCCAGTATTGGGTAACATTTTTCATAGCGGACGTTCATTACATGATAAATCTTCAGGGATTGAGGTCAGTCTCGTCTCGGGAGATAGGGTCCGCATTCAAATCATTGGGTGTCATCCGTTCACGGTCCTGATTCTCCTTCGATACTTGTACTCGGACCAGCTCCTTGCCATCTGGGATTTACGCGTCGGAGGCCCTTTTGTGTCCCAATTTGAAACGTTCGCTGTGAAGCCTGTAGCAATCAAAGCGGAGCTTCAATCACTTTCACGTATATTGGGTCTTCAACTTCTTTTGAAAGCACTTCGATCGCTAGGGAAGCGAGTTCCTACTCCTTCACAGGCAGAAGACTTCCGCCTGCTCTACGAGAGAAGCCAGTTAACTGGGCGTTTACGGAATAATACAAAAGAAGACTCCCTTGCGCCTGACGTCGCGCTCCACCTCGCCGATCAGGTCATCGTTTGGAGTCATTCCGTGGTGCTACAATCCCGCTGTCAATTCTTCGCCAGCTTCTTTGAAGATAGTGCATGGACATCTAAGCGTCGTGATAAGTCGGGTATCATCGACATTGATTTCAAGCACTTGGAGTGGCAGGTCATGCAATATGTCGTTCGATGGATATGTTATGGAGACGAGAACTTGTTTGAATCTCTTGGTGTGTTTTCGTGTCTTGATTTCTCAATTTCGGCCTTGCTTACTATATCGAAGACTTTGTGCAAGGGGTAGATGACGTGCTATCCTTCATGTTCTCTGTTCTTTCCGCTGCGGTAAGTTCACGTGCACTATCTTTAGGCGCATGGTTCATCATGCAACGTCAACTAGAACGAACTTCTACTCGATCGTCTGATGCTTCTCTGTTCACAAGTCATTTTGAAGCATCTCGACGTTTATAATGCGTGCTATTTGCTCACTGATGCAACGCACATTAACGCGACCCATCTCGTTGAACGCCTGCAAAGTTACATCACTGCAAATTTGGAGATGATGCTAGGGGGTCGCATGCTCGAGGACCTCGACCCTTCCGTCGTACGACAACTTTCTGAGTACATCCGCAGTGCACAGATGACGAAGTCCTCGGTTTCTCGTTCTAACTTACTGGCGAACGAAGCGCTACGGAAGCATGCTAAATGGCTTGCTCAGCAGGACATTCCAGTCGTGTTTGAACCTGTAGACAGGTCACAGGTTCACAAGGATTTTTCAAAGTCATTGACTCCAGGCCCGATGAGGACTCGCCCGACTTCGAGTCTGTCTGTGCATCCGGCGGCAGATTCGCGCAAGTCTGCTGATACTGGGCCGTCAGGAGACGAGCTGTTTGCGATGGACGAAGTACCTTCGTCGGTTATCACTCCTAATCATCCGGTACCTGCGGTTGCTGAACCGTCTGGATCAGTAGCAGTATGGAAACGACCCACTTCCACACCCAGGTGTGTGGAGCTTTTGCTTCTATGCATTGTGCTAATACCACTATGAAGGACCGATCTCAAGGCCATTATGGCAGAGGCTGAGAACACCAAGATATCCGGTGCTACAAACAGAGCAACACGTGGTTCTATGGCCAAACCTAGTCAGGAATCTTTGAAACAGGTAGCTACGCCACAACGTAGGACCGTGAGCTCGTCGCTGAAGCCTGACGCGTCGCCGACACCACGTCGAACGCCTTCTGATCTTGACTTGGGGAAGTCTTCGCTCCCTGAATCATCCGCCGCCGCGAAGCCAACGCATGCGAGAACACCTCAGCGGCCGGCTACTCAAGCCGCACCTTCATCTTCAAAGACTCAGCCGAATACACCTTCACTCGGCCCTGTCTTTTCCCCCGTTCGACAGGTGCCTCCGGCATCCAGTTCTCCAGGTCCCCGACATGTTTCGTACGTACCTACTGTTCCCCTCGGCCAAGTTTTTCTGATTCGTATTTACTAGGAATACGGGTGCTGCATGGACACTTCCGCCTGTTCAGCCAGTGGTGCAATCGAGCGTTGCAGAATCATCATTGCTTTCATTTGCTGAGATACAACAATTACAGCTTCTGCAAGGCATGCCTGCATCAAAGGACAAGCGATCGCTTGTCGAGATTCAAGAAGAGGAGCGAGCCATTCAACAAGAGGCAGACTTTATGAAATGGTGGGCGGTGGAAGAGGCGCGTACTCAGGCAGAAGCGCACAGGGCTTCTGAAACGCAAGCGCAAACGCAACGTGCTACTCCTAGAAGTAAGAATCGAGGAGGGAAGAAGCCATCTCACAGTACTCGCTCGAAGCATGGTGAAGCGCATCCTGCTCAGGGTTCTAGCCGTTCCGAGGGGGGAAAGCAGTCCGTGACACCAGCGGCTGATGGTGCAATGCTGCAGGCTGGAGGATCCAACCCGAAGAGTCGAAGGAGACAGGAGTCTACTAGGTCGGCGGTGGATGATTCCATCCATGTTCAACGGACGAAGGGGCGGTGAACTATGTAGCAAGCCTCCAGCCACTTACAGCGATAGTATGGACTATGGCGGTCGTCGAAAGGAAAGCATGAACACCGAAGTGATATCCAATACCTGACTTTGAAGATACATAGATGCATGCGAGTGCCAGGAACTTTGTCCACTGTGGCTTTTTGAACCTGGCTATAATTCATCAACCATTGTGTTGTAAGGTGTTGTATAGTATTCGAAATTTGGATGAATCAGAAATTTGGCTAGGGAGTACATGCAAGGAAGAATACTGTAACGAAGGTTATCGTCGAATCCCAGTCCTCGGATTACGTCTCGTGCTGATCACTTCGTCATCTTCGTCATAGCGGTGTAGCAACGGATCCGTGGTTCCATTAATTGTATCCAATTCAACACTCTTGGTGTCTTCAAACCGGGTAGCATACGGCTGATGTGCATCTGCCGATGCTAGGTGAGGGTAATACTGCCTGTATGAAAAATATGCGAGGAGAAGTCCAAGCGCAGATCCAACCACAACGTCCTGCCAGTGGTCTGAATAGCAAAGTGAGTAATCTAACATTATTTCAAACACAGGGAACGTACGACGATAGTCCATAGTGCGCGAAATTGCCACGAACATTGCACCAACAAGGGGAGCGATAGATATCCACGCTTTACTCTGAATCATGGGTAGTCAAACACATGTTCAACTGTTCACAGGGCAAGGGGAACTCACGACATGTCCCCGGGTGTCAAATAGATGTAGTTTACCGGCCAGGTAAAAGGCGAGGAATCCGAGGCCTGCAAAGGATACTACATATCGACATGTCAGATTGATAACAAGGAGAGATGGCATCCGTCATACAGCTGGCATGACCGCTGGGGAAGCTTCTCCATCCATCTTCGAGTATCCTCGGTACCGTCTGCGTACATATATCTGCTGTAGATAGGCCCCAAAAAGGGTCTGCAGAGCTTGTCACAGGCTGACAGCGCGAGATTAAATCTGGAAATATTGTAAGATACGTTAATCAGATCTAAACTGCAAGCTTACCTGGCCGGGGCCGTCCAACTGTGACTTTGACGAATTGTGTAATGGCCCTTGTCATCGACAGAGAGAGGATCACTGCATCATCATCAGTAGCCATTAGATGTAGCCACTAGATGTAGGTACATACATCCCAGAGTGCTGTGGTGGAAATCCCACCATGATTGGACTGTCAAAAAATTGATAAGGCACTGAAGCACAAATGGGACGCCGCAAGAGATGAATCCAAGAGCTGTTGTCTGGAATATCGTTAATGAAAGGACTTTGTCCATGTTCGCTGTGGCTTACCCCGATACGTTGATTAATAGCATAGCTGGTGGGTATGAAGTGAGCGTTGAAAGTACGGGCTGTAGGGCTGCAATATGAACCCAGCTGATGGATAATACCCACGGATATCGCAATCTAACAGGGTGAGCCAAACATGAAGACGGACCCGATGAAAGTACTGATACTTACGAAACATCAGACAGCGAGAAGTGCCTCTTAAACCCAGAGATGTAGTTGTCGGTGACCCGGAATATTACCCTACGAGTTAATGCCAGTCTTTAGCTCCGGGTCCTTCCATGCCTGTAACCTTCATGGCTCCAAATCCTCACCAAAGCGCACCAGATATGATCCTTCGGGAAAAGAGACTGCATGAGTTCAAGCCCAAAAGTTTATTGATCAAAAAGTTCACCAGTCGGGGGCATACGACATCATGAATCGCCGTAGGCCTGGTTGTGGCCTGTGTTCTTGGCTCATGGTGTTGAGAATGACAGGATTTGACTGCAGAGTACTAGCTCCAGTAAGAATTGGTACAGTCCGTGAGTGCGTTGTTATGAAGGGAGTGGTTATTGCCGACGTTTCAGGTCGTCTTGCCCATTCCACAATCGTGTGTCATACTAATAAGTCGTTCTCACACAAACTGACAGGATCTATTATTGCATGATTGATGAAGCTGCCCGTTTGCGAGCGCGGACTCTGGAGTTTACGCTTATCAACGCAATTTGCCGTGAACTGCCAGTACCAGGCCTAGCGCGCATGTTCTGTGAAAAGTTTTCATGAAAACATCGCAACGCGTCACCCACATTATGTAATGCCTAATAGCTCAGGTGGACTATATTATTATTTGCGCGTCAAGCCTTGTCCCTGCGGTGCCAGACCTCGCTCATGTCGTTGGAGCGGTGTATCCGCGACTGTGCCTGCCCGGCCCTGCGTGTCGCGAGCAAGGCAAGGAGTGGTGAAGAGCATTACGCTGCGACAGAGCCCGGAGGACACTGAAGTCTGAGTGTTCGCTAAACTATTAATACGATGCTACTCGGCTGCTACCCTAGGGTCCCCTACTCCATCATGTCGTGTCAATCCAATTCACCCATACCTCATCAACGCTGCATCAATGGATCAAGCTTCACCCATGCCGCGCAATCATGTCACGTCATGACCGCGTCAAGCCTCACTATGCTACGCCAGTGTGGGTCAGTACAGTAATCGTTGTTACTTGCACCTTGCAGAAAAAAATGTGTTGTCAATATCAGTCGTGACTCGTCACTGGAAGCTTTGGAAATTCCAGTAAGTGCCCACTGGTATAAATTGTCGAGTGCGGCTTTCAACTTTGTAGATAGCCCTGTATCAAGAAGTTCGAGCTCCACACAAATCATGTGCATCCAGTGTCTAACGGCGTAACATCGTTGATCTCGTAGAACCAATCCCGAAAGACTCGGAAAGAGCGACCTAGAATCTCAACGAGAGTGACTATCAAGTGCTCTTGAGCAGGCAGAACGAATTCCCATCAAAGTTTCGGGTATGATCTCGTATCTCCAGGCGACTCTCCGGTGAAGTGAAGAGAATGCATGGTCGCGCAAGCCATATCATCTACAGACTATCTTGCATGTTCAAGAAACTGTTTACAGGAGTATTAATCCTCGTTGTAGATTCTGTTTCTCCTGCAGTCGTCCGTGAAAGTGCCACTAAGGAGCCTCTCTCATTCGATTTCCAAACAACACCTCCCCGCGATCTCTCATTTAGGGTGTACGGACGAACAGTCCGACTGGTATTTGTGCCATGGGCTGATATAACCAGGCTCCCTTGGCTTAGAACTTGACGGTAGTACGTCACGCCTCGCCGAATTTCTTGGTATCATTCAGCAATGTACCTTTCTTGTGAAATGTAGTTTATTCCTGCGAGCTGGCGAAGAAATGATTCCTCTTCCAAATGCTGATGTTCGGCATCTACAAAGTCTATGCATCGTATTTCCGCAAGCCAGCAAACAACTCGACGACCTCCTATACGTGGTTAGTCTCCCGTCTCTCTCGACTCTCACCATCGACTGCCACAAGCCATCAGAAATGCCTATGATGTATCCCGAGTAACCTAATACATCATTCACATTGCATTGTGGCTTCGTCGAGGTGCTCACTCCCGTACTTCAGGCTGGGGGCGGAAGCCATATCCTGGTTTCATGTGATACCTCAGATACGATATTCGGCTGCGCTTGCCCATGTTTCGAGAGCGTTGACCGAGTGTCAATCATCAAAATTCAATTAGATATCCTCGTATAATATGAATTTGCCAAAGGCCGGACGTGATTTGTTTCGCTGGATGTACGTATCCTTGATCTGCAATGGATCCGTCGTTTATCTGACAATTCAGGACATGAACAAATGCTGCGAATGTGTACAGGAAACCCGAGGTGGAGCTGTCGATTACTTGCGGTTCGTGACAGTACCAGGGTACGTCGGATCCATGGTGTGGTTTCCATTAGTCGGTGCACGTCATTTGGCTACTACTACTTCTTGCCACTAATGTCATTCCACTAAACAAGACAACAAACCCTAATCCTAATTGGTACACATGTGCCATGAAACCCCGATGGTTGCATGACGTAGAAATTTTACAACTTTGTGTGTTCGTGAACTCAGCTTTTACCCACATATTGATTACTTCACAAAGGCAACAAACCTGCGGCCCTCTCTATGGCTGCACGTTGGACTGGCGTGGCCGGCAATGCGCGTGCCTCTTGCAGACGGAAGTTGGCGTGACCTGCGCCTGGTAGTTTATGCTTCCTCGGAACGTGACGGACAGCTTAGTAGCTCGTGAAAGAGCAACCCAAATACTTAGTTACTTAGTAGTAAGTAACTGATTCAGGCGTTTACTGTCACAAACTCAGTTGATGATAAAGTTATTGCCATTCCATCTATAAAAATCCGCAAGTATGCACTAAGGTCTCGCTAGTACTGAGGGGAGGAACTTTGCCAATCGCTCGAAAAGACGGAACTCTCTTGCTGCCCAGATGAACCAAAAAATGAACATGGTAACGACCACGCACCCGCTGACAACTGATGCCAGCATGGGCACTGTCGTAAACTTGAACACATTGTACAGGATGGCGATTGCAAAGTATATCATCCTAATCAAGAATAAGGTCATCATTAACCCGGTGATGGAGTAGCAATCCACCTACCCCCACATAAGCATTGCGTAGGGAAGACTGTGAACCGTGGCAAGGGCTCTCACTCCGAAAAATGACCGCGTCATATGAGACAGAAAATCCGCCTGATGGAATTAGTTAGCATGGAAGAGGTGGACGCTAGGGCGAGAACTTGCTGCTTTGTCCGCTGATTCGAAACCATATCTTTGGTTCTGTCGCACCAGCAGGACCGAGACGATCAAGGAGCCGGTGATGAAGATGATGGAGAGATAGGTGACGATAATCCCGATCGACTGTGACTGGCCAATATACACATTTGGCACCGCAAGGAAACTTACGTCTACTGCTAACATGACAGTGGACTGGAAATAATCAAGTTACAAAGGAGGATGCTGACATCATAATACGTACGTAGATTGTGATCCCAGTCCATTCTGTCATGAGGTTTGTGTTGAAGGCTTTCCACCGCGGCGTATTGATGCATTCATCTACCCACACTTTTCGAAGATCTTCCAAGTGTGATTGCGGTGCCCAAAAAAGCATGGCGTTGAGAACCAAAGAAACACCACTGGTCAGTAGATGAAAGTTTTTGTCTTCATCGTACACCGATTTATCGGCTTCAAGACGAGCACAAGGCAGACCGCAGAAGTTGAAGAACTTGGCTCTATCTCCACCATGAATGAGCCACGCGCTAAGACGTCGAAATGAAGAATATACAGAAGTAATGCATGAATCTCGCTGTCGACGAAATGGTGAATCTTAGATTGATCTGTATGTATAGTTTTGCTTACCAATAACACAAGTGGAATGTGGGTCATTTTCTGAAGCATTCTCTGGAGAGATATAATAGCACTTTAGACCGTTACGGATGAAAACAGTTCAAAGGGGGCTGCCACACCTTTCAGATGGTTTATCAACTCCAATATTCTGGAGAGTTCATCTCCATCAAAAGGCGACAAGGACATGTCCGAGGTGATGATCTCTGGATCGCGCGTTCAAACAGAATTTACAATTGAATCCAGGCGATAAGTACCTGCACTTGCATGCATGGCAAGCCCCCTCAGTTCCTTGATAATCTTCGGTCTATCCATCTCGTGGTTTGGGTAGCATTCGCAGTGCGTCCTGCTCGTTCCATGTAATGATAGTCATAGGTTCTGAAACCACATCAGAATCAGAATGGGTCCCGCAGTAAGTAAGCAAAAGTCGTACAAAATTGAGCATGACAAACCAATACTCGGACTCCAGGGAATATCCTAGTGGTTAGTTCATATCAGCAGGATCATCACAAGTCCCGCATAACGCACGAATGTGGCTCAGATCGGCGACGCCTCGGAGCCCACTAAAAATGTTATCTGTCGCTTGATGGTGATCGTGTAGCCAAAAGAGAGTTCGAGCTGTGTGGTCGACGAAATAATAATAGGATACTTGTGCGCCTCCGGTTTCAGTCTGTGCTAGCTGCACGACGAGCTCGATATCATCATCTCCGAGATCCACTGATTTTGTTTGCGCTAGTTCATATAACACATCTACGCATTCGTCGAGCAACTCGAACATACTGCGATCCATGGTTGCTTCTGTGAATACACTCTGCAGAATGCGTGAAAAGTGCGTATGGCCTTCATAATCGAATGCTTACCCGGCGGTCGTTGTACAAATACAGTACGCCTTCCGGGTGTACACATGACTTCCAATCACCGCTCAGCCACGAACATGATCTGAACAGTTTGTCATCCACATTCACCCCTTGGTTTTCCACTCACTCGTTGGGGAACCGTCTCAAGAGTGCTGGAATTCTATCGCGCTTTTGAGTTGTGTCTCTAGAGGCCAACTCCTCAAGATTGATACATTGTTAAGATAAACTGCATTTACGTACACAGGAGGGCGATTCTCGTCTCGTGAAATGTCACTCGCAGCGAATGGCACAAGCGTGGGAGTGGTGGCTGGAGCACTAGAGGAGTTTGCGTTAGGAACTTGTGGAGGCGAAAACGTCTGAGGCTGAATGGGTTGCTGGGGAATGCATGGTACAGGCATGGGGAATGTTGGCACTGAAGACAACAACGCATCTTGCGTGCTGCTTGCTGGACTTGCTGAAGTTATTTGCCGGTTGTGAAGCGGCAATGGTAAGTGGACGGGGGGACATCGCACACCAGAAGTGCTGGTCGGCACAGTACAACAGTCTGCAGGAGAGAATGTCGTCGAGTCAGTATTGTGCCTAGGGAAACCGCGAATCTTCAAGTTCAACTTGGCCACAAAGTGTCGAAAGCAAGTCACGAGGATGCGCAATCTTTGGGCAGCTGAAGTTATGAGTGCTGCCAACACTTGGCACAGACGTGTCAAGAGCCTTAGAATCAGCCTCGTGCTCAACATGTTTGGTCGTCCAACGTTAATGTCGACCTGTTCAGGTTGACGCTGAGCGGCCCGGACACGTGGACACCTGCAGGGCCGCAACTCTTGAACTTCGTGTGTCGTCCGAGCAACTTCCGAGTCATGGTTTTGGCGCACGCGCGACAACATCCATCAAATTTACTCGATCACATCCTTGCGTTCTTGTGTAAACGGTTGCAAACAATGAACACCTGCTCAAGCTCAAGGACCAGTCACTTTACGGAGATCCCAACACCTGCTCGAAAGATATCCTTCTTCGCGTCACGAATTTCATGGCATACTGTTTGGATCCCCTAATGCTTATACAGTGATCCCACGGTCCTTTGTACACAACCACTCCACTGTACAATTTGATTTCCTCGACGAGTTCTTCATCAACTCCTTGCAAATCCTATATCATAATGTTCAGGATATGTTCTGCTATGTAATGGTACCAAAAAATATAGTCCTTAAATTTAGAAAATCATCGGAATCTGCAAAACATCACTCCAGAGCAATATGTTGGAATTTCACGAGCATTGAAAACTCACCATTGCACCCAGTTTCACCCCTTCCACTTCATCTGCAAACATTACAAATGTATTGGAAGTAGTGGAGATGATTTTAGTCAAAGTTTCATTGGTGCTACTACACGTTGTGATCCACGAGTGATGGTATGAGTTTGTTACCCAGACTAAGCTTGGACACGAGGCGTGCCTTTTTGACTCAGTCTTGCTCAACATCCCTCGTTCACTGCCAGTATTCAACATATACCTTCGAACTACCCATATAGTCTTTCAACATGGTTGGGAGGCCAAAATCATTGATGAAGAAGGCACAGGTCTCACGTGAGGAGAAAGAGAAAGTCATGGCTTGCGCTGTGGCTAAGTACCAAGCTGAACTTGCAAAAACGAGCTTGGAGAAGAAACAAGGCCTCTGTAAAGTGTGTATGGATGTTCAGAAGGCATATCTCAAAGAAATGGGACGATTAATCAGTTTAAATCATAATACTCTGGCAAATCTTGCCAAGGGAGGGGTTCAGCTTAGTGAATTCAATAGCTCCACAAAAAGCTGGCTCACACCCACAGAAACAGACAAAGTTGTTGAATACATCGTCGAAATAGCTAGACATGGCTTTCCACTTAGCCACAAGCACCTCAAGGAACATGTTGATGAAATCTGTCGAGCTTGACTTGGAGATGCCTTCCCAGAGTCTGGAGTGGGAAAAAACTGGACTCAGCATTTCATTGAGAAGCACTCCGACCATCTACGAGCTTACCGAGCACATTCACTTGATGGTGCTCGTGGCCGTGCTGTGAACCCAACAACTAACAATGCATGGTTCAAAATGTTGAAGGATGTCCTGGAGAGTGGTGACAATGGCGAACCCATGGCACCAGAGTGTATTTGGGGTGTTGATGAGACTGGAATTCAACCAGGAGGAGGAAGCTCGCAAGAACGAGCTCTCAGTGGAGCTGGAAAACAAGTCCAGTATCAGCAATGAAATGGCAATTGTGAAAATATTACCATTTTGGTCACAATCTGCGCAGATGGGAGTACAATCGCACCCGCAGTGATCTTCAAGGGGAAGGCATATCAATCAAAGTGGAATGGAAAAATCTGCTCAAGGCATCGTGAGTCATGTGTTATCTTATGCCATAAGCACACCTATAACATTGTTCCTCATAGTATTGGTTATTCAAAGAAGGGTTGGACTGACAGCAAGATTGGTGTGCTCTGGATCAAGCAATTTGATGAGCAAACACATGAAAAAGCGAATGGTCATGCTCGCCTACTTCTTGTTGATGGGCATAATTCTCACTACACTTGTGCATTCCTGGAGTATGCTCGACAGCACCAAATTCATGTCCTTTGCTATCCTGCACACAGTACCCACATCTATCAGGGCCTAGATGTTGCAGTGTTCGGTGTCCTTAAACAGTGTTGGTCAGAAGAACGAGACAAATGGGAGTGCAAGAAAGGAGAGAAAGTTACAAAGAGCAACTTCCTTGCTATCTATGTATGGTGCTGCCCATGTTCGCGCACTCACACCAGAGACCATTAAATCCTCATTTCAAAAAATC
>MU177960.1:16254-144381 GCA_016695465.1 Suillus americanus | reverse complement strand
TACTGCGATAGCAGTCGTCTAAATTGGGAGCAACATCAAATTGTATGTGATATCTACTATAACGTGAAAGTTCGGAATTGAAGGACAGAAAGCCTAGCGGGAGCTAGAAGCAGACAAACTCGTTCGTCCGGTGCGTGAAAGACACGGGAACCACCTTGTTAGAACTGCAAGACATCCGATGACTGGAACATGTCTAACGGGGAAGAGGGTCTGTTACTAGTAGCTGCGATGGTACTTCCGGTCTACAACGTTACCATGAGTCACTGGGGTGGCTCCGCCGATTACATTGGATGTCCCTGCTGGTAGCGTGCTGCTGCTTGAGGCATGTAAGGCTGAGTGTGAGTTCGACGGGGAATTGTGAACAAAACGATGCAGAAAACGAGACAAGTTAGATAGAATAGAGACGAATAGTTAGACGTTTGAGACGGAGACTTTCTATGAGGCTTTCGGTCATACTTGGAGCGGGGATCTGACTCTAGGATTCGCTGTAGGTATGAGTGTACATGAGCGGTATATATACGTTTTCGAACACTTGACTAGGCCGGAATGAGAACAAGGAGCATATGGCGAGGTGAAAATACTTCGGTGAGACAAGGAGATGGTGAAGTCTGAGCACAAGGTAAGGTAATGAAAGAGAATGGAGAGGGATGTATCCGCGTGACTCGGATACGAAGAGTAACGCTCTTCGCATCATTGAGTCACGTGGACGACTTCGAACGCATGGTCCGTTCGGCGTCTTCGTTTTGAAGCTCGGTCGGCGCGTAGAGAATGTACAATCCTTACAGGCACCAGCCCGAGCGTGGGTTTACTGGACAGGAGGATGTGGTGGCTGCGCCAACCTATGCCTTTCTCCACTGTGGGCATTAGCGGTGCGCTACGAGACAATATCAGCATCACGAGACGGATGTCCAAAAATTGGGAAAACTCGCATGTTTGTGTCGTGTCGCAAAGACGTCCACAAGGGGAGCCCTGCGTTGGCGAGGAGGAAAAGAGATGAATTGGTGAACGAGGTAGTTTTCATCCGTGGTACTACCCGTCTCCTCGTTGCCATTGCTCCCACGACAAGAGTGGGATCTGGACTTGGGGAACAAGTGGGCAGCGGAGCAGTTGAAATGTAGCTCGAATCCGTGTAACCGAGGTTTAAGAAGCGCACGCACGTGAGTCACGTTCAAATTCATCCATGCACTTCCCGCCATTCGTAACCATCTGCAAACAATGAACCTACTCAAGTCCTTGTCCCTCTCATCCACCTCTATTCCAATTCGAAAAGTTCAACACGGCCGCATTACCATCTGTTTTATAATGTGTACCAATCAAATGAATCAATGCAGAGCTCGAAATTCCGCTCGACGAGACATTGAAAACTGTATGTGGTGAGCCCACCGTCTTCATTCAAGGAGACGCGTATCAGTGCCATTGCATTCGTCCTCGTCCGGAAAGTGCCAGTTGATGACTTGCCCTCCCACGCTAGCTTGAGCTCCTGTATTAACTCCCGCCCAATACATGTCTTGCATTTGACGACTGTAGGGGGTTGGCTGTGAACTCCCGTCTGGCTTCAGGGCAGACAGTGAGAGTCGCACATGGACACAGCAAAGAAATGCAGGTTACTAGTTGGCAACGAATATGGCTAAGCCCTAGATCCACTACAGTGTCCTAGCCTTTTCGGTTACAATATTTTGATACCTCAGAGGCTTGTCGAGTTTTCTTTGTGTCTGTCATTCGGCTCTCGCTGAGCCCTTTTTTCTGTTATGCATGCCTGAGTGGGCCACTCCTGCATCGTATCCGTTACGGGGTGTTCTAGAGTTTCGCGCTGACCTCTCTGACCGATTCCTGGGTCTTGCCACGGGAAAGTAATTTTTTTTGTTCCGCCTCGGCATCGACATAAAACAGGAGCTCACGCAAACTACACACATCAGAACGATTTGGCTCAGTCTGCCACTTTCAATTCTTCCAGCCTCGTTGAAACCTTGGGTGGACACTCCTTCGGTTTTTGGTTCTTCCAATGCGACTGAGGACGACTTGAAAGCTAAAGGTGGGGAGGTTACATCATTTCACCGACTGTCAGGCTCGCTCTGTCCTTAGCTTGCATGCATTCTTCTGGCCTCCGGCCCTATTAAACTTTTTTTTCGTTTGGTGGTGAGTCCCGACAGTTTTGGTCAGTCTGTCGAGAATCTAGGTTGGCACGTATGCACACTGGGGATATATCTTATGTTTTTGAGACGACCTCGCGAGACATGGAGGCAAATTCCTTTTTATGGTCAGACTATCACATAAAAAGGAGGTTTCGGCACAATGACTGAACCTAGTTAAAATGGACCCGAGGATCTATACATTACAAAAATGTTGTCGGCAGGTTTCGAACCAACTGCAAGAGAAACGGATTTTGACTCCGTTGTGGTAACCATTTGGCTAAGACCAGTGAGATGAGGCTGTGATGAAACCATCCATGAGTGCCACATGAGTGAGCCTAAGACTTTTTGACTCTGGTAATCACTTAGCTAAGACCAGTGGAAATGAATCTCCGAACTGTCGATGCATGAGTGAATCTTCAAGTGTTCCGACAGGGAAAAAACCTTGATACATCGGCAGGTTCGACAGATTTTGGTTGTGGTAAGTTAACCACCTGACTAAGACCCACCAAGGAGGAGAAATGTACGATTAGCTAATGTAAATTCTAAAAAAAAAAACTGCCATCGGCAGGTTTAGAACCTGCACAGTCCAAGGCAAACAGATTGTGATCCTGTTGTGATAACCATTTGGCTAAGACCAGTTCGATCTAGATCCCTAGACAAATTCATAGATCCTGAGTGAGAGAGAAAAAACCCCAAGACTCGAGAGAGCAGATTTCTGTCCTATCACGCTTACCACTTGGCCAAGACTGGTCAAGATGAACGTCTGTAGTACGGGTCGAGGAACATTGTGCCTCGACATATAGGATCAGCAGTCATTGGCTAACGTACAATAAATAAAAGACTATTTTGCGTTTAATTCAATGGACACAGGATATGCCAGGAATGAGTGAGTCGGGAGCTGGCGCCGGCGCCGTTACGATTTTATAATGTAATGGTATTGCGGCAACTTTTTGTTAGATGATGGACATCGCTGCATTAAGGAAGGTGTTCCACACAAATTGTGCCATTAGATACTCTGGATTGGACAGCGCAGGGTCATCGTCAACCAAACTTGTACGGATCGGTAACTTGGTCCCAAAGCTTCCTGGTGTCCACCACAGCACGCAACCTCGAAGCAAGTAAGAACGCCCCACTCAATTTCCTACAGAACCAATAATGATTAAAAAGATCATGAAGAAGCACGCCAAAAAAATTGAAGATAAAATCCTAGCTCTTATTCGGAAGGAAATCTATCCCAAGACTCACCGATTCAGACTATAGGTTTCCCTCGGTGGGGGCGTCAGCCTGTGCTTGAGCATCACAGGTATGATAGCACGTATTTGAGCTGTGATGTCCGCCCATGGTGTCCCAGGTCCAAAAGCGAAAGGCTGCGTGGTCGTGGATTTGAAGGGGGTAGCTAGGAGGACCATGGAGTCGATGTGCGCATCGAGCATGACCTGTGAACGTGTTCCGTGAATACATGCGCAGAGCAGTGATGGGGAGATAGTACTTCATTCTCCTCTCCGGTGAGATATCCAAGTTTCTGACTCCATTCCGCACATGCGATACGGTCCTCGGATGCAGCGGCTTGAAGGAGGCGCAGCCAGCTGTCCATGAATTCTTTCGTGTACTCTCGTGTTGCGCCAAAGTCCACTAGGGATAGCTGCGATGATAGACAGTGAGATCGTCCAGGAAACTCAAGAACGGAAAACATGAAGCGCAACGCACCTGTTGTGCCTTTAAGTTCCACAGGAAATTCGTGAAGTTAGGGTCCGTCTGCATGAGCCTAAACTGGAAGAGCTCGCGCAAGCAGAGCTCAATGATTCGCGATGCAATCTACCATAAAATTCAGCAAATGCATGATCTATGGTCGATGATAGGAGAAGTAAGCACCTCGTTCCGCTCCTCCTGTGGTAAAGCTCCAATTACAGCATCCCCAATGCTGACGCCTTCTACATGCTCCATCACAAGAACGTGCTCTGTGCTACCTGGCCACACCCATGGGACCTTGAATCTTGCATCTGCACCAAGACAATCTGATCTCCCATACCGCTCGAGGAAACTTGCCTCTCGCGAGTAGTCACATTCGTCAGCAAGCTCGTCTTTCATGACCTTGGATATTGAGATAGGACGTAGTGAATTGTCCGGATAGCAGGAAATGAGGCAAGATCGAGAATAAAAAGTCAGATATTCAGCACTAGGAATGAGGGAGATATAGAAACATACTTGAATCGTACGATCCAGGAACAACCCCCGTGGAAGCAAGCTTCCAGCGGTGAGAACCATTTTAACGTAGCCAAGGTCGCTCACAATTGAGTTAGCAATGTTCGGGAACTGGATCTTCACAGCAACGCGTTGGCCGTCGTCGCCAGACGGACTCTGATTTCGAGCAAGGACAGCGTGGTGCACCTGACCGATGCTCGCAGCTGCGAACGGTATACGATCGAACGATGTAAAATTATCGGCCCATGATTGCCCTAGAGATGTGCACAGCACTTGTTGCATCTGCCAGTCCGGCATGTAGTGAGCGCTGTCTTGAACGCGGCGGAATATTTTGTCGACTTCTGGGGGTAGGAGGTGGGTGTCTAGCGCCCAGGTTAACAGCGGACAAAATGACAAGAGATAACCAATAGGTAGGCACCTTGGATGCTCATGAACTGGCCGAGCTTCAGTGCAGCACCGCGCATCTGAGAGAGCTTGGACACCAAGCGGGTTATGTTTGCTTCAGTCATCATGACTGGTTGTGTATTATCTGCATGGGGTGTTGTAGAGCGACGTAAGAGCTCGGAAGCAGCGCCGTACGAAAGCGATGCTGCAAGGCCTGTGATGACAAATTAGCAAAAGGTGAGCGAAAGGACAGCAAAGAAAGACGTACCGCCATAGTGAAATAACCGACCAAGTCTGGACGAAGGGACCTTGGATGATTTGAGGCTGCGTGAGAGTATAGGAGGGGAGTCTATGGGTGCGGATAGGGATTTTTCTGGATGCTATGGGGTGGCAACACGTTGAAATGAGCAAGAGGTGGGCAGAAGTAACGAGTGAACTGGTAGGGAGGACACACCTCTAAATCTAGGGGTACAGAACTTTCTATTTCGCGACGTAGGCTGTCAAATTCCGTAGGAATAGAAGGAGGACCAGAATCAAACGTGACTTCGGAAGAAGACGCGATCCCCAAGGAAGTATCCGCCTCAAGTGGAATAGAAGAGGACACAAAACTGGGATCATGGGGTAGTTGAGGTTCTAATATAGGCTTGGTAGAGAGGGGGATATAGGTAGCGGGCGAAAATTGTTCAGACAGGGTGTCCTCTTCAAACTGAGGCGGTAATGATGTCAGTTCTTCTCGCCGTTCCTCGGGATGGTAAGTGTTGTTAATCGGAGGGTTGGCAGAAAAAGCGTGATCTGCGTGCGGTTTCGGAGAGTCGTGGTTAGCTTGAGCATCGCCTGCAAGCTGTGGTATTAACTGATGCTCTTCTGCCTTGCTTTTGCTCAAAGAGAACTCCGGAGATACAACTGGTCTGGCAGGAAGAACCTGGGAGGCTCTTATCTGTGCTGCACGAACAGCAATATTTGTAACTGAATGGAGAACGCAGATCCATCCAAATGTAGGCCCAGGTGGCATCCACGACCAAAGTTCTTTTTCAAAAATCAATGGACGGCAATGCACCGTCGCAACTTGAAGACTGTGGTAGAATTTGCACAGCCACATCAGCCCGTTTCAGACCTTTTAAACTGAAGCGCTGAAAGCCTGAACGCCCTTGTATCACAACTGCCGCAGGTCGGAGCCATGCAGAATCAAATTCACAATCCCAACCTGGCGCGATACGTGATGCAGAGGTAATTAAATGTTGTCCAGGTAATATGCCACCACTACATTTTACCTTGGTTTGTTACAGCTCCGACGTCATTTCTGATCTGCGAATCAACATCTTTGAGGAGGGTCACGACAATGTCATATGGTACAAGGTGCGACACCCAGTCCTGCAGTTGCCTTCTTCGCCCGCTCACCTAAATGAAGGAAAGGTTCCTAGGGGACAACGAGATTATTGAGCATGTCGTCGTGCGTTTCTACGTCTCATACATTGCACTAATTCACATTCCCTCCGAAGCACAACCAAACATCGACAATCTGCTGGACAATTCACAAGCCCAAGCGCGGGTGGTATATCCGCATCCGTGCACCATCATTTCCCCCAGGCGTTGCCATATCCCTCCTTCCTATTCCCCGCACGTCCCCTAGTTATACAGACGCCGCGCTGTCCTTATCATGTCTTACGAACGCCCCCTCTACTGTGATACATTCACCTAGTACCTCGAAGATGTCCATAGATAGTGCATCAACAGTACACTCCTACCCCCCAACACCGCCCCCGGCCTCCATCACGATCACCCCACCTACACCACAAAGCATCAGTGCACGCTTGGAGGAAATATCCCCGTCCCCCATTGCAGTACAGAAACGCGCATCTCGTCCTCAGGCAACCCAATTCTTGTTGGCACCGCATTCCACATCGCACATCCCGGGGCCACATCCAGGCGAGCAGACATCGTTCATAACACGCGCGTTGTCGATGTTCAAAAACGGCAGGCCTTCGCACTCTGCCTCATTCACGATAATGCCACTCGGCCGTCCGAGTCCCCAACCGCCTGGTTCAGGACATCGGATATCCCAGATTGTTCCGATGACCCCGACGCCATTGTTGACCTTCCATGATCGCACACCGGTACTCACCGCGGCGTCGGTGACGGGTCTTCTCGAGATCGACAGAGCAGAGGAGCGTATATTGGGAGTTGATACGAGCTTTTGGATCGCTGTCGCCTTGGCATATTGGGAGTTTTTGGAAGATAGAGATGTGAGTATCTTGCCGATTGGCACTAAAGCACCTGATTCCTTTTGCCTGTCACTGTATTTTTTCCTTTACACCGACGTTCTGAATATTCTGGCTGACACAATTTTTCTACAGAGCTACTTGGCTGCAGTCAGTGATTAAACTCAACTCATATACCTGTATCCTACTGTTCACTTGCTGTCACTATGCTATATTGTATTAAGTCATGCTGATCTGAATAGGTTTTTTCCCTGCGTGAGTTTACAGGTTCGCGTTCCATCTATGAAAGGTCCGAATTTCGCTGTCATTGCATCCTGTCGTTTATTTCTAATTTTTTGCTCATACCCAGTGTGAATCTGTCTTGTTGTCGGGCTCAATGTTATAGTGTTTGTATTCCACTTGTGAGCGGAATTACGCTAGTAGCAGGAGCTGGCCTCGCCCACCCGGCATCGTCGCGAGCCATGCATCTGCACAGAATGCAGTATCGTCAGGTGGTATGGAGACGACTTGAAATTTGCTACTATCAATGCTACGAAAGAAAATACTCAGGTTATAGAACGCTCTACCAGAAGGATTGCCCTTCAAAAATGCTCTTGCTTACACTCAAGTGTTTGGGAGACTTTGGGTTGTGGAATATTTCGAGACATAATACCAATAGGATTAAGTATGCTGGCTAAATGAATCATTTGCAATTCCCGATTCAGGTGTCCATCAGAATGGGTATCGTAGGTGTGTGGCTCTCCAGATCTCGAAAGCCCAAAAACTTCTCTGCGCGCGTCTTCATTCATAAGGTCCCGGGAAAGCTTTTCAAGATGACTATTCAACTTCAAAATGGGGCCTTAATCCAATCCCTAAGCGAGGTTGCAGTGTTTGACGGTATTTGGAGTGGAGTTTGCCAGTAGACGTCGGTAGCAGAGCAATCCATCTTGCTTGAGCACCGCGCCCTTCCAACGTAAGAGCAGAGAGAGAGCACTCAGCATCCAGCGCAGCAACTAGAGTACGTCTACAAAGCACCCTCACGGTCGATTTACTGGCGGCTTTCTGGATCGTATATACACCGGGCACCCGCATTTGGTTTGGTTCGTTAGTCCTCTCAAAGAGATCGCTTTCATGTGGCACGGGCATGTTTCATCATCATCTTCTGCGCTAGGCCGCTAATCGTCCTCGTTACGCGGCGTGGGTGTTCTACCTGTGAACCACCTAAACCTTCTATCCAAGGCTGTCTTTCATGCTCTTCCATGTGACATGGGAATTATACCTCCGATGGCTTGGACCGCCTCTCATCCTCGTCAACGGGGCACGACAGTGTCACTTCAATATATACACTAGACCCCATTCCGTCCTCCTCTGCGCCGGGCGTCCAACCTCAGGGCCATCTTCTGCCCTGACTGCTTCTCCCGCCGATCCGTACATGCAGTCCTGCCAGTGGAGCTAAAGTTGACAAATATCTATGTATGACATGTTGTGCCTGCTCATCATTTATGGATGGCAGGTTTTTTTTTTTGCTTCAGATTGTAGTCCTTTGGGGTCATTGACCCTATGTTGAACATTTAACTCGTCATAAGCTTTTTCTTTCGTTTTGTTTGTTGGTTCTGGTTCTATTGGATGATTGGGACGGACTCGTACTCCGCCACTCTAGAACGCTGCGAAAAGGAGTTGTGTTAGTAGAGGTGATAAAGATTGAGGCGACAATGGTTTAGCTGGGCCTGTTGGCTTCTTGTCTTCAGCTAGCGGTTGTCGGTTTTATCTTTCTCTATTGGCATCGGTTTCCTTGGGTTTCGTCAGTGACGATGGTGTCGTCTATCCTTTTGTTCGGGAGTGTGCGGACAATGTTGGTACGTGCGGGCTGTACAAAATTTACTGTAGTAACCCTCTTCTAATTATATGACAGCTTACCGAAGGTTGGTTTGAAACGGCCCGTGCTATTGATATATCTGATGAGGTGGGGTAGGGCTTCTATGGGTGTTAGGATATGTGCTATGGATGTGGCATTGCGGCGGACTGCGTTAGCGAAGATATGGCGTTCTCTTTGGTATTGCGGGCAGTGGAAAAGGTAGTGGTGGAAGGTTTCGTTCACATCTTGGCAGATTGGACAGTGCGGGAATTCGATAGCGTTGATGCGGTGTAGATGGTGGTTTAGAGGTACGTGTCGGGTGCGGAGTCGAACGTACATGCTGGATGATTGTTTCGGCAGTCCGTTCGTAAGCTTGAGGAATTTCGATGATGGCATTGATGGGTCGATGGCTCTCGTTCGTTCGTATATCGGTGATTTTTCCCATAGGGCTTTCCCCTATGTGAAGTTTGATCTTCTGTGCTGCGAGGAGGGCAGGAGTGCCAGTGATAGGAGGGGGTTTGTTCGTAGGTATTGAGGTAGTCGGTGGTTGGCGCTGTCGTTACCGTGTCCTTCTGCTGCCTTCTTGGCCTCTTGGTCAGCGAGTTCGTTACCTATGATGCCTTCGTGTCCTGGTACCCATCTGATTGCTAGCTTGAAGTCGTCGTTGCCATTGTTCCTTCTTCGTTTCTCGATGTGTCTTGTCATTTCATCTAGTCGGGTCGCTAAGAATCCTGCCTTCCTTACTTTTAGCTTCGCCGCATCGGAGGTGTATTATTGTGATGATGATCACCACTGTAGTTTTATCATTATGTAGTCAGGAAGGCACCATAGCCGCGTAGCGACTTGTTCACTGTGTCTCAATACATGATGTTGTGCTACCAGATACGCCTACTATCGTATGTTCCACTGTCGTAATAGCCTCCTTTGCAGTGCGCTGACAATGTTGGCACACACTTTCTAGGATCAGAGAAATCGCAAGTGAGCATCGAGAAGGCAACAGCTTCAAATCACCACTCTGATGACAGAACTGTGCAAATACTTCCCAAATGGCTTGCCATCAAAAAGTCGTCTTGTCTATCTTCCTACTGGGCTGCAATGGTAATCTTCGGTGCCAACACGATAACAACCAGGGCACCTGGGAGGTCAGTAGATGTGAAACTAATCGTCCTTGTTAGGTTATTACTTACTCACAGTAATCTGTTATCTTATCAAGTATTGCATCATGAAGTGGAGGGAACCTGAAAGTTCGAAAATTCTGCCCGACCTGTCCGTCCCGTCCGTTCTGTCCCATCTGTCCGCATCATCCGACAAACGATTATCACGCTGAAACATGTTGCTAATAGTCCTGAGGGCGGGGCATAGCACTACCAGGATGCCTGATACAGATGTGGCTGCCTGAGGTGGGCAGCGCGCGAAGGAATTCATATTAGCGAGTGAACAAAGAGTCAGGACCTCCCCTGAGAAGGTACAAGGTTGAAACAGATCTGCCTCCACCTAAGGCAGAAATTGTCAGCCCTGGGTCAATGGTTTATTCGGACGAACACGACGAACGACGACGAGCAGCGCACAGGAGCGGCAGAGCGTTGCCGCGTTGTGCCGGTGGCGAGAATTTCAATATTGAAGTTCCGATAAATTCCGGAAGGATGCCGAAACGTGTCCGGGTAGTTAGGCCAGGACGATGCGGACAGTGCGGACGGTACGGACGGTACTTTCCAAATTTCGGGTACATACATGAAGTGTGGCATCGCGTTTGATGTTTGGATTGAGAGAACGGTACTTACTATTTTCCGAAACTGATTGTCAATGAAGAATTACTATAACTGGCGAACTGGCATGTGTCAGACTAGACTGCTAGCATTGAGCAACATTTTCCCGAGGAGCAACTTGAAATAGGGTTTCTCACCATATGTTTCGCCAGTAATCCACACTATGGGAGAATATGGAGGTACTATAAACATCACAGCAATGCGCCAACAGCCCATGCTGCCACATGAACTTCATGTTAAAATGTCAAAGCAATAATAATCGAGTGCCTAATGAAAGGATGAGCTTTGTGAATTACGACAAGTGTGTGCAGTCACTCCACTGACATCCCCAAAGCGGCTACTAAGTGCAGTTTTGCCAGCGATTGGGCTAAAACTGAACACAAACAAAATGGGCTACGTAATCCAGTGACCAAGCACAAGAGTGTGAAATAGACCTCTGGGGTAATACTGATACTGATAAGTTGGAGACTTGAAGTATCATTTATTATGCCGATAATCGAGATCCAGGTACCGAGTTCACAGCATATCTCATGATCAAGTCATAGATTCCTGGAAGGACATGCCTGTCTTTCTCACTGTCAGTGTACAAGCAATCATACTATGGGGGAAAGTGCTTCTGAGCGTTATTCTGAAATGCTAAGTTGAAATGTTGAAACACTCCACTGAGTAAACATGAAACTCACAGCCTGTCACATGCTACAGGTTGACTGATCCCCTTGTGTGATCCGATTTGCACGCTTATAAGTGTATTATATCAAGTTTCTCGACGATAATGAGCTGTGAGTGGAGGATCGTGTGAGAATCGTTGACAACGTTGGTATCCTTGGCTATACTATGTTGAGCCCGTGTTTGACAAAACTCAACTTGTCCACGGTAGCAGGATACGCTAGGCCTGACTAGGTGACTCGGAGTTTCCACGATCAGCAAGGAGTTCAACCAGATCTGGCTAGTTCGATAAACTTACCTGCCCATGATTATCTCAAGCCTATCTGTCTATCTAACCGGATGATACTAACACTAGTCGGATTAGACATAGTGTTATATATTAAGAATTTGTATGCGCTGACTCAGTAGTCTAGTTCGAAAATTAGGGCGCGGAAATAACATTTGATTCGTCAGTTGTTGGCAAAGCTTACTGTTATTTTCCCATTTTCCGTGGCGGAACCTGGTGAAATCTGTGGCGGCTGCAGAACTTGTAAAAGTTCAAAGGCTCCTTGTGCACAAATCCGATGTGTTCTCGTAGTGCTCAATCACACGTGGTGTGTATAGCAGGCTAGTCAAGGGGCAATGTGGGAGCGACTGATGGCACGCTAAAGAGAAAATTCCAATGATCAAACTCACTATGGTGCCTGAGCGCTTGATCTGCACTTATATGCCTTGGGATCATCAAATGTATCAGACAAATTGATCCTCCCGCTGCTTTTTACACATCAGGCAGCCTGCGCACCTTCTTAATTCATCGAATAACAAACGCCTCTTCGTGAGTGATGACGTGTACTTCAGGGGATACACGCTGAGACAGTGGCTACCTGTAATCCTCAAGTAATAGCCATGGCTGTGCCAACCGCTGAGGAAAAACAGACATCAGAGATCTCTTCAATCATTGCTAAGACGAAGGACACTCCTGCGGTTACGCACCGCCAAAAATTTGAAGGACACACCAGTCGTGTCTGGGGCGTCATACACCTGCCAGGTGGTCAACGGATCGTCACTTGTTCAAGTGATGGCTCGCTGCGGGCTTGGGACTTGAAGAGTGGGGAACAGATAGGTGAGCGCTGGCGGGACGGTGTAAGCCCAGTGTACACCATGGCGTTATCTCCGGACGGCAAGAAAGTGGTCAGCGGGAGTGAAGATGGTGGGGTAAGGCTGTGGAGCGTCGAGACCGGAAAGGTCATCACTAAATGGACGGGGCACACACAGAGTGTGTGCTCTGTCTGCTGGAGCCACGATGGCCAGCGAGTGTTAAGCGGGTCTAACGATGGGACTGCAAGGCAATGGGATGTGGAGAAGGGAGAAATTATTCTCGCACCAATAGAGACAGGGCACATCTACGTGGGCACAGCCGTCTATTCTCCAGACGCGTCCATGATCGCGACTGCTGGATACCACCTCGCCGAGTTCTCACTAAAAATTTGGGACGCAAAGACAGGAAAGCTGGTCACGACTCTTGAAGGACACACACGTTCAGTGAATTGCCTGGCTTGGGCCGCTGACGGAAAGACGCTTATATCCGGGTCGGTCGATCGCTCGATTAGGATATGGGATACAGCCACCTGGAAGCAGACTGCAGTTTTGGATGCGCACACCAGCTTTGTCCGTGCCATTGCTATATCTCCAGATGGCCGAATCCTTGCAAGCGCATCGTACGATAGGACAGCGCAATTGTGGAACCTGGACAAGGGCCAGCCCATCAGTTCGCCTCTCAAGCATGCAGATAGGGTGACCTGTGTGGCATTTTCGGCAGACGGAAAGCTGCTCGCTACTGGCTGCTATGACCATAACACGTACACGTCGGATGTTTCTGCTCTCCTTCAAGGAGATGCTAGCCGGGGCGACTAGAATTAAATTGTGAGTTGAAAGACTCCTCTCGTTTTCACCACTTCCACGCTCATCCTTACCTCTCTAAGGAAAGTCACAAGCCATTGCCCGATGCGCGTGCCATCATCTAATCCAACTTCTCCATGCACCATGTGTGTGCTACTTTAGCGATATCTTCCACCTTAGACGGTTTCCCACTCTCTTCCACGTCAACGGTTACCACTACAACTTCCCCACCCGCACAATCTCATGTCACCTTCCGCAGCTGTAACGGGAAAACTTTGCATCCTGACATTTTTATACAAGACTGGATTTTGGACTCAATTGTTGCTTTGCGTCTGCTGAGTATCCTGATAATGCTTAATGTTACTGTACAGTCCCCGTCCTTCACGCAAGCATTTGTTCCCTTTCTCACGTCCTCTCTCCCTACATTTACTATTAGAATTATTGTACACCGGTACTCCTGCGTCAACCGCCTCTGTACCATGCGCTGTGTCACAATACCATATTGCCATATTCATATCATCCCCAGGATGTTTATCGTTCAAATGTATGGAAATATTCACTGCCAAGATAAGGCGCGATACTTGCCTTGTCAGTGGCAAGCGGTCCAACGTGACAGCAAGAATTCTCGGAAGTGCAAAGGGCTGAGAGACCTCGATTCCGATCTTTGTCAGTATCCGATGGGAGTTTATTTACTCACCGGATAACATCAATGCGTCCTTCCTCCATGATCTCCTTTACCACTTGCGCCCGACGGGTGGAGAGTACCACTCATCAAGCAGCATAGGTTGCACGAGAAACGCCTCCTTTTAAGTCACACATGCAGTATTTAGTGTACTGAATGCACTGTTTACACACTGAGCTCGCCTGTTGCTGGAACGGAGACAAGGGAAAGGGAATTAGCCATACATTTCGAAAAGTGATGTGAGCTTCATGACCCAACATTGTGCTTGACCGTTAAACACTACTGTGTCAGGGGGAAACAAGCTCGGGGCCACACTTTGTGGAATGATACAGTCTCCCACTTGCATCGCACAAACTTTCCTTTCAAAATTTGCAATGCATGCGCCAGATTGACCGCCTCGATGCCTTTGGGGATTCCCGAGTAGAAAAGTGTGAAACAACGAAATGTGAGTGACGTATCACATAAAACAACTAAAATACCAGATACAACCGTACACGTTACGCAAAATCACGACAAACTATACATCAGATTCGACGCGAGACCTGGTAGCGGTCCACGAAGGTATGCGATGCGACCCGATTTGTTTTGTGATCCAGGGGAGCAGGCCAGAAATGTGAACATCATTGGAAGCCAGTACCGGCCATGTCGCTAGAATAAAAATAGCGACCCAAATGGGAGATATAATCGAGATGGTGACGACACCAGAAGTGTTGAAAATCACGATCGACAACGCTGCAGCAAAGAATACCATTCTGTCAAAAAGTAAGTCGCTGCCTCCATTGTGCAACCAGAAACGTACCCCCAAATCAGAAGAGCATACGGCAGACTGAGCATGAGGGCAAGGCTCTCGAGGCCGAGCACAGAGCTCGACATCCTTCCCATAAACGAAGCCTGAACGTAAATAATGCGGGCCAAACAATCGAAAAGAGAACTTACCACGCTTTTAGCGGAGTCTCGCCGGCTGTCATTGACTTGTCCGGCCAAGACTAGTGAGACCACTAACGATCCCATAGCACAGAGGGTAGACATAAAGGAGACGAGAATCGCAGCATTTTGAGTCTGGACGGATGGTACCGCGAGAAAGCTGATATCCACAGCAAGCATCACAGTAGACTGAAATTGACATCGATTGCATTGCCGATAGGGAGCAGAAGTACAACTCACGAATATTGTGTATCCGTTCCATTCACTGTTGAGTCTGTTGATAAAATTCATCCACCGCGGCTGAACGATGGTAGAATCGACCCATATCTTTTGAACAGCCTTGTTATAAGCATTAGGGGATCCAAAAAGTATGAAATTCATGACGCGAAGGATGTTATTCGAGCGGGTGTTGGGATCTCCGTACAGTGACTTGTCTGCGTTAAGCCGGGCGCCTGGTTGTCCACAAAAATTCACAAATTTGACGTTGCCTATGAAAGTATTCAGGAGGCTTCACGCACTCCCAACCAGCCAGAGCTCACAGAATTCTCCCATAAATCGAGCTGAAAGTCGCAAAAATGTCAGGTAATCAACCGGCCTTCTATGCTCAGGCTTACCGACAATCCACACAGAATGCTCATGTGCATACTCATGCTCAATGCCAGCACTGTCTAAAAACCAATCATCATCATCATCACCACCATCATCATCAACAACAACCAATATCAGGGAATGATTTACTCATGAGAGGATCCATAAGGCTAAGCATACTTGCAACCTCTTCCGAAGAAAAAGGCGCTAAGGATGTGTCAGAAGTGATATTGTCTGTCACAAGCTTTCTAGTATGGCGTGAAACATTTATGAGTATTTACCCACCTGCCTGAGTATACATAACAATTTCTCTGAGTCTCACAACAACATCTTTTGGAAGGGAGCGTTTGTTTGGATATAGTTCAACGTGTAGCCTGTCAAAATCACGATGCATAACCACACAAGGTCAAGATAGGCTGTAACAAAGTTTCAGGGCAACGACTTCGGTCAAATGAGGAAAGATGCATACTTCTGAGGCCGTACGAACCAGTACTGTGATTCTAATGCATATCCTGGGAGTGGCGCAATGGAAGAAGCTCGAATGGGAGATACTTCCCGGAAAGAACTCACTGATGTGATCACTGCACTTTACGCCTCGGACGTTACCAATGAGATCACCAGATTTGTGAGCTTCGAACCAGAAAATGACACGGCTGTCGTGATCGGCAAAGTAATAGCCCCATTTTTCGCGATCCCCCTCCATGGGCTCCAATACTAACTCGACGGATGTATGGAATTTGATGCCTGCGTTTACCAATTCTTTATACGCCTTCTCAACAGCCTTACCTATGTTGTCCACCATTCCAGAGGCTCGAATATTAGCATCAGTAAAAACTCTCTGGTGGGAAATATGAGTCAAAGTCATGCAGAAGCGGGTCGTAAAACATACTTTATGTGAGTGATAGAAAAACAAAGCGCCTTCCGGGTGCGTGAGCGGTTCCCATCCAGACACCAGAGCAAGCTCCCTACAACCCTCTTTTAGTCTTATTATCTACTCTCTGACTAGTAACGTGCTTACGCTGAACAATCTAAGGGACCTTTCGGAACCTCGAACACTGCATAATCACCTTGACTGTAGCTGATTAGAAAGGCAAAGCACTCGATAAACATGATGTGCATACAATTCAATCCTATCGTATCGCTTGATTTGTCCAGGTGTGCTGGCAGTCAGAGTGATACTATCAAAGGATTGTCCTGGCGCCACAGGATGCGATGGCGTAACGATACTTGTGGTGGTGCTGGGCTCGGGCATAGAAATTATACATGGCGCACAAGAATCCAGAGGAGATTGTATAATAGAAGCCACGCCATTCCACCCGTCAATTTGTCGAGGTGGAGGTTTAAACAATGGCACTGCGAGCGTCACTTGATTGACGGGTGTCGGCTGAGAACTCGACGCTAAACCTGGTTCTCGAAAGACTCTCTCGTTTCCACCAATAATGGCTTGACAGTGTCGAAACACCCGCAGGAGGAGAGAGAGGATGCTCGTATATGTCCGAAATGCGGCGGTCCTGATGATGGGCTTCAACAGGGAGATAAACATGCGGATGTAGCCTCTAGGTAATATCATGACGAGGAAAATGGAATTGAGTACAAATACTACTAGAGAATTGTAACTGGCAAGAAGTACAGCCGCATAGCCTAGTAGTACAGTCAAGTATTACTGTATCAGTCTCGAATCACGTGGAGGTCATCCACTCGCTGGACTGCCTCGCAGAATTTGACCTGTTTTCGTTTCAATCTCTATTTAAGGTTCGAGCTGCAGCCTGTAGGTTCTACAGTCCATGGCGGACATTTTCAGCCATGTCATCGCTCAAACGCACGACGACGAACGTACTCACTGCAACAACTCGTGTCGGCTCTTCTCCCCCTAGACTAGGGTTAGGGTTATGAATTTCGGAGTGTGAATTTGTCATCACTGCTCCTTCTTTTCGAACCATCCTCAGGTCAGCCACATTTCATCTGAATTCTGTCTACTCTGCATGGTGCGTATGTTACACGTCCTACTAGACGCATCTATAACTTTATTTGTTTACAGTCTCTAACACCCGCAACCATGCGCCGTTTGATGCGCGAGATTACCGAGTTGAAAAACAACCCTCCTGAGGGCATTCGCGTTGTCACGAGTGAGGAGAATATACTTGACCTCACAGGGATTGTTGAGGGACCAGGTGAGTCACTGCAGACTGGGATACACGTCCGACCTCAAGTCATCTTATGCTACAGAGCAAACTCCATACGCGGGTGGGTACTTCAGGGTGCGGTTCCAATTTACACACGAATTCCCCACTGCACCCCCAAAATGTACGCGTCATTATTGGTTGTCTAATCATATTTATCAACTACCATCGGCATAGGCTGGTTTGCAACCAAGATTTTCCACCCAAACGTCTCTTCTGCGGGAGAGATTTGTGTGAACACGTTGAAGAAGGACTGGCAATCGTCATATGGAATCGGTCACATTCTCGTGACAATCAAGTGCCTCCTCATTTATCCCAATCCCGAAAGTGCCCTCGACGAGGAAGCAGGGAAGCTCCTCCTGGAGGATTACGACGCGTACTGTTCTCGCGCGAAGCTTATAACAAGTGTGCATGCCACTCCTCGCATACGACCTCCCGAATTTCAGACACAATCCACTGAGAAAGAGGGAGAGCCGTCCACGACGTCGATACCGGTTTCGATTCCAACACCAGCTATGGTGCCACCATCACCACATATTACGCTGCCTGTCCCAACATCTGTATCATCGCCACGCAAATCCTCTCCCGCGCCACCGTCGCAACCTCTCCAATCATCTCCAGCGAACACAATGCCCTCATCACTCTCTACGAGCACTGTGTCCAGCAAAGACGGCAAGGAGCGCTTATCACCGCTTGGGACTGCAAATTCGAACGTTGCGGGCCCAGCTGCCACTGCCACAACCAAGGCCGTCAAACGATCCGCAGCCTCAGCCGGCTCCGGGACAGAGAAACGTAAGAAAGCATTGAAGCGTTTATAAGAGTGCGTCTTGTACATACACCATGATCTAGGACAGTGGTCCAATAGGGGGATCATCTTGTGCACATAGTAGTAGTTCTGTTCTTTGTTTCTTGTCGATATGGCTGTCGTATTTGTTTTCTCAGTAACATAATGGCCAATACACCAGATATTACGACTTATATGCAAAACATCAGCTTGTTGTCACGCGTCACGTGTAACGGTGCGCGTCGCGTGACGAGGTGACGAAGTTATTTTCTATTTGAGCCAAATTTGAGCCTTCATTCATTGCAATACTCCTTCATTCTCTGCCATGTTCTCCAAAGCCCTTTTAGCTCAGTCAAGGACATTCTCTGCATCTCTAAGGGTCCATGCGTCACTTTCGTCGCCGGTTCTGTTGCGCCATGCCAGCTCTGGAAAAATGTCGATGCCATTGCAATGGCAGCGGGCGTTGTCAACGTCGTTAGCGCTGCGTGATGATGAGTCACGGTTTGGCGGCCAAAACTCGAAGCCAAGGGGCTTTCGGAGAAGCGTTCCGCCTTCGGGGACACTTTATATCGGAAACCTGCCATACTCCATTACTGAAGAAGAACTGCGACAGTCTTTCGCAGAGTTCGGGGAGGTCGTGCGCGTATCTTTGGGTGTGTTTTTTGTGCTGCACTGAAGTGTTCATGAGGTGCTGACTGGGCATGCGATGTAGGTACCACGCCAGAGGGGATGAACCGCGGGTTTGGACACGTTCAATTTGCCAATGTTGATGATGCCAGCAAGGTCATCAAGGCGGATGAGGAGGACCCAATCTATATCATGAACCGCGACATCTACCTTGACCATGCGGCAGTCCAGGAACAATCTGTGCACGAACCTTACCACACACTCTTCATCCGTCCGTTTGGTGGAGCAGAGGACGACTTGCGCGGGATATTCAGCAACTTCGAACAATCCATCGCGGATGTGAGGTTATGTGCGTGCACTTTGACTTATTGACACTGATGGTGTCTAACTCTGGGCTGGGGTCTGTAGTGAGGGACAAAATGACCGGCGAATCAAGGGGAAGCGGGTTTGTGGAATTTAAGAATGCCGAGGCCGCTACAGAGGCGCTTGAGGGTACACAAGATTTTAAGGACCCTTCGACGGGTAGGCAGATGGTCATCAAATTTGCAAAGCCGTCTCGCCTCAATTCTGCCTCTGACCTCAAGAGCAACCCAGATGGGAAAAAACGGAGGTTCAATCCGAGAGAGAAAGGTCCTCATCGCAAAAATTCATACGGTGGTGACTGGCAAGGTTCCCAGCGCACGGAGGAGTATCGCGATTCATAGTGGAGTGGTGATCATCTAGCTTATTATGACTATATTGTGGTACCCACTTCCTGCATGCTTGTTGTTCGCGCGGATTATCAGTTCATCGTTAATCACATCTCATGGCGTTATCCCTGATTGGCTCGCTCCACCTCTGTCAATTTTCTGACTTCAATACCCTACGTCTTACTCCTCTTTCAACTGCACGCTTGCCCCTGTTGTAAACACTTTCGGGTATGGTTGACCAATTCTAACTCGTGGAAACGAACCAGCACACTAGCAGCATTGCAAAATGCATTGAACACCACGGAACCGGCGATGAACGATGAACGTTTGACACGTGCCAAGCCGTGGGCAATGCGATTTATACTGCGCTTCCAAAACAACGTGCATACTATTGGTGGCCGCGTGTCACTACTGTCCACTGACACACGCAAACGACGAGAGCGAGGAGCTATGGGCTTGGATATGTGATGTCTAGATTTGCAATGTCGGTGCCATCAAGGACGGGATATTTAAACTTACAGTTTGATGGTCAAGATCGACTTCTGCGGGTAAAGCCAAGGCTAATACTGATAATCGGTTTGCCAGGGGGTTTCGATGTTGTACTAGGAAAACTAGCCAGGTTTAAGAGTCCAAACTGTTTCAAGCTTCAGGGAGGATATCGCCGTCGCCCAGAATCTTCTGAACCATTCATAACTGACAAGAACCCAACGCAGAGGATCTGAAAGATATATATCATGATCCTCGCCCCATATACGGCAGGCCTGTTGCTAATGCAGCGCTAGCAAAGTTGCAGGTGTCCCGAACAAGGCGCGTCGACTGTAGTGTCAAAACTGTGTTTTTGGTTCGTTCGATGATCACGCTGCCTCCAACCATCGCTGACTCGGAGTGCTGTCCACAGGGCTCGTTGCAGTATTTCACTGCTCATCAACTTCAAGCGTCAACGGAAGTTGGGCTAAAGCAGATGTGGTGCTTCTCAACGACATCCTGGCTCCAATAGCGCAACTGGCTCTGCACACCTGACCAAACGACAGACAGCGCTTAGGTCAGTATCATCAGACTGTTTTTGCGACTTTTCTCTGAAAAATTCAATACTCACCTTCCTTCTGCCAGCCTACGCTGTATCGTATTTCCCTATGTCTACAAGGTAAAAATAAGTTCTCCCTTGTTTCGACACTTCTGCTCCCCCTGCTTTGGAATCGATTCATCTCTCGATCCAAGACTTTGGGTGTGAGGCGGTGTGGATGCAGTTTCGGTTGCGATCGTTTTTGGTTCATCTCACTCTTGTGGCAGTCCTGTGCCATGTGATGAGCATGCTGGCCCCTGGGTTGCATCATGTTCATTTAGGCATATGGTTGAGTTGATGAGTTGATGAGTTGACCCCTTATTTATCTGCGGTCATCGCATGTTACCCCTGGGTTTCAAGCACGGATGGGATCATAGATTTCACTTGTGTGTCTGATTCTGTCGTTTAATTCTGTCTAAACCCTCATGATTGACTGGGTTGGAATATATAGGTGCAAACGTCGGGTGATTCTCATTTACCCGGTGAGAAGGATAGAAGGTCAGCAAGATTCTACCACTATTATTGCAGGCATCGTCAGATCCGCTTTCGAGGTTAGGCTGCTAAAGGTTGTCAAAGCTCTTTGACTCGCATGGTGAAATGAACTGATGCCGCATTGTGAAATAATAGATAGGGTCGTTCAGCCCCTTTGATACGATCTCTGTCGCATAGCATTGGCGGCGTAATTAAGATGGTACCGCCCTTGAGAATGTTGCCTCTATGTTGCATGTCATATAGGCGCTCGCTGCTTCAAGGACAAATCACGATAGTTGAACTGGCCGTCACACTTGCTGTATGCAATGCATTGATTCCGCCCGTGGTAAAGGAACAGACGAATGAATCTGGAAATGGCTTGTGTGAACACCCTATACCCTCTCCGAATCAGCGGCCGGGAACACACCTATGGGAAAGGTTGGAACACGGCTGTTACCGGTGCCGACGTATTGGGTCATCCATCTGGTCAACTAGAGTTCTGCGTCTCTGCTTTTACGGCAATAGTGGACCTCTTGTACGTCTCTTTTTCCACCTCCCGCGGTGTTTTTACATGCTGTCAAGACTCTCGCGACCCATCCGGTAAGAAGGAATACAGGAAGGGTCATCCCTGAGAAGGATGGTTCTTCCCACCGATGTTCTATGCCTTGATCCATGCATCGTCGTGTAGTCGTGGTCGGGGCTTATCAAAATGAAATCTCACAAATGCCAAGTCTACTTGGATTGATGCTGTGAAATATCGACAAGGTTTAACTTACGGGTGAAATGACTATGAATGATAGGTGAGATCACTTCCTTGTCATTTGATATGTGTAATGACAGAGTTCACACAAGGTTCAAGTTAAGAAGCGAATTACATCGGCAGTGTCATCCTGAGAGTGCAGTGTTTTGGAACAACACGACTAGAGCTAGAGGAAGGCAGTGAAAGATATCTTATTATTGTCTCGCCGTTCCATCCGATCAGTCAGCACCCGCCACTCTTGGGGGAACGGTGCATAGTTGAACTAGCGGTTGCACGTCGATTCACCTAACTCCCCTAACCGAATCGGCGCCCAAGAACTCGCCCACGAGAAAAGCTGGGTAACGTCTATCGCGACCCGACGCCCACGACCCGAGCCATCATCCCGTAACTAAAAATTCCCCATCTCCCCTGCTTTTTGGCGAGTTAGGCACCTGCTGACACGTCGATGTCTGATAAGCAGCACATCGCAGAGTGTGTCCAAATATTGGCACGGATCCATCGCTGGCTTAACTAATGTTACTGAAGACACGCGGAGTTGATCACAGAGCATTGCCTTGACCTACCTGTGACATAGCTTCTACACACCGGAATTTCAACATGTTGGGCTCACTATGACCTTTTAGATACTTCCTCGTAGAACATTGAAGATTCGATCTCGCTCGTTGGTTGTTTTGCGCTTCGTCAGCCCATTTTACAGCTTTCATTGGATGCCATGGAGAGCTATTTTAATGGCAACATACTCATCACTAGAGAAGATGCTATGAGTATCCCTTGTGGAATGCGTCCATAGCTTGACGAACGGCCCAGCGCGAATACTGGCACGCAATGACAGAACAGCCATGTCCAGAAATTGCTTTAGAATCAACATCGATCACGGCAGCCAAGGCATACTGTTCTATTAACATATTGACAGCACGTACATGCCTTCCTGCACATTGTATCCAACTTCGACTGGCTAGCAGAGGCAGCAAATCCTCGAGCTCATCTAAAACATGAGAAGCGAATAAATCGTCTGTGTACACTATGATACACCCACACGCGAGGTACGTTCTATCGAAAATACACCAGCCACCCACGGACGTCTAATACGATTCAACTTGTGCCATACATATTCCAATCTCCGTAGAAAAATGTGCCACGCGAATCGTGCAAGCAGGACGATGAATTTGAACGTCAACAAACCTGCACGAAAGAGAAGACGCAGAGTCAGTCGCATAATCATAATTGAAGTAGCGTATATAAAAGCGATGAATTTTACTGTAGCACCGGGATTGTACATGACAGCGGTCACGAGCGCCAACATGAGGATTTTGAACAGGGCCATGAGATATTGGGGCGAATTGAAAAACAGCGCCCATTTAAATACTTGGCCGAGCTTGTGCAATATGATGTGATTGAGTGCTGGTCGAAACAGCATGATGAAACAGCATAGGTGAAAGAGGATGAAGAGGAGGGGTCTCAACACATGGCTGAGTCTCGTGAGTTTCAGCGGCGAGAGCAGCGATGGCATGAATTTTGAGATGTTTGAGTAGAGTAAGTTAGGACCTTCTAATGGCAGAGTTTGTTTGAGAGGTCTGAGGAGAATATCTGTCTTCATGACGAGCCCGAGCATGATGATGGTTACGATAAGAAAGTGAAATTTTACATAGGGGTCAATTGACGAACGGGAGAAATACAGAATCACATGACTTTACATTCACATGATTACATTCCTGTCCAACGACGCGACGCGACTTAGACTGATGGGCGCCGTATATGAAACTACCACGGAACCAACATGGAACTTGGCTCAAACTTAGCTTGACCGTCTGGTCCAGTCTGAAATGTTATTTGCATCCTCGAATTCAGGTGTCATATGGAAATACAGCGTGAGCGTTGTTGCATTGAAAAGGTAACTTTTTTGTCGTATTTGAGTATGTGTGGAGTCCCCACCAGTGATGCCGCTGTACTTGTGCGTGTTCTTGTCAGTTCATAATACGAGTGCACACGCGGACGGCATGTTACTAGCTCAGCAACATCCGCTTCGATCTGTGAAAATAAATTGATTGCCACAAAAACATAACTTGTATTCGTACATAACACTAAAGATATAACATGGTAACTAGGCCTAACGAGGCCATTGGATCACGCGGGGGAGGAATGGAGGGCTTTATATATCAGCCATGTACAATGCCAGTCATTGCATTGTCACTACAACCGCAAGATCATGGCCATAATGGCAATGCATGACGTAGATGGGACAACAGCCCCCTCAAGTAATCAGGGACCCACGTATTCCATGACCTCGACGGGTTGCGATAATGCCACGGATGAGCACAGCTAGTAATGCGAAGGTTACCAGAGCCCTAGGGAGAATATGAGCAAGAAAGCCATAGACATATGTCAATGACACATACTCAGTAACCCAAGCAAAGCCTTGCAGCGCATTAAGTTGAACAGGATATGCGAAAGCGCTAGGGGTACTAAGAAGATATGAGGTGAGCGATGAGTAGTAAGAAGTGACCAACTTGCGATTCAGCTCGCCACTAAGAGCCGTAGTTATACTTGTAGCGCCCGCGGTCCAGAAAAGCCATGTTAAAAGCAGGCTATGAGTTTATCAGCAAGTTCGACCGTCCGTGTCAAAGGGAATTTACGTACAAGAAGATATGAAATACTATACCACCCAAAGCACTGTCTGGAAAATAGAAGAAAAACATGTAGAGACTGGAGAATACGATCGTCCATGCCGAAGTGAACAATAGAAAACGAGTGCGGTCTCGTTCAGCTAGACTAAAGTAGTTGTGATAGGCAGTAAAACGCGACGTAAGCCAGGCTGAGATTGAAAGCTATCATGGGGGGTCAGTATTTCACCGTTGTTGAGATAAAACGTGCACAGACCTCGATGATACTGCAGAAAATAATCAACGAGAAGACAACTGAAATCCAGGGCGTCAGCCGACGACGGTGCAATGGACGAGGGTGTCCCATTCGCATGTGGCTATTAACATCCATTACACGAGGAAAGGAATTTGGCTGGGGGGCGGGGGGGTTGATGTTAATATTGAGGTATTGCGGTTGGGGATCGCCAAGGTTTCGTAACTGAGATCGCAATTGTGACAGCTATGTGGATGCAAGTTAAGTTCAACATAAACACCACTTAACCAAATGATCACCTCTCTGCGGAGAAATTATTTAAAAGATATTTGTTACTTCTGAGTAGCAACTCACAGGGTATGTTTTGTCTCTATTTCCTCAATCCTAGTCAGGAGACCGTCTTCCACAGCACGAGATGTTCTGGAGCCGTGGTCTGTGGTTAGTGTGCTGTTGCGAAGCTGGTCGCGAAGACGATGACATTCCGCTTTTTCACGCTCGCTCTCACGTTGAAGAGCTTTGTATCGCTGGAGGGAATCAAAGGCAGCTCGAAGTGGTACATGCTAAAAACACCGCATGAGAAATATGATGAGAACCGGGCAAGGTACCGAATACATCACATTTGCGATGCACCTGCAGAGTGAAAAGAACTCACGGAATTAGGGTCATCCGGTTGAGACTGTAGCCATTCCTGCACTTCGGAGACTACTTCAGCGACATCGGTTTCGGGAACGCCTTCGCCTGAGACTAGAGACATCCGATGAAGAAGGAAATTAGCATGATCGTAGACAACACCCTGTTCGGCATTGTCTGGTTCAGCATTTTCTCGTTCGGATGGATTTCCGACGTGGAGTTTTTTGATACAATCTGGATCGAAAACTTCGCGACAGAGGGGACATGTGCTTGTGTCTAAGGAGTGAAGGCACCTGGGATTGAAGAGGATATGTAAATATTATTGTTGGGCGCAAGCTGGCCGGGAGTATTAGTAGAAATTTAAACGGACCTGAAACAGAAGACGTGACCACACTCGGCGATTGCATGTGGAGAAGTAGCAAGATCTGAGGTAGAATAGGGATCAAGGCAGATGTCACAACGACTTGAAGGATGGACGACAAGCATACCTGGTAGGGACAAAAGGACTCCTTAAGCCCACCTCGAGTGTACAGACTTTTTATCATTATACGTTACTAACTTGAATAGAACCGATGCCAAAATTCAAACCCAGTACAACGTATTTTTGCTTGGGGTTTTCACAAAGTATGTAAATGGTACCTAGTAGTACGTATAACATTGAATTGCAAATACCACATTATGTAATGATATCAATGTAACTGGCGCTACTTCAACCAACAGCATGTTCAACACTTCAACAGGCCCTTCAAACCTTTCATCAATATTATCACATTTATGCAAGGAAGGTGGTCGTTTCAAGCAGATTGCGAGCTTGCGATGCACGAAACATGGCCATTGTACCAAGCAATTATACAAAGATTCGCCACAGGTGTGCTTCTCTTCTATTAACGTCCAAGTTCAGCATCAGTCAAAAGGACTCGCATTGAGAATTAGCGCCTCGTTAATTCTCTTCTCTGCGTCCATTTCCTTTTGCCTATCCCGTTTCCCCGCACCCACCATGGCACTTCTCTTTCTGCTAGCACTGCTCTAGTAATATCCTACTAGAAGCAGCGCTAGCAGCAAGGGAAGTGGGTATGTTTTGGTCTGGATTGGTATTTTCTTTCGGACCCTTCGGTCGGTGCACTTTCCAAGCTCAACATGCTCCGAAGGTTTGTCTTTGTCGACCCCGAATCCCTCTGAGCACAAGCTGCCTCTTTCGGACTTCGCGCCTCGCCCAAACTCCTGTCTTGCTGCACTGCAAAGCCAAACCTTCCCGCACACAAACCGAATTAAAACTTTACAACCTCTCCTTTATTCGTTTATCTAAGATCTCAACGTCAACACTCTTCATCTCGTCTTATCTCCCTGGGTGTAATACTCCCAACTCGCAATATTCCGTTTCTTTCTCTCTGATTGCATCTCTCTCGAAAACACCTTCGCTTGTCATAATTATATGCCGCCCAATATTACATCTCTCTTAACTTGAAGTGAAGATGTTGACCAGAGTGTGGAGTCTTTTCATTGTGAATGATGTGAGGGTGGTTGGAGTCAAAGGGTCAGACACTACTTGCATCCTCTTCAAGGGACGTGAGGGTTGTTTCACAACCAATAATATTATCGCCCACGCCAACCAGGCAATGAATATTCTCAAAAAAACACCATATCTTTGTGAAGTTTGACTCGGACAATGCGACTAGCTACTCGCCGACAACATGCGGACGACGCCCCCACATATTACGAAAAACGTCTCCAAAGCAATATCAAAGATGGCGTCAAACACTGTCGAAGCTGAGTAACACCAAGAGAGACGAGAGCGCGCCGAAATTATCAGAAGACCAAAAAAATCAAACAGGTTCTCGATCCACCAAATCATTCACATCACCACACATTCTGTGCACCAAATTATTTAACATCATGACAACATGGAACTTAGCTTGAATACGCTCATAACACGAGTGCGCAGACGGCACGCAATTACCAACTCAGCAACGTCCGCTTTGATCTGTGAAAACTTGAACATTGATTATTTTGGTTGCCACAAAAACACAAAAACATTGCTTGTACGTAACACCAAAGATATAACCTGCTAACTAGAACTGACGGGACTATCGGATCATGCGGGGGCGGAATGGAGGGCGTTATATATCAGCGATGTATAATGCTAGTCATGCGTTGTCATTACAACTGCAAGATGATGCTCGTGATGACAATGCATGACGTAGGTGGAGGAATGTGAAGTTGGGGGACAACAGTGGAGCGGTGTATCCGAGACTGTGAGCCTGCATGTGCGAGCAAGGCAAGAAGTGATGAAGAGCACTACGCTACGACAAAGCCCGAAGGACACTGAGTGGCTGACTAGGCTACGGTGCCACCCGGGTGCTACTCCGCCCCTCGCCTAGGGGCCCCCCACTCCAACAGCCTGCTCAAGCAATCAGTGACCCGCGTATCCCACAACCTCAACGGTATGCGAGAATGCCACGGATGAGCGCAGCTAGTAAGGCAAAAGTTACAAGAGCCCTAGCAAGAATATGAATAATGACGCCATAGATATGTATCAATGACACATACTCAGTAACCCAAGCAAAGCCTTGCAGTGCGTTAAGTTGAACAGGATATGCGAAAATGCTCTGGGTACTACTAAGATGATAGGAGGTGAGTAATGAGTAGTAAGAAGATGCTACCAACTTGCGATCCAGCTCGCCAACAAGAGCTGTAGTTATACTTGTGGCTCCCGCGGTCCAGAAAGCCCATGTCAGAAGCAGGCTGCGAGTTTATCAGCAAGTTCAACCATCCGTGTCAATGGAAGTTTACGTGCAAGAAGATATGAGATGCCACGCCACCCAAAACGCTGCCTGGAATGTAGAGACTAGAGATTACGATCGTCCATGCCGAAGTGAACAATAGAAAACGAGTGCGATCTCGTTCAGCTAGACTGAAGTAGTTATGGTAGGCAGCGAAACGTGACGTGAGCCAGGCTGAGATTGAAAGCTACCTCGGGTCATTGTTTCACCATTGTTAAATAAAATGTGCACATACCTCGATGATACTGCAGAAGATAATCAACGAGAAGACAACTGAGATACATCGTGTCAGCCAACGACGGTGCAGAGGACAGAGACTTACTAGGTTGTCCCATTCGCATGTGGGTATCGAAATCCATTGCGCGAAATAAGGAATTTGGCTGAGGGAGGAGGGGATTGGTATTAACGTTGAGGTACTGAGGTCGGGGATTGAGAAGGTTCTGCAACTGAGATTGCAATTGCGACAGCTATGCGGATGCAAATTCAGACTAACATATATACCACTGAACTAACTGATCACCTCCCTGCAGAGAAGTCGGTTATAAATATTCGATAGTCATCAGTAGAAACTCACAAGGCATGTTCAGTCTCTATTTCCTCGATCCTAGTGAGGAGACTGTCTTCCACAGCACGAGATGTTCTGGAGCCATGGTCTGTGGTTAGTGTGCTGTTGCGAAGCAGGTCACGAAGGCGACGACATTCCGCTTTTTCACGCTCGCTCTCACGTTGAAGAGCTTTGTATCGCTGGAGGGAATCTAAGGCAGCTCGAAGTGATATATGCTAAAAACGCCGCATATGAGAAATTTAATAAGATCTGGGTAAGGTTCTGACATGCTCCTGCAGAGTGAACAGGACTCACAGAGTTGGAGTCATCCGGTTGAGAGTGTAGCCATTCCTGCACTTTGGAGACTACTTCAACGACATCGACTTCAGGCACGCCTTCGCCTGAGACTAGAGACATCCGATGAAGAAGGAAACCAGCATTGTCTTGTTCAGCATTTTCTCGTTCAGGTGGATTTCCGACGTGGAGTTTCTTGACATAATCTGGGTCGAAATGTTCGCGGCAGAGGGGACACGTGCTTGTGTTTAAGGAGTGAAGGCATCTGGGATTGAAGAAGATATGAGATGAGAGACACATTATGGCTGGTTGCCGGGAGTAGAAATTTAGACGCACCGGAGACAGAAGATGTGACCACACTCGATTGCATGCGGAGAAGTAGCAGGATCTGAGGAGGTAGAATAGGGATCAAGGCAGATGTCACAACGACTTGAAGGATGGACGACAAGCATACCTAGTTCACCGACCAACAGGACTCCTTATGGCTCAAGCCCATCTCGAGTGTGGACTTTTATCATTACCTGCACAGGCTGCTATTAGTACCAACTTAGATAGAACCGGTGCAAAATTCAAGTCCAGCATGACTGGTGACAGTGTCGTGAGTTTCCTTGTCATTTTTTGGCAGAGCACAGCTAGCACAGAACCCCTGATAATCCTTACAAGGACTGCCTCCGGCGGGGCCCCGACAGAGGCTACAAATTGATTTAAATGATTTTTTTTAGTATTTCAACTATTTTTAAACCGCCACAAACATGTGAGTCAAAACTTTCGGAATATTCTAGACTGTAACTCAGCGAGGCCGCGGTGTATTACATTCTCTTGATTCTGTCCAAGCTAATGACATCCATCATCCACAAAGTGCACCGTCGAGAGTACTGAACTGCGAGATGGAACGCGGGCGAGGTGGTGTCGCTAGTCACAACTTGGAGTGCAGTGATATAATTGTGTGCAGTATGCTGCGGCCATGGACATGGCTCCGGTCCTCCTTTGATGTTTGGTCGAAGGGCATTAGCAAGTGTGCAGGATGGCATTGGCATGAATGGTATGATTCTTCGAGGCTACAGTGCATGATGATACCCATTGCCTGCAGGTTGTGCTACTGGATTTTGCATGACATGGCGGCGCTGTGATAAGGCTAATCCGCTGTTGAAAATTGAATAGTGTGAATGAAGACGCATACCTTGACGAGTGATACTTCTCGATGCACGGTGAGCGTGAGCAGAAGCACGATCACGAGTGCCAATGCCCAGTGACACGTGAACATCGATGCTCTGCGTCGTTCGGTCGTCAAAGGCTCGTCCTCTCACGCTGCTACCTAGAAGTGTCAAGTTCACGCCGTCACGATTGACAGTACGGCGAGCCTGCTCGTTGCCATTGGTGGTAACTGGGCATGCGCACCATATATCTTCGGGTATAAAGCTTGCAGGATGGTATAGGGCTGAGCAAATTATTACCAGTTTCAACCTTGTCCTTCAGTCGTTCTTGTGTTTCGTCAGTCAGACTACTATCGGTTCAATTATCCTCCATGGGAGTCGGACTTACCTCGAGCTTTCCTACCACCCAGGTTGATGATGCCAAAGGCCCTTTGCAAATCTGGCTGTGCTTCCGCCGCAGAAATGTTTAATATGACGATATAGACGTCTTTCGAAACATATGTTTGAGGCGCGAACACTTTCCGCTTGAAAATGACGACGCATAGACGGTAGAACCGGGGAAGATAATCGTAGGCGTTGAGTTGGCGTAACTGGCGTCAGAGAGGTGAATCTTGTATATAAGTCTGCCTTTGTTACAAGGAGAGCCAATATGCTAAAAACGAGAAAGAGATAAACTAACATGTCGAAAATGTAAAGAGAAGATCGAACGGTGTAGTAGGGAGATCTGGCGTAGGGGCTATGAACATGGTCATAGGGAGTGCCAGGGGTTCTGGCGCAGTGGCAGGAGTCCTGGCTCGTAGTCGGTAGTCCTGTGGCTTGTGGCTTGTCGTACATCAGCGGGTTCAATTGAGCTACAGAGCGCTCTGTAGCGCTCTGTAGCACTCTGTAGCGAATTACGTTTCCCTGATGTAGTCGATCCTCGATAGATAGAGCCGCAGCCTCCTGGGTTTCCCTTGCAGTCTGTGCCCGGTCCAACGGACAAAACTGAAGGTAGAGGAGTCACGGTAAAGGGAAATATGTTAGAAGTGAGGCCTTGAGGATATTTTGAGGCCGTTATATACCACTCGATGATGGCTGCGACATTAAACTGAAACAGACATATCGGGTAGAGTCTGGGGTTCTTTTCATTGTGAATGCTGTGAGGGCATTTGGACTAGGTATTCACTCAGGGTTTGAAGTTGTTCGAGTGAGATCCGATTATGTAACAGGCTGCAGGCACCTGGCTGATAAGGTAAGCGTGCTCCCAAAACGGACTTGAGGGCATCCAATGGGCTACTCACTTTGTCTCGGCCGACTATAGATGGTTGTAAGTCAAAGACACTGCGGCTTGCATCCTCTTCAATATGCAGGAAAGGGACGCGACGGTAATTTTATAACCAATGATATTATTGCCCACGCCAACCAGACAATGAATATTCTCGAAAGTAGTGGCCATATCTTTGTGAAGTTTGACAATGCGATCACTCGCCGAAAATGTGCGGATGACGCCCCCGCAGATAACAAAAAACGTCTCCAAAGCAATATCAAAAATGCACGTCAAACACTGTCAAAGCTAAGTAACACCAAGAGACACGAGAGCGCACCGAAATTGTCAGAAGACCAAGAAAATCAAACGGGTTCTCGACCCACCAAATCATTCACATCACCACACATTCTGTGCAATAATGGAATCCAAATTATTCAACACTACGAAGTACAAATGTTTAACGTCCTCGAGGCAAGATGACGATGGACTAATAATCAGCATCGACAAAGATAAGCTAGAGACAAAAAAAAGCGGAACATGATGCTGGATAAAGCTCACGGGGTATACCCGCAGCGCGACAATGACTCAGAAAAAATCAATCAACCACTCCTCTGCCAGTGGCGAGTCGGGGATGTTGAGATTTCGAGTTTGAGGATTGTCATGGTTTTGCAACTGAGAATGCAATTGCGACAGCTGTGTGGATGCAAATTAAGTCCAACATAAACGCTACTGAACAAAATGATCACCTCTCTGCGGAGAAATCATTTATAAAATATTCGTTATTTACGGGTAGCAACTCACAGGGCATGTTCAATCTCTATTTCCTCGAACCTAGTGAGACTGTCTTCCACAGCACGGGATGCCCTGGAGCCAAGATATGTGGTTAGCAAAATATTCGTTACTTGCGAGTAGCAACTCACAAGGCACGTTCAGTTTTTATTTCCTCGATCCTAGTGAGACTGCCGTCCACAACACGAGATGTGGAGCCATGGTCTGTGGTTAGTGTGCTGTTGCATAACAGGTCACGAAGGCGACGACATTCCGCTTTTTCACGCTCGTTCTCAAGTTGAAGAGCTTTGTATCGGTGGAGGGAATCTAAGGCAGCTCGAAGTGGTATATACTAAAAATGCCGCATATGAAAATTTTGATAAGAACTGGGTAAGGCCCTGACAGAAAGCATCGCGTTTGTGATGTCCCTGCAGAGTGAAAAGGACTCACAGAATAGGGATCATCCGGTTGAGACTGCAGCCACTCCTGCACTTCGGCGACAACTTCAGCAACATCAACTTCAGGCACATCTTCGCCTGAGATTAGAGACATTCGATGAAGAAGGAAAACAGCATGATCATAGACAACGCCCTGTTCGGCATTGCCTGGTTCAGCATTGTTCCGATCAGCATTGTTTTGTTCAGCATTTTCTCGTTCAGGTGGATTTCCAATATGGAGTTTTTTGGCACGATCTAGGTCGAAGTTTTCTCGGCAGAAGGGACATGTGCTTGGGCTAAAGGAGTGAATGCACCTTGAATTTAAGAGGATATGAGATGAGACGCAAGCTGGCCGGGAGTCGAAATTTAGACGCACCCAAGACAAAAGATATGACCACAGTCGATTGCATGTGGAGAAGTAGCAAGATCTGAGGTAGAATAGGGATCAAGGCAGATATCACAACAACTCGAAGGATGGAGGACAAGCATACCTAGTTCATGGCCAAGGCCCAACAGGACTCCTTAACCTTGAGTGTGGAGTCTTATCATCACCTGCTATTAGATGGAACCAGTGCGAATTCAAACCCAGCACAATCGGTGCACATGAGGCCTAAGCTCGGATCCTCCTACGTTCATCACAAATGGTGTGTGACACTGCAAATATTGCTGTATACAGTGACTCAGTACTCAGGCAGTGCTAGAGTGAGAACACGCGTTGATAGATATCGCGTGTTGAAACGTTGACATGTGAAAACATGACCTTTGTCAGCAGGTCCCATGAACGATCGCACTTATCTCGGTCGCCCCATTCTTATAAGGATGAATTTGCGCCCATTCCTCTCTTTTTCTCTGTGCTCATCCCATTTGCATCACTCGACGATTTTTGTCCACCTCTATCTTCTACTCGAGTTTGTTTTGGTCTGTCTTTCGGACCCTTCGGTCTCTACGCGTCCTCAGACGGATCATGCTAGACTCGTAACCATCCTGCCTATGTGCGTGTTTTGAGATGGTGTGGTTTCTGCTCGCCACTCGAGTATCCGTGGTAGTATATGCCAGGCTGGTCGCGGGGCTAGGATGATACTCCGAAGGTTCTGCTTGACTTTCAAACTTTTCCGATTCCGAACGATTCACCATGTGCATGAAACCTTGACATGTTTTATTCTCCATAAATGTGGTTCCATTGAAACTACTACGAGATTAAATGCGTATCGAACTGTAGTTCAATCTCTATCAACAAAATCGATAAAGGTGTCATTTTCACAACACACGTCGATTCAATATTGAACCCCTATCAACAGTTATTGATACACATCGACCTTGTTCCCACTGGGACTGAGCACCTTTACATGAAATTTAATGGCGTCCACGCCTAGTTTCTTATGGTGTAAAATTCTATGCAAAGCTCTCTTTGCCCTGGATTGGCCTACGTTGTTGCGTTTAGAAGATCCACGACGTACGACCCCTTTGCCCTTCGCGCCTGATGGAGACTTCTTGCCGTGAGCGGTGGATCGGTACCTGTTCGATGTTTGCCTGGTTGGTGCAGAAACCCGATCAGGTTCTGGTAAACATAATCAGTAAGTTGTTGGTGGAATCTGGCACTAGTGGGAAACCTTGGGCTTTGAAGATAATCCCAGACGAGGAAGGAACAAGGTGGAAAGGAGAGGCAAGACAGTTGAGCTGATCGCAGTATTCTTTGGAACCATCTCTGCTTCCCGCATAATCCTCGACAGCTTCATCGGCAGATGGACACAGCAAGGCTTCGTCGTCGTCATCTTCCCAGACTACTTCATGATCCCTGCCGTAGATCGAAAGATTGACGAGACTCAGCGGGGAGAAGTCAGCCGTAGTCTGTAGAGAGTCCTGGTTGACACATCCGGGTCCATGAACGTCGTATAACCCGCGAAGGCGAGGTGACGAAGAATGACTGCTACGTGTGGAGGTGGGTGTGTCCTGCATCTGTTGTTGTGCGACGATGGACTCGGACAAAGCATCTCGAAGCCTCCGTTTCGGAGTGAACGCCTCCAGAAAGTGCAGCTTCTGTCTTTTAGCTTCTACGCGGTGTTGTGTCTCGTCACAGAGTCGCTCGAGAGTCTGTATATGTTCGAGAAGGATGCATGCAGTCGTGAGTGCGTTGAAATGATTCAGAGGGGTACGTGTGCTTGTTTGCCTGCGTGGCTGGACATTGCCATCTGCAATGGGAGAAACCATGATTGTGTTAGCAGGCGGAGCTGAATGATAATTCCTGGGACTATGAATGCAGCGGGAACAGCCGACGACCGACGACAGTGTCCCGTGCATGAATACAGATGGGCCCGACGGTCCGAACTGAAATAAAATCAGTCGTCGTTTGAGACGTGTGAATAGAAAATACGTATATGTAGACAACGGAACGGCTACGAACGGAAGTTTGAGCCCAAGATCGGACGCCAGTGCGCTCGGCTGAGATCAGCAGGCCGCAAACCATGGCGTTGCCATAGCCTTATTGATATCGCATACGTACACGCTCCCACAACGCTGATAGCCAGCTGCAGTACTGGGTCATGATATGATGGATGACGTTAAACAATGTGGCATTGTGGCAGTGCTCAGGGCGGGCTCCTCTGCCGCGAATTGGCATAAAAGTTAACCTTGCAACGTTTGTCTCCACCTCCACTTTATCTTCGTCTCTGACGTCCCTCATTCATAACAGTTAAAAGACATCAAAAGACTTAATCTCAATCAAACTGGCGAAAATGTCGAGAACATACTGTATTCCAGGCGTCTTCTTCCTCTTCTCTGCCTGGTTCCTCCTTTTCATCGTCTCAATTTCTCTCCCGAGTTTTCAGGCCATGGACATTACTCGCGTGCACTCTAGTGGAGGGGTCGCAAGTAATGGTGATCAGGCATTCACGCAACTTAGAGTGAGTAATAGTTTAGTTGAGCTGAGGTGCCCAAACTCATGCTTCCTCGTCGTACCGCCTAGCTCGGTATTTGGTAGGTATACACTATCATACGAGATAGCGCAACTAAACTATCTTCAGGGGTTATTGCGTTGACCTGTCTTCGGGGCGCACATGTTTCAACACTGGTGAACAGATTTACTGATGTGGCTACAATCTCATGCTTATTGAATACAGGCCATGGATACTCGCTCACCGTCACAAACGCGCAGAATGCCGAAGTAACTATAGGTCCTTCATGGACACGCGGTCTCGCTGTTCTTCCCGTCGGTCAGTTGTACGCTGTATGCAAAATGGTCGTAATCTGACTTCGCCTCTTCTTTAGCTTGCTGCGTTGCATTTATTGCCCTTCTTCTATCCATTTCCCAGCACATCACAATCACCTTGGTCGCTTCTCTAGTGTCATTCCTTGCGGCCCTGCTTACCCTCATCGCATTTGCCATCAATATCGCCCTCTTTGCCTATGTCAAGCATGAATTGGGTACGCTAAATATTAGTGAGACGACCATCACTGGACCTGGTTGGTTTCTCTTGTTCTCAGCTTACCACAAGTCTCAACACTACGACAGGTTTTTGGCTCACATTTGTATCCCTGCTTCTGCTCATCTTGGCTGGATGCACCGTGTGCTTTGGCCGTCGTCGTGACAGAATGGCGGGTGCTAACAATAACTCATACCAGCTGAACGGTCCAAAGAGCGGGTTTCTCTCGCGCTTCAGTCGCAACTAGGAGTCACGACTTTCACGGATGGATGGACAGATTGATGATCTTACTATATGTACCGACTGGACACCGCACACTGAATTTTCGCATGCATCATTTGTTACGGAGGCTCTTCTAGTAGATAAGTGTATTCATTCCATTGGTATACCATGTTGAACCCGTTTATGAAATTGACATCTATATTTGGAGTCCCCTAGTACCTGGTGAAGGGCATCCTGTGGTTCCGAGTGCATGGTGCTTGACTGCTGATGACAAGTTGAGGAACAATCTTCATTACAATCTCTGAGCGCAGTGCGATGGCCACGGAACTCATCTCCTATAACTTGAACAACACATCGACCAGGCTATCCTATTTTTGCTTTGTTTTTTGTGTTGCCCTATGGTAGACAGTGCACCCTGCGTCTCTCTGTATCTATATATGTATCTGTCTGTCGGATGTATTATGCAATAGCGCTGGAGCGGTAGCGCTGTAGCTCCTGCCTTGAGGAAAATGCAATGCACTCCGATATAATGGGATACATAGCGTCCGTGTCTACTACCATGTAAAGGCTCCGAAAATGGTAGTGACATTAATCTTTTTCGGGAGCACCTTGGTCTTCAGCGCTTCAACTTCAACGTCCAACAGTGTGGGATCGCCATCTAGAGGAACTGGTACTCGCTTCATACTTACTAAATGATCTACAGGCAGCTGATGAATTTTTATGGCTTCAGACATTTTGTTGATTAACGCAGCTTCTCCTCGTCCATTCGTTATTTTCCTTCGTGGCGAGGCTGTCCTGACTAATCTACTCGAACCCCCTGCCTCTACAACCCCCTGCCTGGGGGTGCCTCTCCCCAGAGCCCATGTGGGGTGTATTAAGGCCAACTAAAGGCGATAAGGAGATAAGAATTAGGACCCTATCCTATCAGCTGTTGTTGGCTGGGTGGCGGTGCTCTAGCCCTTGAGGCGATGTCGTGCCATCTAAATAAGATCATGACCGTTAACAGTAATTCTGCTCCCCTCAGCTGGTATCTCTCAACGTGAGGCTCCCAGATTACCCCAGTTTGACCTTCCTGTCCCCAAGTCTTGTCAATGAAGGTGAGACTCCTATAACATCAACGGCATCCATAATCGAACTTTAAAAAAAGACATCTCCTCTCAAGAACGTCGATAATGGTCAACGCGTGGCCCTGCTGAATGGGACGATAACAGTGATCGATGCCGCGAAGGCTGTTGTACCTAGTGTCCTCGTGCAAAGCATTCTTTCTACAGTTTCAAATATCTTGGCCATCGCAAAAGTAAGTCATTCTTGGACGACTCGGACTTGAGATGGCGTTCTGATATCTTTATATAGAATACCCTGCAGAACGAAGGCGATTTTCGTGATTTGATCGAACATTGCCGAGTGATTTGTGATGTTGTCGTAAGGGCTACGGAAGATCAGACTGATGGCGACTTGGACAGTGAGCTTAGTGACATCATTATCGATCTTAAAAGGTGGGCTCCTATTTCAGATATCTCAGGGACCGCCTGACACCAGCGTAGCTTTGTCCAAAGCATTCACGAGGCAGTCGTGTCTGCAAATGAGCGCAGCATCGCCCAGAGAGCCATTTCCGCGCTGTCTGACAAGGTCAGAATCGCATCTTGGGCGCGGGAACTAGATAGGCGCGTGTTGCTTATTAACGTAGGTCATAATTTCCTTCCAAGCTACCGTCGAACTGACCGTTTGCTAAAGATGCAATTGAGCATGATAACTCAGCGTAGATTATGTCAACAGAGCAGACAAGTCAATAGACCGAGCGTGTCTACCGCGGCCCCATACGAAGTCTGGCGTGTCGTCCTCCCGAGCGTACCTTCCCCTTTCTTTGGTAGAGATCATCTCATTCCCCATACTACGGAACTACTTCTCAATCGACGTCATGTCACACTTTTCGGCCCAGGAGGTATCGGCAAGACCTCCCTCGCAAAAGCTATCATCCATGACTCAGTTATAGCTGAGAGGTTTCAAGGTCGCCGGTACTTTGTATCGTTCGATGAACTCGATGCCTTTCGGATATCCCCAAGAGTAGTCAGGGAGCGGATTTGCAGAGCCGCTGGGTTGGACGTGCGCCTCGGTGAGCAGTGGGAAGAAGTGATAGATTTTATGACAGGCGCAGACACAATCCTGGTCATCGACCATGCAGACGCTCTTACTGCAGCTCGAAACGCAAACTCCGTGGCCCGTATCATTGACGACCTCGCATCATCATCGTCTGTGGTCCTCTTGTTGACGACCCGAAGCAAACACACCGCACCTTACTTTGTAACACAAGTTGTGAGTGTTTCGACCTTAGAACGCAAGGACGCGAGGAAGACTTTCCAGAGCGTGTGCCCGCAACACATTCCTACGGAGATAATCGATGAATTATTGGACGGTGTCGATAACCATCCGTTATCGGTCAATATCATTGCTCGTAAGGCGGCTCAACATGAATGGTCTGGGGCAGAGTTACTTTCCGCATGGAAAACAAACCAAGCAGCACTACTGGAGAACGGCGAAGGAAAATCTCGCAGCCTTCGAGCTACAGTCGAACTCTCTTTAAATGCTCCGTCGGTGATTGCCCTTGGCGATGATGCCCGAAAGCTTCTCGGGATCATCGCCTTTTTCCCGCAGGGCCTCAAGACTATGAGGGTGAAAGCTCTTTATCCTTCTGCGACCGCGGACGTGGATGCGCTTTGCGCGCATTCAATCATTCATTGCGAGGAAAATCGTTTCACCATGTTGACGCCCGTGCGACTGTACTTGGGCCACAAAGCGCCAAACCCTGATGCAGGGTTGCTGAATACGATCAGGAACATATACTACAAGGAGCTCTCTGGTCCAATTGAACGACGTCGAGCTCTCGTTGAGGCCGAAGATGTCAACGTCGAACGCCTTATTGACTTCGACTTCAACAGGGCCATCAATCTACACGACAGCTCCCGTGCTTGTGTATCGTTCATGGACAGCCTCGCAATATGCAAACCTCGGGTGACCATTCTTACTACGAGGCTCGAAGAACTTCCGATGAGGTCCTCGGGAATCCTTGCCAAAGTCACTGGTCGGCCTGCCAAGTCAAAGGCAGTTTCACTCCGCATGAAGACCCTGCTTGTGACGTCCGCTGGGACGCTCGCGTCGTCTATCAGACGCAGCACGTTGACATCTACCTTTCTGAGAACACTTTTTGTTCGGTAAAGAAGCCTTTCTTCTGATTCTCTCTTATATTGACATATACCACTAGTGTCAATCTTCAGAACAGCACACTGCCCACTGAGAATCTGCGTGCATCAACGAATCCTAGACGTTTACGCCAATTGCAAACTGCTGCACGGCCATTCCTGCGCATTAATCGTCAACCAGTGTTAACCACCACCCCTACAGCGACGATCAAACGTATCCACTCCTGTGCATCTCTTCCATCGTTTTATTCTCTTCTACAAAAGCACCGTGGTGTTCTTGCGTTCTTCACCACAGAGATGTGCCGCCTGAGTCGCAAGGCACAACCATTGTTTGAAGAATTTGCGCACGACAAAAGCTCGAATAGTAGTCCTGTCGCCTTTGTGCAGGTGGATCTCAATGCCTCGCGTGGTGCGGCGGCAATTGGAATCGAGTTTGGTATCCGCGCCACCCCAACATTTATGTTCTGTGTAGGAGGCATGAAGGTTAGGCTTCCCGCAAGCTTGGTTCCGATTGACGACTTATGTTATGTCGCAGGTATATGAAGTGCAAGGGTGTGACGTTCAACAACTACGAATGCAGCTTTCAATGTTTTTACATCCAGGTTTGCCGAATTCGACTTGTTATACATCGTATTCTAGCTGACACCATTCGCCATGCCATAGTTCATCCACATTTGTCGTTATCCCTTCCGGCTTTGGACTTGCTGGGCCTTACGCCCATTCTATTCAAGCAAAAGGTCCCCAATCTCGCTGTCGTATCAGAGAAGCTGAAGAGTTTCCTTGATTCTACTACAACCTGGTTCCAGCCTTTCGATACCTCCCTATCCAAAGCCGACACCATGGAAATCCTCTTTGGGACCGTGATTCCGTATATCGAGGCGTTCACCACCTCGCAATGCTTGGATCTCTGGCATGACGTCACGAGCTCTATGTCGTGGAATATGCCAGAAGACCAACTGTTTCCACTGGTGGATTTATGGCGGAGAGCACTCCTCGACGAAAAAGTCTCCTCTTGGTGTGCCGATCGTAATGGCCTCGACAGCCCCCCTGTGCTGCTGTTGTCTAAGGCGTGCGAAAGGTCTTCAAAAAAGTATCTGTTGACACTCCTTCGTATGCTCTCCAACGCATTTAGCAACAAAGCCTTGGGATGGAAAATTCTCTTGTCAGCGCAAAACAATCTCGCCATGCTGCTGGAACATACGTTGGTTCATGAAGATACCGGTGTTCGGAAAAGCGCGTCGAGTTTGACTTTCAACACCTTTGCGCGTCTGCAAGAGCTCAGAATAGAGAATCTATGCAAGGGCGATGAAGAAGGAGCTGATCATTTGGAGATGGAAATATCGATGACTCTGCTGAATGCAGAATGGGAAGCGTCGATCGCATGCGCGGTCCTTGCGGCTATCGAACGCGAGAGCGATGGCGACATAGGTACTATTTCATTCATGTATGCGATTTTTGATTTATCATTTTGCGACAGTCCACCGCCAGGTCGCAGCATTGGGACTGATTGTGCGTTTTTCACCCTTCATCGATCACTTGTTGCGACTTCTCGGAGTCTTGTACGCTCAAAGAACCCTAAAGAGTAAGTTCAGAGGAAACGAGGGGAATTTGAATATGCAGAAAACTGCCTGGGTGCTTTTGCAGGAAGTCGCTGATAAATTGTGCCCTCCGAGTGTTTCGATTTGAAGCGCGGTTAATGGTATTGATGTTCCTTCTTCATATGAAGTCAACGGCACTCTACATGTTTGGACTGTTTTGCTGTTTTATTCGATTTTTGTTACACTAGCGCCCTTGGTCTCTACGTACCCACCATCGTTCCTTAATACCAGATCGCACGAATGTTTATCACTCAGGTGCATCTGTCTAATGTAGAGATCATACGAATATGCGACAAGACGTCCTGCTCTGAAGGCTATTGTATGACAATATTGTGTATGGCACCAAACGGAAGTACAATATCGATAGATGAGCAAGAACAAGAAAAAGTGGGTAACAAAGCTTGCATGAAGGAAGGACAGTGGACCACTGTACTAATGAAAACCATCAGAAGATTTAGTGGACGTGCAGCAACTACAAGATGAGAAGCGAGTCCAGCATCCAGCCTGTCTTTTAGGATCATCGGGCGTATCTGTTATGGCTAAGGGATCACTGGTAAGAGCAGGGGGCATCGGTGGCGGCATCATAGTGGCACCTGCTGGCGGCATCATAGTGGCACCTGCTGGCGGTAAGTTCGATAGGAGCAATGACGAAGCCCCATTGCCAACTTGTGAGGGATCTTGTTTTGGGTGTCCTTGCTGGGCGGTTCGTTTGTTTGGTGGCTGAGCGGTGTGTCTGAGCTTTGGAATAAATGAATATAGGAATGAAGAAGAGGTTAGAAGAGAACACACCTTATTCTTTTGAGCAGCAGTACGAGGATTAGGAGCGCGACGAGAGAAAAACCCTAGCCATGGGCGTGGTGAGACGTGTGGTGCAACATCAGCATCAGGCTGTGAACGGCCTTGCCACGACGCAGAGGTCGACTGCCATGCTTGACCATGGAGCGTCTGCAGCCAGTCTCGTCCACTCTGGGTCTGCAACCAATCTTGTCCGCTTTGGGCCTGGAGCCACTCTTGCCCGCCCTGAGTCTGCAACCAGTCTTGACCACTAGAGGCATCCAGCCAGTTTCGGCCCTCTTGGGTCTGCAGCATGTCTCTCCCGCCCTGCGTCTGCAGCCAGGCTCTCCCGCCCTGGGACTGCAGCCAGTCTCTCCCGCTCTGTGTCTGCAGCCAGTCTCTTCCGCACTGAGTCCGCAGCCAGTCTCGCCCATTCTGAGTCTGTAACCAGTCTTTCCCGCTCCGGGACTGCAGCCAGTCTCGCCCACTCCGGATCTGCAGCCAGTCCCGCCCGCTCTGTATCTGCAGCCAATCTTGTCCGTCGGAGGCATCCAGCCAGTCTCGCCCGCCTTGAGTTTGTAGCCAGTCTCTTCCGTTCTGGGTCGGTAGCCAGGTTTGCCCGCTGGAGGCATTCAGCCAGTCTCGCCCGCCCTGGGTCTGCAGCCAGCCTCTCCCGCCCTGGGTCCAGAGCCAGTCTCTCCCGCTCTGGGTCTGCAGCCAGCCTCGTGCGCTCTGGGTCTGCAACCAGTCCCGCCCACCCAGGGTCTGCAACCAGTCTTTCCCGTTTGGACCACTTAGCCAGTCTTGCCCGACGTGGGTCTGCAGCCAGTCTTGCCCGGCTTGGGTCTGCAGCCAGTCTCTACTGTCCAGCCAGTCTCGCCAGCTCCCAGGCTGCACCCACTCTTGCCTGCCCTGGGTATTCCGCCACGCTCGCCCAGACCGGCTGCCCGGCCACTCTCCGCTCTGTGGCTGCGGCATATCTCCCCCGGCTTCGACCAGCGGCGGCATATCATCATACAACCCTTGTCCACCCTGGTTCCCCAGCCACTCTCGCTCACTCGGTAGCGGCGGTATATGTGGCCTAGACATGATCGACGCCGGATCTCCCTTATCCTGGGTCTGCAGCCAATCTTGCCCTTCTGGAAGCTGCAGCCAGTCTTGTCCCTCCAGGGTTCGCAGCCAGTCTTGTCCCCCAAGTGTTTGCAGCCAGTCTTTCCCGCCATTTTGCAGCCACTCTCGCCCGCTATTTGTCTGCAGCATATATCGCCCCCCCTGGGTCTGCAGCCAGTCTCTCCCCATTCGAGTCCGTAGCCAGTCTCGCCCCCTCGGAGTCTGCAGCCACTCTGACGATACTTCACTGACATCCTTGACTTGCTGCACTGAATGTTGAGTGGCATCAGCCTAGAACGGTAATGAGATCAAAATCAGATGGTATTTTATAGATATATCACGTACATCGGGCAATAGCTTGTCAACGTCCTGCAGGAGGTGCCTTTCAGTTCCTTGAACATAGATGCAATGAAAAGAACTACCAAAACTCACGTTTAAATATTCCGGGAGGACGAACCTGTGGGCTACTCGATGGGAGGTGTCTCTAATGATTGTCCATGCGTACACATTGTGGTCATGGCAGCCAGTAGCTACTAGTTGTCCATCTGCCGAAAATGACACGCAGGACACTGCATCTGCATGCTTGAGGGGAGAACTGATTGGCTGGCCATCGTCAAGGTTCCACAATCGCGCTGTCTTGTCGTGCGATGCGCTTGCCAAGGTGCGATCATATATTGCAATGGCACTAATACCAGCAGAGTGCTCATCCAGACAGATGATCTGCTCCCACGTGGAAGTATTCCATATCCTAATCCAGTGATCAGCTGACCCAGAAATAAGCTCCGAGTCCGTGCCCCAGGCCAGACAGGAAACCGTGTCTGTGTGTCCTTTGAGAGTAGTAACCACCTCCCCTGTCCTGGCATGCCAGACCTTGACCGAGCAGTCTCCGAGTCCAATAGTCGAGGACTCGTCGAATCCAGCAGTCGCAAACATATTTGTGTCTGGTGAATAGACGACTGCCTCCACCCTTGTGTGTCCAGTCTCCGTTAATGCGAGGAGAGTCTCCCCGTTTTCTACATTCCATTGCCATGCAGTACCGTCGAGGGATCCGCTCACCACCCGAAGCCCGTCCCGACACCAGCAGACAGATGTCACAAGCTCTTTGTGACCAGTCCATTTAACGATAACCTTGCCTGTGTCAACGTTCCACACCCTCACTGCACCATCTTCGCTCCCGCTTGCTAAGTTCTTCCCATCCGGAGACAATGCTATGGTATGCACGTCACTTTTTACGTCCCGCCAGTCGTCCCCTATCTGCTGTCCGCTCTCCAAGTTCCATACTCGCAGCGAGCCATCGATCGAACAAGTGATGATCCGCTGTCTGTCGAGTAAGTGTATTACGTCGGAGACAGGTTTGGTATGTCCTTCAAATTTCTGGCGGGGAATTATCGTTAATGTCTCTGTATTCTCAGTGTCTGACGAAGAGAATTTTGAAGCCGGTTGCAATCGCGGGGGCATCTTTGGTATCAGTTTTGTCGCAGAATGGAATACTACCTCAGACTGGAACAACGGCGTCGAGTTGGGGGTAGGCAAAGACATGGCAATTACTTGATAAGATTGCTGTTTCAAAATTTGTGCGCTAACTCAGGGTCTAGGTCATCACTCACAGGTGTTTTATCCGCACACTATGAACGGAACGAACAATATGTGGAGGTTGAACGATGGAAGTTCGAGTTTGTGAGTACATTATTTATTCATGTTATCCTCGTCTGCTACTGGATGATCCAATTATAAGTAGGCTGTGTATTGTACCTCGAAGCGTCCGAGTCTTACCTCATTGGTACGGTTCATATAGTTGGATCTGATTTGGGCAGTAACTGTATGATTCATTCTCACAGACCTGTGTCTTTTCGATTAGCAATGTGTGTATATCCAAACACTATCGCTCGCATGCTGCATACTGTAGCTGTGGGGGCGCACGTTGATGTGCGGTGCTTTTAGTCACCGTGCGGCGCCGATGCTATGTTGGCAGTCAACCTATCAAACGTAAGTTACGTGACGTTCGTGAGACTTTGAGGCCATCCCTTGAAGGGCTACTTCAAATCGTTTTGCTCATTAGCAGACAAAGTTCCTCGTACAGGTCCTTGATGCATTGCCGGTATGCCTGGAGGACATCACATTCGCATGTTCATTTCCTGGTTGAGGCTCTCTGTCAGGCTCACTGTGTCTCGTTCCTATTCCAGTATCTTCACTTTCCTTCTGCGACTAATCCGTCACTGTCAGGTCTTTCTTGGTGGAAAAGAGAGAACTTTTCGAGAACCGGCTTTAGCGTTCAGCTCTCACCCGGCCAACCAAGAGAAGAAGACTCACAAGACCCTCGCGGTGCCGTTGCTCAAAGCACCTCCACAAAGTGAAGGCTCGAGTTCCTTAGCTTCCAACAACCAATCTCTCCCGACCCCTTCTGTGCCATCGACACCAAGCTATATCACGATGCCCGAGCCTAGGATTCATGCTACTGTGGCTCTTACCACGCCACCCCATCCTGCAGCGCTAGGGCAACTCTTTGATATCACTCTAACTCCCATCATACCAGGACAGATAAAGAGATATGAGAGGAATCAATTGTACCCAAAATATATCTGTCGAGCACATTACCGTCTTAACGCCATTATAAATCATATTGACAGTCAAGATCACAATGAAGATTTTGAGATTCAGAGGGGTCCTTTGGACTGTTCAGAGTAAGCATACTGGTGACAGAGCACTCGATGAGATTGAAATGGGCCGTCAGAGAGCTAGTTCCGGCGTCAGGATGGGAGCCACTCACGCACCCAGAGGGCGCTTTGTTTTTCTATCACTCGAGTGATGTATGTCTGGCCGCTCCTACATGGGTTTACTCATATCTCCATCCAGCGAGTTTTCACTGATGTTGATGTCCGAGACCCTGGAACTGCGGTCACAATGGGTACAATGGGTGAGGTTGTTAAGCAGGCATATAAAGAAGCCCGCAAGGCAGACACCTTTCATGCGTCCGTCGAACTCACTTTGGAGCTCGTGGAGGTGGATGGGAAAGAGAAATGGGGTTACTACTTTGCCGATCATGACAGACGTGTCATTTTCTGGCTGGAACCCCACAATTCTAGAGATCTTCTGGATAATGTTCGAGGAGTAAAACGCAAAAGCCATGTCAGTGAGTTTATTCCGTCCAATATTCATCCGAGCTTCTCCAATTGTGTTGCTCCTAGGGTATGCACTAGAATCACAGTACTGGTCCGTACGGCCTCAGAAGTATGCATCTTCCCTTACCTGATCGAAGTAAATGTACTGATAATTTGTAACAGTCCTTCTTAACACCCATTTTTACACATTATCATTATTTTGACAGGATGCACATTGAATTGTTTCCAAACAAACGCTTCCTTCCGGAACATGTCCTCGTGAGCCTTAAGGAAATTGTTATGTTTACTCAGGCAGGTGGGTAAAGACTAGAAATCATCTGCGACGTGCCGGAATGACTTGTAATAGACAGTATCACTTCTGAAAAATGCCTATCACCTTGTGCTTTGGACGAGGTTTCAAGTATGCTTGACCTTATGGATCCTCTCATGAGTGAATTGTTTCCTGATACGAGAGGTCATCGTTGATCATTTGTTCAGGCAGTGTTGACAAGGAGCATAAGCATTCTGTGTGGATCGTTGGTAAGCTTAAACACGGGAGCTCCGTTAGTCGTATACCTTTGCTAATGACTTCAGCTCGGTTTATGAGAGATTTTTGTGAGCTTAGGTTAGTTGTGAATATGGGCCTTCTGCTAACTACTTAATTAGGCAGCGACAAGTTTGCAAACTTCTGTGGACAGCCGGGCGCCCGACTTAACGCAGACCAGTCGTTATACGACGATTCTATTCCCCGCCCGAAAAGCATCCTTTTTCGCGTCATGAATGTCATTTTGTTTGGATCCCCTGATGCTCAAAGCAAGGCCCTTCGCAAGATATGGGTTGATTACACCATCGTTCAACGGCGTTGGAAAAACTTTATCAACAGGCTCAATAATGAATGGAATGGATACACAATATTCGTGAGTTGTGCTTTTACTTCGTATCGTCAATGCATTCGATGTCTATCCCAGTCTACCGTGATGCTTGCTGTTGATATCAGTTTCCTGGCCGTTCCACCTGCCCAGAATCAAGCGCCTGCAATCCTTGTATTATATATGTCTATCCTCTGTGCCTTGGGCTCGTTAGTGGTCTCACTAGTCCTGGCTGGACAAGTCAATGACAGCCGGCGGGACTCCGCTAAAGGCGTGGTACGTTTCCTGTTTGTCATTTGTTTGACTTGAGTTGCATTCTTTACTCCCACTAGGCCACGTTCATGGTAGACATGTCGCGTTCTACACTCGGCCTCGAGAGCCTTGCCCTCATGCTCAGTCTGCCGTATGCTCTTCTGATTTGGGGGTATGCTTCTGATTGCACAAAAGAGGTGGTGACTTACTCTTTGACAGAATGGTATTCTTTGCTGCAGCGTTGTCCATCGTGATTTACCGCACTTCCGATGTTGTCACCATTTCGATCGTCTCTCCAATTTGGACCGCCATATTTATCCTGTCGACATGGCCGGTACTAGCTGCTAATAATATTCATGTATCCCACCTGAGTTCCTGGATCGTAGAACAAGTGTTGTATTTCAGATCATGGTGGGTCACCACAAGGAATCTGATGTAGTACAATTATGTCTGATGTTTGTTTTATGTAATACCTATTTCTTCCTGGATATTGACATGCTGTACACAGTCATGTGCGTTTACAATGAACGCAACACTTGCAAGTTGTTCTGCTCCTCCATCAGCCACAGAAATGTACATCGTTGATATTATAAGGAACGTTCACGGGTTTCCCTTGTGTTCGCTTCTTGCTATTTTCAGCGTCTGTTTTGCGAATTTCTGGGGAAACAGGTGCTAGCTTCATCCTCAACATCTCTGACGCAAGTGGGGGTTTCTGCGTTCACCTCAAGCCTAGAGTCTGGTATATATGACCAGCAAGTCGAGAGGCGTCATCATAAAAACACGTCTCTCTTGCATTAATGCTTCGAAAGGTAATGCAAGTACGATGAAGGACATACACAAACTGGAGAGACTCGGAAGCAACAAGGGTGAACGACAGTGTACCAAGCGCAACCGTCAGACGATTCATTGGAACCGTGGCAGATACCCCAGCAGATACAATGGCGAATGCAATGATAAATATGATCTTGAAAGTGAAATCAGTTTATTTTGTAGCAGTGGGTGGAGGTAAATCTGACGACGGTGATGGCAATGACAAGTATATCGGCAGTGTCTCGCCTTGCTTTGGGTCTTGCGGCTATCCTGCTTGGGTGTTCGGTGCCGGAGTGTCGATCATACGCTTTGAACACATCCCCAACACATTCCAATGTAAATTTAGCGCCTCATCACTTGACCGTGCGGGTCCCCATAGTAGGAGCGCAGATTCGAATATTTTTCATTATACCTGAGTGGTATATAGACAGTATAGACAATATATATACATACAGCCTACTGGACAACGGAGAGAAAGTAAACATCCTGTTGTACATGGGTCAAGACATGAGTGATCCTATGATAATGATGATCCGACAATGGAATGCAGTGTATGAGATGAAGAACAATTGGTGTTGGAATAGTGATGCAGCACCAGATGATGATGGACACGAACAAGAGAGAAGGGACAAGAGTGTGGCTACTGAATACCAGAAGATCTAGCGGTGGACACGCAGCAGACACAAGACCAAAAGCGAATGCAGCACCCAGCCTCTCTTGTAGAACCGTCAAGGGTACCTGCTACGTCTACGGGAGTGGTGATTGCAGGACGGGGTGCTAGTGGTGAGGTTGTAGTGGCATCTGCTGCCTGCGGGCGCAATAACAACAACGGCAGTGCCCCGCTTTTGTTTGGGTGTTGTTTCACCTGTCCTTTGGAGGTAGCTTTAGTGTTTGGTGCCGGAGCGACATATAAACGCTTTGGGATAAATGAGTATAGGAAAGAAGAGAATAGAAGAGAACAAACCGATTTGCGTTGACCAACAGTACGAGCACTAGGAGCTCGTCGAGAGAAAAACCCTAGCCATGGGCGTGGCGAGAGGTGTGGCGCGACATCAGGATCGGGCCGCGAGCGGCGGAAGAAGGATGAGAAGCGGCGCGAGGTAGAAGATGGTGCCAAGGTGGCAGACTCATGTGTGGAGGAAGTCGGGAGATGGTCTAGGGCGGGGACCGAGGGAGCATGGGTAGGTTGATGTGTTGGAGGAAACTGAGACTAAAAATAAGTTAGAAGAAAAATCAACCGAAATGTGGGGCACGGCGCACATCAACGCGATTCGGGGAATCGCTGACAATCTCTGGCGGTACTTGGATGACATCCTGGATTTGTTGTGTTGGAGGAGCATCAACCTAGAATGTTTATATGTGATGAGGTCATAGTTTCACAGATGAATCACGTACATGAGACAACAGATTGTCACCATCCTGCGGGGGGTGACACTCAGTTCCTGGAAAGTTACAAAAAATGTTCCGGCTCACAATCGGATCCAACGAAAGGGCACCGAGGCCAGTTTCTCTAATAAGTGCGGAAACATCCCACGTATACGCATTCTGGTCATAGCAGCCAGTGGCTAGTAACTTTCCATCTGCTGAGAACGAGACGCAGGCCACTATATTTGCATGCTTGAGGGGAGAACCGATGGGCTGGCCGTTCTCGAGGTTCCACAATCGCGCTGTTCTGTCTGACGATGCGCTTGCGAGGATTCGGCCATTCTGAGATATTGCAATAGCACTGACACTGGTCATGTGCGCATCCAGTACTAAGATCTCCCTCCATGATGTGGTACTCCACGTCGTAATCGAGCCATCGTCTGATCCGGAGATAAGTGTCTCTCCGTCCGCGGTCCAAGCGAGGCATTGCACAAAACTTGTCTGTCCTCTGAGAGTTGCGACCAGCTTGCCTGTGTTCACATCCCGAATTTCAATCATGATGAACCTGCCTGATCTAGCAGTCGCAAACATGGTCATGTCTGGTGAGTAGACGACTGCGTTCACGTTGGTGCGCTCTGCCTCGATTGGTTTGAGGGTGCTCGCCCCGCTCTTCACATCCCATTGTATCACAGTCCCATCGTTAGATCCGCTCGCCACTCGTCGACCATCTGGACTCCAGCAGACAGACGACACTTCCTTTGTATGACCCGTCCATTTAGCGATGACCTCACCCGTATCGATGTTCCACAACCTCACTATACCGTCCATACTTCCACTAACCACTTGTGTCCCATCCGGAGACAACGCTATAGTCCACACTGCCCCTTTTCCGTCCCGCAACTCGTCCCCTATCTGTTTCTCGCTCTCCAAATTCCAAACGCGCAGCGAGCCGTCCCCTGAACAAGTAATAATCCGATGTCCATCGAGTAGGTGTACGACGGCCCACACAACTCCACTGTGTCCTACAAAATTCCCGCGGGGCATGATTTGTGATACCTCTTCGGCACTAGCGTAAGGATAAGATATCTTTGATCGGGGTTCCATACTAGCACTGGGTAAAGAAATCTTTGATTGCCGTTCCGCCTGAGCACTGGGCAAAGGGATTTTTGATGTCAGTTTTGCCACTACAGTGGGTATCGACGGAGATATTTCCATCTGCGGCAATGACGGTTTTGTCTCCGAGCCAGCGGCAGGCAGATATATCGATGGAGACGCCTCTATCTCCGGTGTCTGTTCCACCCCAGCAGTTGGCAAAGACATGGCTATCGTCTTATTTGACTGTGATCTCAAATCTTTTCCGCTAAAGTCTAAGTGATCACTCACAGACAGGTGTTTTATCTAACAATGAACCAGATCCAGAGGTTGAAAGATGTGACGGTCACTGGCGTTTGTGGTTAATTCAGAGTCGAATGCACTGGCAGTTCAAGTTCAAAGTTGTCCATCAAGTACGTTGTTTACTCGCTTCGTGTCTGCTTATGGGTAGTACACCCATCTACTACAGCACTGTAAGAAGCACAAACACAGCAACTCTCCCGGGCCATTCCTGTGTAAGGTCCGTGACGCATGACCATGTATCGATAGCAGAATTTTGCTGATGGGCCTTGTCTAGGTCATTCTAATCTATCCATCAGTTCTCTGATGGTAACGATTGGTTTTGCGAGCCTATTTGAAGTACATACAATATTTGTAGATTTATCTATTATCATGATGTACTTATATACGAATTCCCATGCATGTGGCAGCCACATTAATATTTTCAGCCACAATTACAAGTTGTGAGTGCAGTAATTTACGCTACTGGCCCAGGCTACGTTCAACTTGAAGCATTGGCTCTTTCAATCGTTCTCTCTCATACAAGGCTAGTTCTATATTGTTTTTACGTCCGAGACATGTCGGCCGCACCCCAGATTTCAGTCCGCCTTGCCATCGTACGGTCAACATCTCGCACAGTATCAAAATCAGTGGTCGAGCAGCTCATCACTTGTTTTCTCCCTAGGCATTCACCGTCTTGAAATACAAGCCGAAGGACCAGTCCATCCCAAGTCGGTCGCTTCACGTTGCCGTCACATTCACATACTTCTATGATGCTCCGCAGGTTATCTCCTCGACCTTCAGCCCCACTTTCCTGGTTCCGGCGATAGCCAGGCAACGTCTGATGAGGATGCGTGGAGGAATCATGCACTTTCGCTCGAAAGAGAACTTGAGTTCTTGAAGCAAAAGCGGGAAGACGATGAAGCAGGTATGTTTGAGTCTTCAAATGCCAATCCCTCCGCAAGCCTTACTGACATCTTTTGTAGAACTCGTTCGTTTGCGGCAAAACGCGACAAAGGACATGCCAGACGATTTGGACGCTGCTCCCCCAAAGAAGAAAACGAAGAAGGCTGGTAAAGCTCAGGAGCTTCAACTTCAGGACGATGACTGGTCTGCAAAACGGAAAGGTTTAAATTTCATATACTCGCCTTGTTTTCCTTGACTCACAACTCGGGGAAGAACGCCTCAATGCGACAGGCCAATCATCACCATCCCTCACCGCAGCATTCACCTCCCTTCGAAGTGTTCTCAACTCAGTAAGTTCGCAGATAGGTGACGACCCACCACACAACTCGCGCCTGCTAGCTGCGATCACACGCACAATTGACACCATCGGTAAATTCCTAGGCCTCCAAAATATCTTGACGTCTTCTGTTCCATCAGAACTCGATGGGTCGAGAATCGCAATGGCCTCCCCACTCCTGGTGTACGTCTTGCGCGTCGCTCTTCCAGCCCTTTTCTCCCAAGGCATTAGCAATTCCAGCAGTATCGTTGTATCTCGCCTCATTGATACCTTATTCGTCCCCGTCGTCTGCAGCTTCACTCTCATGTCCCGGGCATATGTCATGCACCATCTAGACGCGAGCTTGGCTAAGAAGACGTCGAAAAGCCGCAAAGGAAACGAGAAGGTACAGAGATATCCAGGCCAGACACTCGTTCCCGATGCTCGTATGGACCTCTTAACTCTTCTCGACGAGGCGCTGAATACGTTAGACTCAATATCACCCTGCAACTCTGGGTATACGGCTGGCATCAGGGAGCGCATAGCATTAGAGTCGATTCGGGTTCTAGAGTCGTTGTACTCCACAGGAATTACTGTCAGTGCCAACGGAACTATGGACAACGCAACCCCGGAGGACGCGTCTCGTGGTCCGGAATCATCGCAGGCGTCGCATTCACACAGCCGGAGAACTGTGCTCAGTAGAAAGAATAGGCTCGAGGCTCTGGCGCGGAAAGATGCGGCGTGGTATCTATGCCACATACTCAACTCTTGCGTGAGCACAGGCAGACCGAAAGACGGGGTTGGGTTTATGCTCAACGGTGCTCTTTTGGATGGCGCTGCAAGAATTGTGAAGATGTGCATCTCGATGGACTGCGACGTTGTCGCGCGAGTTGGAACGAGTTGCGTCATGGATGTGATGTGTCGAAATATGGTCTTGGCCGCTTGTGAAAAGATAATCAGTGCCCTACCTCAAGAGAACCCTGGGCTGTAATGTACTATAGACTTTTACAGGCCCTTACCGGTGTTAATATTTTACAGCATGTGGACGCAGGTATCCGTTACCCGGAGTAGCCACCTTGTGAAGTTCTAGTGTGGCTGTCCAACTGTGATGAGGGTACTGCCCCTTCGGTGAAGGAGGATGTGGTCTCAATATTTGCAATCCAGCCTCCATCGGTCTTAATTGATCATCACTTGTTCATGGGATAGCTCACTGCGGAAATGGAATTTGGAGATCAGCCAACAGGTAGGATAAGACTGGCGGGACGGAGAAAGTGAAGTGCGCAGGATAGCGCTGTCTCCGGGCGGGACGAGACTGGTTAGCGAGAGTAAGGATTACGCATTGAGGTTGTGGGACATAGACACATACAAGGTCATTCATCGCTCAATGGACAGGTCATACATAGCTGGATGAATAAAGCATAGGAACACGTTTGAACCACAAGTGGTTATTGGAACCTCCCTGGCACGGAGGACATTTATAACGTGGACTCGGAGGACGGTGGTGCTACTAGTAGACTACAACGCTTCTCGATCCGTGGACTATGATACATTCGATTCTCCTCTAGTGCATGTTCAGGCCATCTGGTAGTTCAAACGTTCACGTTCAGGAGCAGCGCCAATGCGGTACGTATCAGGCACGTAAAAGGTGAAACTTAGACGGACAGGTGTGCTTATGTAATGTGATAATCTCTATCCTTTGGCAATGAGCATACGAGCACCACGGAAAGGCGAAAACTATGAGCTCAGCGTGGATCTCAACAGCGAGTACCGCGACAAACGAAAAGATGCGATCAAGCGGGTCATAGCATCTATGACTGTCGGCAAAGGTGCCGCACTTTCTCGCTCAATCTGCCCACTGCGCTTAACACATCCCTAGACGTCAGCGGCCTGTTCCCCGATGTCCTCAAGAATATGCAGACAGATGACCTCGAACAGAAGAAGCTCGTGTATCTATATCTCATGAACTATGCAAAGACACAGCCAGAACTCGTTATATTGGCTGTGAACACCTTTGTCAAGGATTCCGAGGATCCTAACCCTCTCGTACGCGCGCTGGCGATTCGAACCATGGGGTGTCTGCGTGCAGAGAAGATTATAGACTATCTGTGCGACCCTCTTCAGCGCGCCTTGCGAGATGACAATCCGTATGTTCGAAAGACTGCTGCGCTCTGCGTTGCAAAGCTGTATGATCTCAAGCCCGAGCTTGTCATCGAGAATGGTTTCTTGGATCAGCTTCGTGATATGATTTCAGATAGTAACCCTATGGTAATGTTGTATCTTTCTGTCTTACTGAGCAGTCTTCATATCTTCATTTAGGTCGTGGCGAATACAGTTGCGGCGCTCACAGACATCCACATGTCAGCAACCTCTAACCAACCATCTGACTCTACTTCCGACCCCGCTGTATTCTCCATCACCTCCGCTATACTCAACAAACTACTCATCGCCCTCAACGAGTGTTCAGAGTGGGGTCGAGTCGCAGTTTTGAATGCTCTGGCACGGTACGATGCACAAGACGACAAAGAGAGTGAGCACATCTGCGAGCGCGTCGTACCTCAATTCCAGCACGTAAATGGTAGTGTTGTTCTTGCTGCAATGAAGGTACACAGTGTCGCTCATCCGGCCCTTGTCATGACTTGACCTTCACATCTCAAGGTCATCATGATCCACATACGCAAGGTTCGACGAGACGATCTCGTTAAGCAGTTGATCCGCAAGATGGCACCACCGCTAGTCACCCTGCTATCGTCCCCGCCCGAGGTACAGTGGGTCGCGCTGCGGAATATCAACCTTCTCCTTCAAAAACGATCCGACCTCCTTTCGAATGAAATGAGGGTATTTTTCTGTAAATACAACGATCCGTTGTACGTCAAGATCGAGAAACTTGATATCATGGTCCGACTGGCCAGTGATAGCAACGTGGATGCTTTGTTGAGCGAGCTGAAAGAGTGAGCCACCCTAATTTCTGTAGTTTGCATTGCTGACCATGTTGGTCAGATACTCGTCAGAAGTCGACGTCGATTTTGTCCGGAAGAGCATCAAAGCCATCGGCCAGACAGCGATTTCGATTGAGAGCGCAGCGGAACGTTGTGTGAACGTACTGTTGGAGCTCATTAACACTCGCGTTAGCTATGTGGTCCAAGAAGCCGTAGTTGTCATGAAGGTGCGCAGTGATGTGTAGTTTCTTATAGCCTTCGTAATGATGTGCCTTTTAGGACATCTTCAGGAAGTACCCCTCTACATACGAAGGTGTAATTCCTACACTCTGCGCTAATTTGGAAGAGCTGGATGAGCCGGAAGCGAAAGCGTCCTTGATTTGGATTATTGGCGAGTATGCCGATAAGATCGACAACGCGGATGAACTGTTGGGGATATTTGTGGACTCTTTCATCGAGGAGTCGTACCAGGTATTTGACTTCAGCGTTATCTTATACTTTTAACCACAAGTCCTGATTTGTGCAACAGGTTCAGCTTCAAACGTTAACTGCAGTAGTTAAGCTGTTCTTGAAGAAGCCTGACTCATCCCAAGGAGTCGTTCAGCGTGTGCTGAATACAGCCACGAAGGATTGTGATTCACCAGATGTGCGGGATCGCGCCTACATATATTGGAGACTCCTGTCAACAGACCCTGGCGCAGCGAAGGTGTGAACGATTTCCGAGTCTTGGTCGATGGGCTAATCAACTTGACCTAGGCTGTTGTTCTTGCCCATCGGCCACCAATATCTATCCCGAGAACAACGGTTTCGCCCGCATTGCTTGAAGAGCTCCTCGGCGAGATATCATCATTAGCAAGTGTTTATCACAAACCTGCTCATACCTTTGTTGGTCATGGACGGGTTGGTGCCGACTCAGTGCAACGCAAAGAATCAGAGTGAGTGCCCACTAGCCAGTTTTGTCTGTTTCCACTGAGTTGATGACTCTCATCGTGTAATTATAGAATTTCAGATGCTCAGAAAGCCCTCCAGACGGTTGTTGCTGGCCAACAAGCAGAGAATCTTCTCGACTTTGGCGATGTGATTCCGCGCAGGATGGGCAGCCTTCTGGACTCGCTGCCACTCAAATACTTCCTTCGACTCCCGCTGCAGCAAATTTCCTGTCGGGCACTTCTGCGAATCCACTAGACGACCTCGTATCGATCTTCGGTGGTATGGAAACTATGGAGACGGGTGCAGGATCAATGTCAACGGCGCTATCGCCGACGATGACATCCATGTCTTCACCCTTCGAAGGTTTCGGAGGGTCGCCAGTGCCATCCTCCCAGCCGGCTCAGAATGCGCAGCCCGAGGAGGATTTGTTAGGGTTGTTCTAACGTACTTGGCATCACCATGCGCATGTACATAGGCGTTAGCAGCTTTCCACGTATGGTACACATACATGTCTGGTCGATATTTTCTGTTTGAGGAATGAATGGACAATTCATACGTATTACGAGGCGTTTGTGGCATGCCGCAGTCAAGCACGGAGTCTAAAACTGTGTTGGCCTTCTGCTTCTGAGTTGGAAGTTTTCTCACCCCGGGTCCGTCTCAGCTTTACGACTGTCTGTGATCCTGACCCTCTATCTATTATATCAGTTCCGAAATCAATCGATCATGCATCAATGCATCATGATGCAGACGGTCAATGCCAAGCTTCAACGAACGATTCTGTCCGTGTCCTGTCAAATCGGTGATGTGCCACTGGGGCCATGTGTCACAAGCACCTCCGTTTCGACCTTGTGTTATTTGCACGTGGTGGATTAAAGAACTGAGAGGAACACCGACCATTACGGAGATGGATTACGCATTGCATAAGGTCCCCAATTGAGCGCGGCGCCGACTGCCCACAACTTGTCCCAGTCCCATGTGTCGTAGCGGATGGCATATCGGGCGGATCATGACTCTGAGTCGAGCGCTTAGTGAACTGAGTCGCCCATTCTGCCGTTCACCAACTTCTCTCACATCAATCGACATCGATTCGAGTTCTTCTAGCAGGTCATCGACCCTTCCTCATCCATTTTGTATTTGTTTCCTTCCTTGATCACTTTTTGTCCCCATGCATTCCAGTTTACCCTTTCTGCTTCTGGATGAGTGTTTTTTTCATGAGCCTACCTGTGACATCTCTCGGCGTGGCAATGTTAATTGCCAAGATTAGCTGCTGCATGCCTTAAGCATGGAAAGCTATGTTTATGGATGGACATGCGGTATCAGATACCGCAGGCAGGCGGGCCCTGTTTATTGGAATGTCTTTCAAATTGATCTAGGTTGCTCTGTGCCCTCCTCGCGCATTTTTTGCATGCTGGCCCTGAGGAACCAAACGAGCCTGCCCTCGCAGCCTCGAGTGTAAAGAGGATCTATTTAATCTCTGCCGATCTGACTTGATATAAGAGCCTATATCTGTAGGTTCATTCGTCCTCCCTTGCTGGCCCAGACGTAGACGCCAAACGTGAAAGGCTTTTTGCGCAGTCACAATGCTGAGGTCCCTCCAAATCTTTGGCTCCCTGGCATTGCTGCAGGCAGTTGCGTCGCAGCAGATTGGGGATATCGTGAGTTGATACGTCCTTGTGCTGTTGTGTAGTGGATTCACATCTGTGTGCAGTGGCAAACCACATGGGAGAAGAACATGCTGTTCACTTATTTGCAGCCCACGCCGGACCTCATTAACTTCGTTACTCCTGGCGCTATCGGGAGCGCGGACATCGTCATCGATGATTCCTCAGTATACCAAACTGTGTATGGTTTCGGAGCATCGTTAAGTAAGCTTTCCCGTCGTTTATCTGGACTGAGTGTTGATGATGTTGTCCCAGCCGATTCTTCTGCTGAGTTGTTGAACAACTTGAAGGCATGACGGGTGTTCCGCTCGATGTGTGTGGTGCACTGATAACGTCCATTAGGTACAGAATTCTGCAAGTTATTGGCAGCTCATGGATTATTTATTCAATGGTGAGTTGCTTGCCTTCAGACCAGCGATGTACTAACCCCTTCGTCATCAGCTACGGATGGTGCTAACTCAGCCGGGTTCTCTTATATCCGCGTCCCACTCGGGGCCACGGACTTTTCTGCAAATAGTTTGTCTGCTCCACTGTTGATGAAAGAACTGACGAACAGGGTTATAGCCTACAGTTATGACGATATCAGTAGAGACACTTCGCTGAACAACTTTAACATCAACGATGCACCATCTGACGTTTTCTCGGTCCTTCAAGACATTCTATCTATCAATCATGTAGCCAGATTCCACATCGTGCCTTGGTCGCCGGTATGCAGACTACCTAATGTACCCATCAATCACTCAATATTGTCGCCTAGCCTGGTTGGCTGAAAAGCGGGGGAACTATGCACGGAGGCTCACTAAATACTCAATACATTAACACAAGTGAGCCATTTGGGTACACCCCCTTCATGAATGCACGGCTGACAATAATTGCAGTGGCAAACTACCTCTTGAAGAGCGTGCAGGCATTCTCAGACAAAGGGGTTCCCATTTACGCAATCAGTATCCAGGTACGCTCATTATGGTCGACTTATTCCCTGGTATGACCGTCCCACCAGAATGAGCCGGAAAACAGCGACACCACATACCCTACTTGCGACATGCCGGTGGCAACTGAGGCACAGATTGGGCTGGCTCTGCGCACGCTGTTGAACAATAATGGCTTTTCGGGTGTCAAGATCATTGGTTACGAACACAATTGGGTGGACGCTGCCAATTACCCGGTCCAACTGGTGCGCGATCCCTCTAGGCTGATTTGTGTACGATGCTGAGACGTTGGCAGATGCAACAAGCCGGAAGTGCCTTCGATGGGGTGTCTTTCCATTGTTATGAAGGTTCCGCCAGTGACCAGGCCTCGTTCACGTCTCAGTATCCGAACAAGGTATTTTATTTTGTGCTTGTGGTCAATTCTTCCCTCAGTGGGTCGTTTAGGAAGTGTACTTCACGGAGTGTTCGGGAACCCTTGGCAGTGACTGGTGGAACGATATCAAGGTACCCACCTACAATCTATCTTGCGTCAGACGAAATGAACTTATTCCCGTTACTAGTGGTACATGGACAGTATGTATGTGGCCAGTTCCTGAACTTGGTTATCCTCTGATTTTGTATGGCACTTTCAAGCTTCATCGGCAGCATCTCATACGGTTCCTCCTCTGGACTGATGTGGAATCTCGCACTCGATGGAAGCGGCCAGCCATTACTTCCAGGTACAGACAGCTGTGGTGGTGGATGCCGTGGTGTAGTCCAAATCAACAGTAATGGGACCTGGAGCGTAAACCAAGAATTTTACGCCATGGCTCAAGCGTCCAAAGCCATTCTTCCTCGCGACGTCGATGGGCCATGGGGCCAGCGAATTGGCGTGAGCGTCGGTGGTTCGCTTGACTGGGCTCTTGTGGTCGGCGCCTACAAGACGGGCAGGGTCTTGTCGAGTGACTGGAACAGGTACAGCATCGTCGTACTGAACTGGTAGGAATTCTGGGATTCCAACTGCGTGACAAGATATTTATCCTTCGTCAGGGGTGACAGCGCGTCCACCAGTGGGAATCCTCAGTCTGTGAAAGCCACTATCAAGTTTAGGGGTATGCAGGTGGGTGAACATTCGAAGTATTCGTGGACAAAGTTTCCTAATCATCGTCATAGGCTACATACACGTTTCCCGTGGGGGTCACCACCCTTTGGTGGTACGCTCCCAACTAGTTGTATCTTGATGTTTTTGTTGTATTTTTTCACGTTCCTGGGTGGCTGTGGGTTTGATTTCATGCGGGCTTCTTCTGTATTTTTTGTATCACTACCAGTAACTAATTATGTATTCTCATTTGTTCATGTCGTACAGGACGAGCGAAGGCATCAAGCTCGAGGTTGCAGTTCCATGTTCTTGCACTAAATATGCAAGCTATTTGCCTTATCTGCCGCCCATCCCAAGGCGTATTTGATCATCACTACCAAATTACTACGAACAAGACTAGTACTTCAAGATTTATACATGATAGCTGCTATATATTAGGTATCGACTACTAGTACACTCGTTGTTCTTTGGAACACGACTGCCTTTCAGCACTGTCAGTAGGTTTTCTTACAACAGAAATCGTCATCCTCTTACTCATTGGGTTCGTGATCCTCAGAAGTCGTAGTCAGAGTTATCATCTCCATCTTCGTCGTCTTCAAAGTCGTCGTCGTCGTCACCCCTGGCTTGGTCTCGTCGCGAATAGGCACCTTCCCGCTCTTCTTCTGCGTCTCTGGCGAGTCGGATGCCGCATGCATTGCGTATCCTCCGCCCGACCCATCTGTCGTGCAACCCCTTCAAGTGTTAGTTCACGCGGCGGTTTGTCCTTTTCATCATCAGTGCACGCAACAGCATATGAAATACCGACAGCGGCGAGAAGCAGGCGTATGCCCCTAACGAGTGATCGTCGGTATGCGAGCATGGCCTCGGGGTCGGTGTCAGCAGGTTTCTCCAACTCTCCAAACAACGCTTCGTGAACGTCCAGAACACTCTCCTCGTGCAGCTCCACTTTTCCACGTTCCACGGGGCGCCAATCCTTGTGTCCATAGGAGTCATCATAGTAACCCCAGCACAAATTCTGCCACCCATTGCGCGTGTGCACATCTGGCGGATGGGCCTTTCTTAGCTCTTTTTGTATGACAGATACATCGCCCGCCGTCGCAGACGGGCGGTGGTGTATCTTGAACCCGAGTGAATAGAACCACTGGACCGATGAGAAACGCGAACGGAGGTAGTATTGAAAATGCACATCAATGTACATTGGCGCAGTAGGTGAGTAGATCCTGGCTGTCAGATCAGCGGAACGTGGCTATCGATTACATGATGTCAGTCATGATTTACAGTGTCAGCAAGCATTGTGCACATCCGAGCCCTCGCCGGCGTCAAGTAACATTTCGTTGCCTACAACAGTGATACATTTCTGGAGGGTGCCATGCTCCAAGTTCTTCTCTTTCTCAATCTGAGAAATGCAAGCTTTGGCGTTGTCGAAAAGCCAAGAGCACTCGTCGTACTCATCCGCCTTAGGGCCATCCTCAGAACCCTTGCCTGGGACTGAGACAAGTGTGCAGTATTTTTTAATGGAATAATTGGTCCATGCGCTCTGTGTTGCACGGGTTGGGTGAAGCAAAGGACCGAAGTGATGTTCCGCTAGTTCAAGTCCTTGCAGATCGATTTTAGCTGCTGAAGGATTGGTGCTATCGGCACTGTTTTCAGTCATACTGGAGAGTGAGATATGATCAAGCCTCGCAGAGCCTGGATAGTTGAGAAATTCGGGTCGATCGTCGATAGAGAAGAAACCGATGAAGGATGCGTCGAGACGCCACGCGCAAATTTGAGCATGCCAGTTTTTACGTGATCGTCCCAAGATTGACTGCTAGGCAGTTTTATGGCTCGGCAGAAGATTTGATTGAGATACCTAGCGCATAAGTACCGTCTATGATCTAGTATTGTGTATTTCCTTTTCAATGCTTTCGGTGATACTGTTGCCAGGCTGCGCTCTTACGGTGTCCAGAGATATCGCTCGCGGATCATCGATGCGGCGACCTTTTTAGCAACGAAAACCTCCTTGTCCATATTCTGTAGTTGAGTTACACGGGGGACGTAATCTGCGCCGAGCTCGCTAAGCTGGATGCAAGAGAATCTTGCTGTTTCATGGATGTCGCATTGAGGTACAGCGACATTCGTCCGACGTTAGTGGCAAGAAGAGAAAGGAGAAAATAACATTCCAGGAATAGGTACAGGTCATATTACAAACTTAGTAAGCTACCGTCACCTGTGGTTGCACGGGATTTCTTACGACTCATCCATTTCCTCATCCTCGCCTTCCCCCTGATCACTGGACCCATAATCCTCAGAGCCACCATCGTCTTCGGAGTCATCGGATAGGTTGTCGTAACCTTTCGCCTCTTCTTGTCGTTGCTGGGCACCTTTCCGCTCTTTTTCTGCATCTCTGGTGAGTCGGAGGCCACATGCATTGCGTATCCCCCGCCCGACCCATCTGTCGCTCAGCCCTTCAAGCATCAAATAACGCGGCTCCACGTCAATTTCATCGTCAGTGCATGCAACCTCATATGACAGCCCGACAGCAGCGAGGAGCAAGCGTATGGCCCTTACGAGCGATCGTCGGTATGCGAGCATGGCCTCTGCATCAGTCGTAGCGGGTCTCTCCAATTCTCCGAATAATGTTTTATACACGTCTACAACTCCTTCCTCGTACAACTCCACTTTTCCGCACTCAACGCGGCGCCAATTTTTGCCATAGTTTCCATTTGAGTCGTCAAAGTAACCCCAGCATATGGGCTGCCACCCATTGTGCATGTGCACATCTTGGGGACCACCCTGGCCAAGCTCTTCGTCGATGGCATCTGGATCGCCCGCAGCCGCAGGTGGGCGGCGTTGGATCTTGTACCCGAGTGAGTAGAACCACTCGATCTCTGACATACGCGCGTGGCAGTGGTATTTGAAATGTACGTCGATGTACATTGGCGTGGTGGGTGAGTATATCCGGACATTGCTCTCAGTAGATCGTGGCTATCGGCCACCATTGATCAGCTATAACGTACAGTATCAGCGAGCTGTACGCACGTCTACTTCTTCAAGTTCTGTGTTGTCGTACAAAATGGTGATATATCTCTGGAGGGTACCCGCCTCCAACTCCATCTCCTCCTCGATCGGAGCAACACAAGTTTTGATGGATTTGGAAAGCCAAACATCATCGGGTTCGACACCGTACCCATACTCATCTTGTTCAAAGTCTGCTGTACGGTACTTTTGATTGGTTTGGAGGCGATTGATGGAATAGTTGGTCCATGCTCGCTGCGTTGCGCGGGTTGGGTGAAGCAAAGGACCAAAGTGATGTTCCGCTAGTTCAATGCCTTGTAGATCGATTTTAGCTGCTGAGAGATCAGTACTATCAGCACTGTTTACAGGCATATTGGAGAGCGAAATACGAGAGCCTCGCAGAACCTGATAACTCAGTAGTTGAGTCGATGTCGCAGAAGAACCGAAGGGCCCGCGCCAAATGATCGACTCTATTCGGACGCGCTACATGTTCAGATTTCACGTGATCGTGACATATAGACTACGAGATGCGAGCGACTGGAACAAGCTTGATCTACCATGTACAGTAAGACCTATAATCGTCCGTTATACATGCTTGTCATACCTTCCCCCCTTCGAGACCGCGTCAGAATTCTCTTCGAGTATCCAGATTATCCCCCTCTGCTTGTTGTGGAGAGACATGATGGGTGAAGAATCCGTCCGTCTCTGTCATATCCCTTTTCGGGGTCCCTATTTCGTCGTTCAGCCTGAACAGATACGTTTGAGATGACACATACCGTCTGACATTAGGTGTCTCTCGGCGACTGTGACACTTGTGTTAGGCTGCGCTTTTGTCGCGTCCATAGAGATGCTCATGGATGTCCGTTGCAACTTTTGTAGTAACAGGATCTTGTTGTCTAGGAAAGCTTCCTCCGCCTCCAGATTTTGGAGTTGCTCGAGAAGGAGAGGGATATGATCAACGACTGTAGACGCGAGCTCGCTAAGCGGGATGCAAGAGAGGCTGTTTCTGGAATGCTGCATGGTGAATGAAAGAGCCTGCGGCAACACCACTAGTAGTCACTGGTTGCGTCGGGGGAGAGAAGAGTATTCCAAGAATAACTATATAGTGAGCTGTTGATGAAGAACCACAAGCTGGTACTCCTTATAGCCTGAGGTAGGTTCAATTGCAACCACCAGTTTCGATCGACATTGATTTCGATATTTCGGTGATTCTGAATCTGACGGTCGTATTCCGGGCTGTGGCAAGATCTAGGGACGTCATTCGCATAGAAATTCGAATAACTACATTTCGCTCTCGGTAAATGGTCCGGACCACATCTCATCGCGTGCCTTCCACGCTGCATCATCATTCAACCTCGTCCGGATTGCTTCATCTCTAGCCCTACATGCGTCGACGCCTTCGACCACCCGTAATTCCCCTTGCTGTCTAGCTCCCCTTACGAGCTCTGATGTACGGAGTAGCCGAAGATCCTGGTAATCAGTGAACACACGCAACAATAATTCTGTCGACAGCTGGCCGGCAGATGGGTTATGCTTCCTCAGGAGCCGCATAAAATGGTAGATGTCTTCGAAGGCTTGGTTTGCACCTTGTCCTAGATGCTAAGTACGATTATAGCGTTGTGAAAGTCGATGGCGACGTTACGTACCGGACTGCTTGGGTGAGCTGCGTCGCCCAAAAGAACAATTCTTCCCTTAAACCATGACTCAAGTTTAGGCCGATCGTAGAGACCATACTGGAAGGCGTCCATTTCAAATACTTGCAACTTGCAAGCATATCACGAGGGAACTTACCTTCACGATCTTCTGGCCCGTCTTTACTAAATCTCCAGCCCCAAACCCCCAAGTGGAGAAAGGTCCATTTCGGATTTCATTTTGTTGCTCTTCGTTCTGCGTTCTCCAATCCTCCTTGGCCTCAGCTCCCCGAGTTGTGATGCTGATTGCCACGATAGTCAAAACTTGAACAGGTAATCGAGGTGCACTTACGCCCATGAATACTTGTCTTCCGTAACAGGATACGCAATCATATGACGACCATCCCCGTACATGTTTACCAGTGCAAGTCTCCCATGCAGGACAGGCGGCGTAGGAGACACCCCACCGACCTGTCAATCACTCAAATATTAGCCTCCATACCAGGACCGTCACAGAAATGGGCTCACCCGCACCATTCCCGTAAAGTCTACCTTCTCTTTCCCAAAGAGCGCAATCCGAGTATTGCTGTGCAACCCATCACAGCCTACGACAAAGCTCGCCGTGTCCTTGGTGCCATTCGCGAACGTGACTTCCACTGCATCTTCGCTTTGCTCGAATTCAATAGCTTGGTGGCTCCACTTGATCTCGATGCCATGCTTCTTGGCCGTGTCGATTGAAAGCTGTTGAAACTCTGGGCGCCGGACTCCGATAAGGGGGAAGCCAAATCGTTCTCGCATCATAGCTGGCGAAATATCGGTATCGGCGAGGATATCCTCCACTCCATCCAAGCAGGAACACTGAATCAGCCTATCTAGAGGATGGCCGGGTATCTGTTCCACGAACTCCGGAATGAGTGATAGGACACGGATGCCGTTGGGCTGCAGCCTGTGTCCAGCATTTAGTACTGGGTTGACGAGAAAGAGGAGGAGCGTGGGTGTTTACGTGAAAACGTGTCCGCCTTGTGCTGGACCGGGAAGTCTCTCGTATATGATGGGGTCGTAGCCTCTCGTCTTCAAGAAAACTGCAAGCACGGGACCAGCAATTCCAGCACCCACTATTATGACCTTGGTGTTCGTCATCTGCGAATGCGTTCAGCGTCAATGGTCAGTTACAACAATAGAATCACATTAGTACTTGATAGTTCGTGTTGGACCGGGTCGTGATTTAACCGTTGATCGTAATTGGATCATAGTGGGCGCAGTGGCGGCCCGCCAGCACTCATAGATGTAACTTCCGAGAGGTCGGATCAAGCGTGCGTTCAATTCAAGGCATGCTGACACAGCTTCGCAGCCACTGCCAACTTCCTGTCCAGTACAAGTGCGTCTCGAAGTCCAGCCTGATCCTAACCTTGTCCTTATAGCCAATCAAGGTGAGTCGCGTATATTAGGCAACTGTGTATGGTACATTAAATATAACTTATATAAGCTATCTGCGATGGTCAACCCTCCTAACCCTCCTACTTATCATTAGAGTTATCATCCCCAGAGCGATAATGTGCATCGTCTTCAGAGTCATAATATGAGTTGTTAGAACCCTTTGCCTCCTTGCATCGCTGTTTGGCACCTTCCCGCTCCTCTTCTGCGTCTCTGGTGAGTCGGAGGCTACGTCCATTGTGTGGGTACCGCCCAACCCATCTGTCGTTAAGCCCCTTCAACACGTCAGCTGTTGGCTTCTCGAATTCATCATCCATACACGCAGCCTCGTATGAAATACCAACAGTGACGAGGAGCAGGCGTATGTCCCTTACGAGTGATCGTCGGTATGCGAGCGTGGCCTTGAGGTCAGTTACGGCAGGTTTTTTACCAAGTCTCCGAACAAGGTTTCGTACACGCCTACTAGTAGGCTACAGCTCAACTCTTGACTCGGCGCGACGCCATTTTGTGCCATGGATTCCATTCGCCACTCTGGACAGTTCTTCGGAGGTTCATATCAACTTCTGGCCAAAGTGATTACCACAACAGCCTGAGGATCGAAATCATCTGTTTCTCTTGGATTGCGCAGATTTGAAACCTGCCGACGACAATTTTTTTCTCTCTCAGAACGCACCTTGACATTCACCCATGGATGGTTTCGTCGGAGGTTCATCTAACTCATCTTAGCTATGTGGTTACCACAACAGAATCGAAATCTGTTTCTCTTGGACTGTGCAGGTTCAAAACTTGCCGATTGACAGGTTTTCTTTCTATCGGAACATGCCTGAAGATTTGCTTATGGATGGTTTCCTTGGAGGTTCATCTCAACTTTGTCCTGGCCAACTTGAAAGTACTTGGCTACCACAACAGAATCTAAATCTGTCTCTTGGATTGCGTCCGTGCAGGTTCGAAACCTGCCGACGACAAGGTTTTTTTTCCCTATCGGAACAGACTTCAACGTTAACTTCAACATTCATTCATGGATGGTTTCGTCGGATGTTCATCTTAACCGGTCTTAGCCAAGTGGTTACCACAACAGAATCGAAATTTGTTTCTCTTCGACTACGCGCCCGCCGAATTATAGGTCTTTTTCTATCGGAACACACCTTAACATTGACTTCATGGGTGGTTTCCTTAGAGGTCCATCTATCTGGTCTTAGCCAAGTTGTTACCACAACAGAGTCAAAATCTGTTTCCCTTGGAGTTGGTTCGAAACCTACTGACGACTATGGTGTATAGATCCTTGGATAATGACAGTCCAATAGATGTAATATCCGTCTTAACTAGGCCCAGTTATTGCACCGAAACTCTTTTTCTCCAATTCACTCAAATGATGTAAACTTGGCGGTGGCCCTTCATCGGGCAAACCTCTCAAAGAAAAGGAATGTCACGGTGCTCAAGCACCTTCCGACTACTCGGTATATCCAACCCTCTAATTTGGGCTTTCTGAAAGTTATATCCATCTCAATCATTTGTCAGAAGCTGTCTATTGAAATGCACTCACGCATGTGGCATATTGTCCGACAGCGAATTTTCCGCAGCTTTTCTCGATTGTTGCCCTGGCTTGCTACTTTCTAAAGGATTCCGCTGACGATATACAATTTAGCCTACCTTGATTGCATTCTCCAAATGATAGTACACGACATTAGTACCTGTACATGGGACTTTCTGCTGACGAAACTCGGCCATCATCCAGTCAAAAGCTGGAGTCTCGATTCAAAAATGACTGCAATTGTAGCACCTAATCGAAACATTACTTTTGTGTATGCCGGCAAATGGTATCTCATGGGAAGTCGTTATTGTCTTTGTCGTGTGAGCCCTGAACAGTCTTTACCAAATTTGGTTACTATTCCTTCCCGAATCAGCACTTCGACTTGGTTTGGCAGCGTGAGTTTATCATCATGACCACCTTCGTCTTCCACCTTTTTGTTAACACAAACTTGGCCCATGGACGCCTTGCCAATGCCGCACCACCAGGAATCTATTTATTCGCGAATTTCGGAATGGGATAAAATCTAGGTATCGTTCATCCGCCCACCTACAGGCCTATCGATTTCTCTCGGCAAAATGTGGTGCTCAGATAATACTCCATCAATCTCTCGTCCTTCCAACCCGCAGGTTAAACTGCACCTGTACAGGTTGCCATCAGACACCGTTTCAGCATGTACTAGCGCTTCCAGTTCATCACAGGCAACCTGCACCGAACAACTCGCACCTCCTCCTAAAGCGCATTATTCATCCATGCAGCTCCAGGATGACATGTTCTCTCAATTCTTTGGAGCTAAACCAAACCGAACGAGAGCTCTCGAACGGCATGTCCCTCCTCCGTACATCCGCGAGGGGGAGTTTGAGAAACTGCCCGTGTACACTGCTTGTCCATCTCCGGGTGCAGATGACCAGCCCAAAACACTCACTCGCTATTTGTTTCTCTATGGTTTCTGTACGTTTGTTGTTACTATCTCACAAGATATGAAACTGACTTCCCTTCAGTCTTTCCAATATTTTGGATAGTCGGAATCGCTATAATCTTCTCTCCACTTCGGCCCAATTCTGAATGGGAGACTGGCAAGTCGGAAGAGGAGAGACAGAAGTTGCTTGTGGAGATGCGGGTTTCGGAACTCAAATGGGCGAAGCGTTGTTTATATGCCATGGTCGCACTTTTGGTTCTCATTGTGGTGTTGGTGACCACCTTTGTTTTGGTAAGACGGTGAAGAGGTACTACTCTACTCTGGCTTCTTTCCGTATAGCTATTACTGTATTGTGCGTCCAGCCGACCGGACCTTAGCTTCATCTTTTGTTTGTTTGTCAGTAGGTACTACAGTTGGATTAAATTTTCTTCCATCAACAACTCTGCCGTACCGCTTTCAAGCCCTATGTTTATACAGATAGAAAACATACTTTAGTGTACTACCACATTTAAGTTATCTGTCTCTTTACCGAATCTCGTCGGTACCCGAATATGCATTGACCACTTCCCCATAATTACTTTGGTACGTCCAAAAGGGATTATTATGTAACAACTGCCAGCGCGTGTGACACTTGAGGGGTTACTAAGCCTAGCGCCGCTTAGTGTGTAACCACCTCGTTTTATGAACTCGCAGCTCATTATCTCTCAGAAATATCCATGGTCAACTGTGAGAGGCCTGACGTTTTATCAGGTTGACTAGTGTTAGTGCTTATTGGCGTGATAGTTGCGGAACTCAAGCAGAAGGCAGAGAAGGCCAAAGATGCGAGCGTCACAAAGATGGTGAACACAAGGGACAAATATTCCAGTGTCCCCTCTTCAAAAACGAATTGGGATCCTAACTGGAAGCGTGCACCTCCACATGCTCCAGCAGGGTCGTCGGGTAATGGCCCTCCAGCGCCTCCGCTGCGAACACGTCCAGCTGCTTCTGCAAGCTCGAGGAGCTCTGTTGCTTCACCCCCTCCTCCCTTGGCTCACGGCTCACGGCCCGGTGCTCCTTCTCCACCATCTTATAGCCTTATTTCTCCTCCACCCACAGGCGCTAAGAGCTCTTACTCGTCTCAGACGGGATCAACAGATCAAGTGGATCGCATAGATTGGGCGAATTTGTCGCAAGAAGACAAGGATGAATTTTTTAGCTGGCTGGACGAATTTTTCTCCCGATATCTCGATATCGCTCTACCTTCCACTGCAGGAATGAAAGGAAGTCCTGCGGTCATAGTGCAGTCAGCTGGACCTCCGGTATGTATCAGTATGATGTCATATTTAATACCAGCTGACTGAGATCCTGCCGTACAGCCGGTCAATCTCAATTCACGACCGTCCTGACGAATGGCCACTTTTGTCTGGTACTGCGCCTCCGTACTGTTACCTTCATTGTGATCCACTTCCGTGGAATTTTCGCCTGACTCCAAGTGCTCAGAATAGTCCGCCTTTACGGAGCCCGAAAATATTAATGCGTAGTTGTTAATGAATGACTGCGAAATATCCAACACCTGGGAGGCTACAATATCACAACAAAAATACAGATACAATAGAGGAATTTGGGATATAGGTATTCGACGTGGAATGACATTCAGACGTCAGCTAGGTACACCATGTGCCCATATCCACATGAGACTAGATTTACCGTGACGGTCGTACACAGTCAGGATGAGGTGTTCGGTACAAGTTTTGCACCCGGCGATCTTCCGTCACCACCTATGAAAAACGTGAATTCCTACTGATAGGAGAATGTGAGTACTCGTACCGAGGGGCACCCACAATTTCGCGCTGTCTTGTGCATGTGAGATGCACTCGTCTTACACCGCGAGGAGCCGCAGTCGGAGGTCACTCCGGTGAAATATCTTCCATGAAAGTGCTGCGGTGTGAAGAGCGCCATAATATTGCTATTGTGTTAGTGCCTGGTTGGGTCCCACTCAAGGATGAAACCTACGCCACACCCTGTCCAATAGTCACCGACGCTGTGATGCATTAGAAGTGTGAAGGGTGACTTTGTACGATTTTGGAATCATCGCTTACATTTCGTGGAGACACATCAAGGTTTGTAAAGGGCGCTAGCAATGGTGGCGCAAGGGATGTCTAGCAATGGATTCCGAGCCGTACCGACGAAGACAAGGTTGCTTCTGTTCGAAGAGATATGGATCCTGAGACCAGTTGGTTTTGGGAGGTTATTATATATCGCCTCGCTAAGCGAAATTGTGGCAGCCTGCGGTATGCATCCATGATGGTATCCCGCATGTGATATAATAACATAAGAAATAAAGAGCGTTGAGGTTGGGAATCCAGTACACTGATTTTCAAGACCATCCGCGGTCAATTTGCCCCAGATGCGTCATTCCGCGCCGAGCCGGTTCCATTCGGATCACGGCAATCTTATCTCGTCGCAAGGAACATCGATAACGAAGTTAGATTGACACATTCAAACAACTGTACTGGTGATACTTTAGACGTCGTTTGGCAAACGGCAGCGCACAGAATCAAATAACGGAACTTTTGTTCCTGCTAGAGATTCCGAAGGATGTCTATACAACGTGTGATTTGAATTCCCGAGGCGACAGGTCATGGGTGCGCTATTCGGACAAACTGTTGTGAAGGACACAAGGCTTGCTAGCAACAGGCAAGATGATGTACATAATAAGTAGGTACAAATCTGGATCTAATATTTGAAAAAGTTCGGATACGTACGTGCACTAGTGATCATCACATCATCACAAGGCCTGTAAGCGTGTCGAAGGATGGCCCGCAGCGCCCACTGACCTATTGACGCCCGGCCGGAGATGAGGCTAATTCAGTCCAAGAATTCGAATTCCTTGTATCAATGCATCCGCAACATCTCTGCCTGAATAACTGGCCCCGGAAATAAGTATTCCGCCATGAGCCGCATATAACCTACTTGAAACGCTTCCATTCTATGGTTTTTGGAAGACCCATCTTCGTCCAAACGAGCAAGGATCATGGATGCGAAGGGGTGTGGTATGACGTTTCACTCAGTTACGGACAGATTGAAAGACAGAGGAGCGTTCGAGCAAACATGAAGGTACTCCGATGTACTGCCGCAATGACCTATATCTTCGATGAACATCTTTGACCACGGAAACATGTCCCGAATAGCCCAAACCATCGGAACGTCCTGAAGGGCGCTAGTGACTCTCAAGTAACCGCCTGTCGAGCAAAGGTTCATCAGGCTGTACAAGGTCGAGCGCGGGGTCGCGAATTGGGTGGGTTTATTATCAAGCTCTTAATGACATCAACACATGTGCCGCCTCAGTGATGCACTTGAGTCGGACTGCTTACGTTTGTCGTCATTAGTTTCATAGTCACAAAGTAGCGACCAATGAGCATGTTTCAGCTCGTAAAAATGAGAGCGTAGCCAGGGATGACCATTGCAATCACATGAACATGTAAACAACCCACCTTGAACTAATGTCCGATGTCCGTGTAGCTAGCTCAGACCTTGCCAGGCATCGCAGACAAACTTGAAGTAGATCCATGTATTAAGGGTGAAAACATTGGTGGGCTTTATACACTGTATATGGATCAATTTCAAGTTGTAGCCTTGCGTGGAGCATAAACTACAATTTGTGACTGGAGCGGACGAGATCCGCCGATCAGCATAAACAATTGCGACCTGAGTCGTGTCTGATTCGTTTATGTGGTTCAGGTTGGTAGGAGTCGGACCACGGATGCATGAGGGAGTCTGATCTCACGAGTGACTCGGAGGGATGAATGATAAGTTATGTACATACTTACATAGTACTTACTAGTTAGTCCATCACTTCTTTTGAGCAGGTTAACCAAATCGGAAGACAGGAAATGTTATGTTATGGCAGTGATTCAGAGGCTTAGCTGCAAGTGACTACTCGATCAATGAGTTATGGCGGCGAATTCTTCAAGATTAGCATGTAACTCACTAGCAATTGAACTTTCCGCCGGGTTGTACCGGGAACGTGTTGATGCTTGTTGCGTTCGGTCACGCCACCCAATTAATATTGGCCAAGTTTCGATACTGACCACCGTAGAAATCGTTCCCTTGATTACCATAGGACTGTGACGAGCCCTTTGATTTTCTGCACTGCAGTGAGAATACTAGTGTGGATTAGATTGGATTCCGAAGTCAGACTCAGAAGTTGATGTCAGTGAAAGGTCGGCGTTGTGAGTTAATTCCCGAAACTACTATCAGAACTTACAGCTTATCAAGTCTCAGATCCCGCATGAGGCTAACCTTTGCCTTGTCTATCCATAATGACAATGCGTCAGTTTTCGCACCAGCGTCGTTTCATACAGGCGTTCACATTAGTGGCGACCATACGGTGGCATCATGCGCGTACGTGACAGACTGCGATAAGCTGTGCATCGAATAGTCGTGCCGATCTAAAGCTGAGGTCGAATGAGGATTAGCTTGTCTGTTATCCAGGGTGGAACATCTTACTGACAAAATTCTAGATCATCCCAACGTGTGTGCATGCAGTTAGTAGTATAATGGAAACTTGAATGTTGATGACATCAGTCACGTTTCTACACCCCGTGAGTTCCCCGTAAACGATTGTCATTTGACCTCATTTGACGCCTCATTGTCCGTGACTGCAATCAGAGCCAGGTACATTCCCTCCCATATCACATCAGGTGCCGTGCCTCACTGGGCTTCTTGCTGATGTGCACTTGTTACGATGGCATCAATTGATCAACATTGACAAACCAAGTCCCCAACTTCAGTGCGGGTTGTGATTGAGTTGCTTGAGCTTGCTGTTGCCCTCAGCTCCGTACGGCTGTCCTTGGCTCATGAAGCTCAAACGACGTTTTCGACATCCTCAGAGGGTCGTACTTGTTGAGATATGAGCAGAAATTATATCCTACGGAGTTCTATGATATGATATGTCCCAGTTAGTGAGTTATCTTTCCCCTTATCTCGATGCACTCTTCATGCCATCTGTAGCACACCTTCTGCCTACCTCGTGTTTGCTGCCTCGATGCTGTACTCATGGAACGTGATGATCATTCTTTGTTGGCTTGGAGCTAGGCAAGGGGAAACATGTGGTTTAGTGGTCATACTGCCCTTCGATTTGGTACTGCTGCCGAGCGCCGAGAAGTTCCAGGAACCGATGACCACACAGCCAGACTCTCATGTTTGGATGTGTTCTGATGTGTTCTAGCGCTGATCAACATAGATTGAAGTTATCGCTGTGCTCTCTAGCAACCAATCGATAGTATCGAGGAAACCTAACTCTGCAGCTTCAGCAGAGAATAGATATTGATATTGGGTCCGGGCGCTACTTATCCGTATTCATAAAGCCTGTCTTTGCGATCGCCGTGGTGGACCAAACGAGCTAGACATCATGAATCGACACAACAGTTTCAATAACAACGCATCTCGCTCGCCCTCCCTTAGCCAACGTAAACTGGTGGCTGAATTCCGTCCTTCATCTCCACTCGTTGGGGGATCGCCCATCAGCACTACTGAGACTCAACAGACAGTGGTCACAAAGACTTCCTGGCTCGATTCTACTCGTGACAACACCCACAACTTCAAATTACACAGCTCATCTCCACTCGTTGGGGGATCGCCCGCCAGCACTACTGAGACTCATCATACGATCACAAAGACCTCCTGGCTCGAGGCTGCTCGTGAAAGCACCAACAACTTCAAGTCGCATGGCTCACCCGTCCCTCTGGTTTGGGTGAGGGGCACGGTGATTGATCTTTGCTGAACGTCGCTTATGAGTATACAAGGTTTTGGTTGAGGACAACGTTATCCCGCCGAACGCTGTTCCCTTTGGCGAAGACAAGAATGGATTACCACTGTACATTGCTCGTGCCCTGCTCGAGGTAAGTTATTTCTCACCATGTTATCACAACACTGACCGTGCCGTATTTTTCAGGGTGGGCTCTGTAAGCATATTCTGTCTGTAATCAAGAGACAGTGCTAACTTGCTTTTAGATCTCGGAAGGGCAGGTACTCATCTTCAGCATGCCCTTATTAGTTACAGCGGAAGGGAGCACCAAGTAGGTCTACCAAGTCGAGGGTTACAGCTCTTCATTAAATTGAGACTTACATGTTTCCAGATCACAAAGTATGAAGTGCTCGTGTGCGCTTCTCAAATTCGCTGGGGCTTGGCCACCTACGAATCAGTAGGATCTTTGAGTCAGGGCACAGTCGTACTCGCACAACAAAATCAGCAACTGCTCCAGTCTCAACGTGGGCCGGCAGCATGGAATGCTCAAGCTGGTGGTTTCGCCCAACAGAGAGGAATGCCTGGTGGCTTCGTTGCACAACCTGGACCGCCCCCTGGTTTCGTCGCACAGACTGGATATGCCAATGTCCGGGGGTTGAGCAGTGCCCAAGAGACTAGAAGTATCAACATCTCTCGCGAGACTTCGAGCCTCGTTGAAACTACGCTGTTTGTCGACGATATTCCAAGGTTTATCCCCAATCTTGCGGAAGTGGAGAATGAACTCAAGCTGAAGAAGCTTGCGTACGGATTCTTTTCAACCACCTTGTTACACACCTGACGATCCTCGATAGCGATTACAAAACTGTGGTCCTGATTGATGATTCCATTTCTGTTGGTGTTGCTTTCCTTGTGGTAGGACTTAGAGATTCTGACCTACTTCATTTAGATGGCCGAAGAACAATCTTGGACCCTTGTTCGTGAGGCTCTGGCGGGAATCGCCGATCTTGCGACTCAGTATGGCTCTCAAGGAATTGATCTACACTTCTTGCACCACGAACATTTCCATCAAAACATCAAGGTCTGTCTGGCAACGCACAGCTTGTAGCGATGCACCGTAACTGACTGGCTCTTTAGACGAGCCAAGAGGTTCAACACATTTTCAGTCAAATGGCCCCTAACGGTTAGTTCCATGTGTGGTGATACGCCAAGCCAAAAGTGACACCGAGATATAGGTCCAGAAACACCAACTGCTGCAAAACTGGGAGAGCTTATTAACTTCTACCTCCCTCTCGTGGAACGTAAGTTCCCTCAACACAGCCCTATCGACATTATCGTTATTACCGACGGTGTCGCAAGTAAGTTACGCCTTATGCGCCTCGGCCATTCGTGTTGATAATGCTATGTGAATCAGCCGATCAGCAGACTCTCCCTGAGGTTATCGTCAGCGCAGCCCACCGCCTGGAAAGAAGCCAAGTTCCAGAGGAAATGTTTGGCATCCAGTTTGTACAGATTGGTACAGACGCAGAGGCTGCTTCCGCATTGCGCGCTCTAGATGACCACCTTGCGAAGCAGTACAAAATCAGAGTCTGTTTTATATTTCTTCCTAGCTGGTTGAGCTGTACTTATATTGGTGGTCGACAGGATATCGTGGATACCACACCTTACGATCCTCAACAGGGCGCATTCAATACTGATTACATGCTGAAGATCCTGCTCGGTGGTGTAAACAAAGTTCTTGACAATGGAGGTCCTGCGCCGAGCGAATTACTTCCCCCGCTCGCAGTCTCATACGGGTCGAGGTAATCGGTGTGTCTTTGCCGAAATGTAAATGTCCGAGTTGTATGTTAGCGAAAATCTGTTTTCCATCAAGTCGTGTACAATAAATGTTTTCGCAATACGCAATCATACATAAAAGTTGTCTCGCTCATATGTTCGCTGGTGTGTTGACAGTCTATTATGTAACGAGGCACGAGCGAAGGAATAGAGTTTTGTCGAGCGAATGGTACTGCGTTTCTTGTCTCTGTGCTACGACAACCGTCCCATCCTCGGAATTCTTGTCCTGTTCATATTTTTTCCTCATGCTCCTCTCCCATTTCTTTCATCGCACCCGATTAATCAAGTATCTCGCTCCCCTCACAAGGGCCCAGAGGACACCTACAGTACAGTCCCAGCGAAGGCTTCCCTGTCTAGTCCCTTGGGGCCGGAAGATGCGCGTCATCGCCCGAAACTTCTCGTTACTTCGTAGTATTCTCGTCTAACATCTGTCAATTGCATTATTATTCATTGGCTCATGATACGATAATCACCGTCCTTTCCCTCAATCACTGACGCCTGGAACTTCGAAGAGTAAGTACTAAGCCCATCCGGCTCGTACAAGCCGGACCCAGTATCTATTAATCTTGACTTCCCACTGCCATGAATTGCAATCGCTGCCCAACCCTTGCCCTCATCCGCATCATCTATCATCCATCATATTCGAGCCATCCATTGGGACGACTAGACCTAACAAGTTATTGCCTATAATGGGTGACCCGGAGGGTACTGAAACCTACGCCGTGGTAAATTCCGCCAGAAGACAGGTACTTACCCTATTGGATTGAAGTGAAGGCTGTTGGATCCTTCCGGAAAGTGAATCAATGGTCACGCCAAGTGATCTCATCAATGTTCTTTGCAATTAAGCCAGCCTCCCAGAATTCAAATACTTACTACCACAAACTTTAAGTTATCGATTCATCCACGAACACGTTGGTCGATGGGCATGCTTCCTGTTTCAAGGGAGCTTTCCACTTTCTTGGTCTCTGATCAGCCTAGTTGGACTACGGTAAGCAGTGTTATCCATCTGCTTCCGAAATGAGGCAACGTGCTAGGCCGCGCGGTACAGATTCCTGTGATGATTGGATCGTGTCGCAATCATATCTTACTGACTCACCAGCCAGCCTTCCGGGATAGGTGAAGGTTTTAACAAACTTCTGGTACATCGCACAGTGTCACATTGTGCCCCGTGTTGACGAACTATAATTGTGCTTGTACCCCTTCAAGAATCATGGAATTTTCTGTTAAACTCTATGGCGCAGTTGATATCGATCGATTGGGCGCCAATGCCTGATACCTGGTATAAAGTGGTTTCCAGACGATCCTCCAGGAATCTACCCCAGCCCAACAAACCAATATTTCACGATGCGTAGCTCCACTCCGACTCAATTTCAGTCGTCGAGGACGTCGATTTCGAGTAGCACCACACACTCTAATTCCCCAACTTTCGGAAATTTGATGCCAGAACCTCGTCCAGCGTCCTTTCAGCAACGTCCGTCATACCAAGCCCCACGACCAGCACAGTACGAGACCTCTCAGTACACGAAGCTACCACATGAATATGGACGACCTCCCGTCACAAGCTCGTATGAATATGGGCGCCCTCCCGCCACAGGCCCATATGCAGCTTCAGCGCCAGCGCCAGCATTCAGCAGTGATTCAACAATCACCACCACCAGGCACAAGAGCAGCTGGCTTGAAGAATCTAGGGAAAGCACTCTTAACTTCAAAAAGAATGGCTCACCTGTGCCGCTTGTATGGGTAAGAGTGGCGTCGATCGAAGTTATAATGGTCGCTAAAGAGGCCCCAAAGGTCTTAATCGAGGATAAATCCATTCCACCTAACGCTGTCCCTTTTGGCGAAGACCGCAATGGACAGACGTTCTTCGTCGCACGTGTTCATTTAGAGGTAAGGTTTACTCTGGCTATCACAGAATCCCGGCCAAAGACGCTCATATTCGGCTGACAGGGAGGTCTCCGTAAGTACTATTAACATGAAGTACGGGTACTCCACATAATCAACTGTTCAGATCTTGGAAAGGTCGGCTATCACACCGCAGGTGCTCTTGTCAGCTATGTCGGCAAGGAGCACTTGGTATGTGTTCCTATTATTCTCGCACTCTTCTATTCTCGGTTTTGACGGGCTTCATGCGATGCCAGATTGAAAAATACGAGGTTCTCGTATGCGCATCTCAGCTTCGCTGGGGTCTAGCATCTCAGGATGCGACGGGAAGTTTAGTTCCGGGTACCGTTGTCCTCGCTCGTCAGCAACAGGGGAGACAAGAGCTCAAGCGGACTGCAAGCAGTTTGTGGTCGCGCGAAACTCGCGAAACTCGCGAGACTCGCGAGTCCACATCGGTCATTCAGACTACCTTCCACGTAGATGAAATTCCTCGCTTTAATCCTTCTCTTCTGATACAGGAGGAAGAACTACGACGCGTAGCGTGTGTGTTCACTGCCCTGTATCAACAAAATTCTGATTATTTTTGTGATAGCGAGTACAAGACGGTTATCTTGATCGATGATTCCATCTCCGTAAGGATGGCATCCTCAAGAGTTTGATTCATGATCGCTTATGCTCTTTGTACCTAGATGGCTGAAGGTGATTCTTGGAACCAAGTGCGAGAGGCTCTAGGTGGCATCGTCGACATCGCCATACAATATGGATCTAAAGGGCTCGATCTCCACTTCATGCACCAAAACCAGTTTGCCGAAAATATGAGGGTATGAGAACCCGTTCGCAGGTCCTATTTTCTTCCAGCTAACGATCTCGACTAGTCTCGATTCGATGTCGAGAAACTTTTCGACCAGCTCAGTCCCACTGGTATGTATCGCATTTATCAAACCATATCAATGAATCATGCCCTTTATTCAGGTGAGGATACACCGACGGGAGTGAGACTCGAACAGCTCATTGAGATGTACTTGCCACTCATTGAGCACCCGAGCTCAACTCACGAACCAATTTCTATCATTGTCATCACCGATGGAACCGCTAGTAAGGTGGTATTTTCATACTGTGTTCCCATATCTGACATACGCGGACATCGCTATAGCCGACAGTGACGAATTATTGCGATGCATTGTTGAGGCCGCTAGTCGCCTTGACAGGCAGCAGGTTCATCTCGAGAAATTCGGTATCCAATTCGTCCAGATCGGCACAGATCAAGATGCTGCAAGGGCGCTCCATGTGCTGGACGATGAGCTTTCTGACCGTTACAAAATCCGGGTGCGTCTTGTTCATGATTTCTCGCACTCTCACTCACGGCTCTTCAGGACATTGTCGACACCACTCCCTTCGACCCCTCTAATGGCGCGTTCAACACAGACTATATGATCAAGATCCTCATTGGGAGTCTGCACCAGGAGACTGACAATAGGACCGCCGAACTGCCCCTACCGGAGAGGAAGGCCCCAATCTTGGCGATGCCTGGCTATGACAGGCATCCATCTCCTATTCCTAGATCTGCCTCTCCACAAGTGCCTGCTGGTGGCCTACGCGCCCGAGGGTATTAAAGGGATCGGAAAAACATGCAGCCACGTTTTACGATAGATTCCAAGATACAATTCCATTTACGCTGTGTACGACTTGTGAATAGGCTACGATTTTGATTGGGTATCCCTTTAAAGTCCATCGGTTGAAATTGAAGTATTGCCTCGTGTCAGTCAAGTGCCAGGCTAGACGCGGTGGTCGACATACATGACGTAAAGTGATCAACGCGACGTGGATGGAAATGTTGGAATCTCAGACGTGCTCAGATAACATGTGAGCTGGTAACAACTCGTAAGACAACGAGACTCAGGAGGTTTAGACATTTTGATGACATTGACTGATTCCAAAATACCATCTCCCGATACCGGAAGTACAGTTCTAGCACCACAAGTGGATGCCCGAGGGCTCGAGCAAACGTTCTTGAGCATTCAGCTGCGTCACGGGGTGTCAATAACTTTGCAAAGGTGTAACTCAACATTAATGGCTGCAGGCCTCCGTTTGTATGTGAAAGGCTCGTGAGCGAAATGTGACGACTGAAAATGGCTTGAAAGGGAAATGCGAGGCAACTTGTAATGTACGCAAAGATCTTACTGCGCAAATGGAAGACCCATACATGCAATCAGCCAACACCAAAGTCGATGGTCTAGATCCTATACCTACCGTCCCACAGACAGAATGAAAGTTGATAAATGATCTAATTCCAAGTTTGTTCGCGCATCATCTCAGTTATTAGTCTGCTTGGTGCGAACTTCGCTAACCGCGACCGCAACGAAGCAGATTTCAACATTTCTGTCAAGGGCCATGTCACATTCCCAGCACGCCGGCCGACGAGGCACTGGCAGAGTATAACAGTTCCAAGCCGTATGAATATGGAGTTCATCAAGCTTCATGCGAGCAAACCTACTAAGTCGGTGGTCCAATGAAGACACCGAGTGTACGTGATGAGTGTGTATCAAAAAATGTGGATTGACCCGAAGCAGTTGATTTTTGGGTACATCAGTTGTACAGCCTACGCTCTGTATAACCTGTGAACTGAACTCAAGGGTAAGAAGCAGTGAACTCAACTCTGACTTGGCAAAAACATCTGATTTCCTCTACTGTCTGCCGGTCGCTGCTATCCTCGTAAGTGATGATGATTTTGGAATTTGATTGGATAAAGGTTAATAGGATGCTGCACTAGGTGGTAGGCTTCACTCACTACAAAAATGAAAGAGGTATCAGCGATAACACCGTCTCGCAAGAAACTTGAAGGGCGCACCAGTCGTTATTTGGGGCGTTATACACCCTTCCAGGCGGAGAGTGAATTATGACTGGTTCAAAGGATGACTCGCTACGAGTGTGGATTTGAAAAAGCAGAAAACAGACAGGAGAAGTGCAGTGAAGAGTATAGCGTTGTCTCCGGACGTACGATGGGACTGCAAGGAGATGGGATGTGGGGAGCGAAGAGATAGTCCACGCGCCAATTAATTGAGACCAGGGTAGCCGTCTGTTTGCTAGACACAACTACGATTGCGACTGGTGTATGAACTATGGAACAAGCCCTCAACTGCTGAACATTTGAACGGGCACTTGGTCAAACTCTGGGACATAAAGACAAGCTCGCTTGTCGCAATCCTCAAAGGACACACGCCTCGGTCAGGCTGGGCCCTCTAGTGTTGCTGCCGAGGCGAATCGAATCGAGAAAAAATGAAATTCTGGTTGTACAGTTCGGACTAACGAGTTGAAAATAGGCCGCGGATGGAAAACGTTTATCTCCAGCTCAGCGGCTGATCACTCAATAAATATGGACCTTTGCATAAAAATCTCGTCATGCATATGTTCTGCCCATTTACGCTACTTACTTTGTTACATGCCTGATGTTTACAATACCACATGCCTCTTCATCTAGCACACCGGTACTACAAAGCCACATATCAGTTCTGAGTGCATTTCTAACCATGTTCTGACGGTGCCTCGGCTAAGCGATGTACCCTCCCAGTGAAATCTTAGCTGTGGAAATCATGAGTACAGCTCAGAAGTGCGAAAATCAAGTATAGTGTTTTCCAAACAATTTTGCACTCTCGTCCGTCGCGCCCGTTTGTGTGGTTGACTCGTCGCGCTTCTAATAATACTCAGGGGAGTTGGTATGCAGCCAGGAGCTAGAACCAGAAGAAAACATGAATCAAAATTAAATTGCAAATGATGGTATATGTACTCTATGAATTGGTAAATGGTGACTCAGAGGTTGGAGATTGCAAGGTAGCAAAGACGTGCAAGGATGTCAGTCAATAATGGTGAGTGCGAAAGCGGAACGACAAAATTGAGAAAAGGGTCCTCAAAGGAGCGAATAATGCTGAATGAATGAGAAAAGATAACTTCTGAAAGGTCAATAGCACCGTGATTGCGAAAGGAGACCCCCCACTTCAGCGAATAACCACAACAATAAAGCAAGTACAAACGAAAGGTGCTCGCCAACCTTGAGTGAGGACTCGGGTAAAACACGCCGATGGGAAACGTCGTCCAATCAATGAGGTATGATGCTCACACATCAATCCGGAAGCTCATCACCTGTGGTAAATATGCAGCGCCTGCAAGATCAAGGACATGAACATCATCGAAAACGTCGTGACCATTGAACTGCGGGGACGGATGTCAGCATTTGTAAGACATCCGGGTTCGAAAGAACAAAGCGACTAAAGACTCACCCCTCCAAAGACAAACAATCTGCTATCTGCAAGGATCGTCGCATGGTATCCGCGCGCGGAAGGGGGTTTACCTTTCACCGTTCGTGGTTCGTATTGGAGGTTCACTGTGCTCAAGTGTGTCAGTTCATTTTGCACCAAAAGTTTGAAACCATAGGCGTGTACTCACCAAGGTTAAACAAAACAACATCGTCTCTATATGCCCCACCGTCGTGTCCGCCCACGATGAAGAGGCAGCTTCCAACTTGCGTAGAGGTATGCGAAAGCCGTCGGTGAGAGAGAGCAAGATTAAGACGAGTCCAAACAAGAGTGTCTGTCAGGAAAACAAGCTTGAAAGTCAGGACTGAAGGAAAGAACAGACGCAACGCGGGATCCAAAACATTATATGAATGACGCACCAAGGTGTAAACACCATACATCTGAAAAGCATTCTCTACCATCGCTACCTCCGACCACAATCATCACATTCCCTACCAAATTGGCAGTGTGGTATCCTCTCGGTACTGGCGGCTCACCCTGTGTTTCGACGAGGGACCAACGAAGCCCACCGCTTGCGCCTGAGCCGCCAAAGGAACTACCCCCGTACGAGTACGTCTGTTTAGATACACTTAGTAATGTGAGGACATCGATTAACAAACTACACACAGATTGTGAGGTGGGATCTAGCCGAGATACATCAAGCGTCCATAAATCGTTGAGGGCTGTGAGGCCGTTTCCTCCCCCAAAGATGTAGATTTTACCATTATAGAGGACAGAGGTGTGGGCACGACGCGGTGCTGGATGGAGAGGCCTCTCTGGAGGATTCTGCGATTGCAATGCCGGCGATGGCGACTCAAGGCTCGATTCAGGGTTCTGCGACGGGGATTGGGAGTGAGGAAACAAGGGACAGAACCAGGAACGCGTAGTAGTGTCAAATATATATGTGCTGTCATAGTACACTGGACCTTGGCCCCCACCAAAAACCACAATTTTACGGTCGACAAGAGTGGCGGTATGGGCGCGGCAGGGTGGTGGTACGTCACCGAGGGTGTCAGGATGTGACCAATGCATTGTGTCTGACGCCCGTAATTCCATCAGCACCTCACAGATAAAACATGCATCAGAAAGAAGAGTAGCTGACCGGTATCAAAACAGTACACATCCTTCCAACAGCCCTTATCATCACATCCTCCGAACAACCACGCAACATGATCTACAAGCGTGACCGTATGAGCCCTGAACGCACGCATGGGGAGCATGCCATGAACTGGAGCTCGTGACCAGTACGGTGCGGTTGCAGGCGCAGGGGGATCGTCGGAGTGCGGCAGACGTGGGGTGGCGCGAGCGCGCTGTGTGTTTTTTGAAGGGTATTTACCTTCCTTGGCAGACGGAGAAGAGGCACGCCGTCTGATGGAGGAGGTGATGGATTCAGCGGGAACCGCAGTGGAGGAGTGACGTAAAGAGGAAGGTTTTCGAGAGGAGGTGGTGCGAGGGGTACCAGGCATTGTTGGGGTTGGTGTACTACTAGTTGGTGTAGAGCCCGCCGTTGGGGTGTTCGCGGCAGAAACAGCAGTTGTTGGTTGTCCACCAACGTTAAACGTGGACGTTGAAGCCGTGGCCTGGTGGGTTGGGTGTATATATGGTGAATGGGTACTGCCAGTGGTACTACCAAGCCGTAGCGCTGTCGAACGGGAATCATCATGAAGGGAAAACGAGCTCATGGTATCATTATCGTAGTCGTCCACTGGCGCAAAGAGAAGCGTCGACACCGCCGTTGAATGTGTCGCAGAAAGATCTGGATTGGTTCTTTGCCGTCCCCGCTGTGCCATGGCGATGTATACAAGCGATCAATTCGTGAGAACATATTTGGCTGCAGGTTGCTCAGGGTTGCTCGCGGAGTAAGTACGTAGCATTTCACCATCATGACTCACAAATAACTTGTATAGTTTCACTCACCCCGAAGTTCCTCTGCCGGGTGAGACTTAGAATGCTGCTGCGATCAAGCTGTGCATGCGTGCTGATCACCGTTGAAGTGATTCAAAACATTGTATTTCAAGGTCGCAAATGTCCCCAAGAGTAATGAAATCGTAACGGTGCTGGCGCCAGCCCCCAACTCGTTTATGTTTCGTGTCCATCGAACGCACGTCACAAACTACTCTTTTTTCATTTTGCGTTGACAAACGATTGCTAATCCTATGTGATTATACTGTCAATGCGACTCGTTTTGCAGACGTCCATCTTGACCAGTCTTAGCCAAGTGGTAAGTGTGACAGGCCAGAAATCTGTTCCAGGTTCGAAACCTGCAGCAACAATCATTTCATTTTCTTTTTACCACGCCTTGAACATTCACTTATAGATGGATCCTTCAAATCATAGCTAACTGGCACCAGAACAGATTAGAAATCTGCTCTCTTGGGTGGTGTGGATTCGAAACCTGCGGACAAATCGTCTTATCACACCTTGATGTCATGGACAGTTCTTCGGAGGTTCAGCATCTCAACTTGGGAGCATCCTGGCTAAAGTAATTGCCACGACAGAATTGAAATCTGCTTCTGCAGGTTCGAAACTTTTCTCCCAACACCTCTCGACAATTCACTCATGGATAGTTTCGTCGGAGGTTCATTTAACTAGGCTTGGCCAAGTGGTTACCATATCAGAATCAAAATCTGTTTCCCTTGGACTATGCAGGTTCGAAACCTGCCGAGAACAGATTATTTTGTATCAGAACATGTCTTCTCATTTCCTTGGAGGTTCGTCTTAACTGGTCTTAGCCTGGTGGTTACCACAACAGGATATCCGTCGAACCGGTCGACGATAAGGTTTTGTTTCCCTATTAGAACACGCCTTGAATATTTACTCATGGATAGTTCTCAAAGTGTCATCTTCACTAGTCTTAGCCAAGTGGTTACCAGAGTCAAAATTTGTTTCTCTTCGACTATGCAGGTTCGAAACCTGTGGATGACTTCTATCGGAACACACTTCGACATTGACTCATGGACGGTTTTCTTGGAGGCTCATCTTATCTGGTCTTAGCCAAGTGGTTATTACCCCAACAGAATCAAAATCTGTTTCTTGGATTGTGCAGGTTAGAAACCTGCCGACAACAGTTGTTTTCTCTCGAAACACACCTTGATATTGACTCATGGACAGTTCCTCGAAGGTCCATCTGAACTTCATCCTAGTCAAAGCGTGTACTGCGACAGAATCAAGATCTGTTTCTCTTCGGCTGCGCAGGTTCGAAACCTGGCGAAGACAGTGTTTTTTCTATCAGAATACACCTTGCATTCACTCATGGATGGTTTCCTGAGTGCCTCATCTTAACTGGTCTTAGCCAAGTGGTTGCTGGAACAGAATTGAAATCTGTTTCTCTTGGGTTGTGCAAGTTTGAAACCTGCCGAACGACAGCTTTGTTTTCTCTCAGAACACAACTTTTTTATTTATTTTATTTTTATTTTTAATCCAGTTTTTTGTCCATTGAGAGTGATACTCTATGTAGGACAGTACTATCTAGTCTTGGAGCCCCGTGCTCCATGGTCTCCCTCGGATTCCCAAATGCACTGGTGTAGGGCGTACCCCCACCAGTCCGCCGTTCCCGCCGGCCGTAAACACAACTTGACATTCACTCATGGATGATTTTGTCGGACGTTCGTTTAACCGGTCCTAGCCAGGTGGTTACCACAACAGAGTCGAAATCTGTTTCTCTTGCAATTGGTTCGAAACCTGTTGACAACATTTTTGCGGCGCATATATCCTCAGAAGTCCATCTTAACTAGGCCGAGTCATCGCACCAATTCTCCCTTTCATGTGACAGTCTGTTCATGAAAAGAATTCACCTTCACGCCTCGCGACGATCATCTCGGAAACATAAAATATATCCCTGAGGTGCTATGTACTAGATTCTCAGCAAGACTGACTAAAACCGTAGGGATTCACCACTAATCGAAAAATGTTTAATGGGGCCAGAGGCCAGAAGAATGCATGGAAGCTAAGGACAGAGTGAGTCTGACAGTCGGGAAAATGATGTAACCTTCCTACCTTTAGCTTTCAAGTTATCCTCGGTCGCATTGGAAGAGCCAGAAGGAGTGTCTATTGATGAGGCTTTGGCAAGCCGTATCGTTCTGATGTGTAGTTTGCATGCACTCCTATTTTATGTCGATGCCAAGGTAGAACACAACATTATTTACTTTCGATTCCCGTAGCAAGACCTAGGCACCGGACAGAGATGTTAACAGAGGTCAACATGGAACTTGAGAACACCCCATAACGGAAAACTCAAGACACCATGCAGGAATGATCCACCGAGCCACGCATAACGGAAAAAAGGGACTCAGCAAGAACTGAATGACAGACATAAAGACAACTTGACAAGCCTCCAAGGTGTCGTAACTGAAAAGGCCAGAATACGGGTGTATGCAACAGAAGTTTTGAGAGATGGGAAACCGATCGTGTTTGACAAGAGCCCCCCTCCATTGTGTCTACTGGCCTCACTCTCACTGACTTGGTTGTAAATTAGTTTTCCTGGTTTCTCTCGGTACTTGATTTCCTGGCTGACCAAATTGTTAGTGATCGGAGACGGTAGTGGATCCAGGACTTAGCCATGTTTGTTGCCGACTACTAGTGACTTGCATTTCTTTGCTGTGTGCACGTACGACTTTCACTGTCCGCCCTGAAGCCAGACGACGGTTCACAGCCACCCCTTACAGTCGTCAAACAGTGCGAGACATGTATAGAGCGGGAGTTGATACAGGAACTCGAGCTAGCGTGGGAGGGCAAGACATCAACTGGCACTTTCCGGACGAGGATGAACGCAAAAATGGCACTGATACCCATCTCCCTGAATGAAGACGGTGGACTCACCGCACATGCTGCAGTTTTCAACATCTCATTGAGCAGAATTTCGAGCTCTGCATTGATTCATTTCATTATAAAACAGATAGTGCAGGTCACTAATGCAGCTGTGTTAAGATTCTTCGTCCTCCGATTGGCTGTGGCTAGCTGGCTGGAATAGAGGTCGAAGAGAGTGTCAAGTCTTTGAGTGCTCACTAGCACTGTTTGCAACGGTTTAAACAAAACACAAGAATGATAAAACGCAATTTGCCGGAGACCCTAGGTGGGCCACTACTGATGTGGGACTCGGAGTCGGGGATATTGTCACAATTGTAAGGCTTGCCTAGAGCAAGTTACATGCATGTCAAAGTCATCCTCACTGTTAGCAAGGACATATCGTGCAAAGACCAAAAGACGTGTACTACTCGCACCACTGGTGACTCACCGGTGCACCACCAATGTGCCCTCCACTTTCGCACATTGCAACCTCCTTCCTTGTGCCTCTCCGAGTCAAGCTGAAGTCCATACTCCGAGTCAACTTCATGACTGCACTTTTTCTTAGATGCATACAAGTCAAAAATATTACGTCGCGAATTAGTATCGACATTTGGATGAAGTTGAAAATCGAACCGCAACAACCAACCCGGCCTACGAACGCGGCGTCCTGATAACATCGGCAGTCACCAAACCCAGGTACATTTATTTCTGCACTCCTGTCGAATTCTGTGAAGGCGATAAGCCATTCTTACTTACCAAATGGATTTACGATCTCCCATGAATCTGACACAAGCACCGACTGAAGTTAATCTATGTAGGTGAAAATCTCATCGTAGGCCTTTTGATCGGACCTTGGGTCTATTTCAATACTATCCGTAGCTATCCCGGAAGGGAATGTACGTCTGCATCAGATTCCGTGTCGTTAACTGATAAAAATTGACACACGCACATAGACTTAGCGAGCTGATAGCGGCTCTGCCGCATCAACGTGCTGAGACGTGCCAGGACGTGCTGCCACTCTGGACAAACGGAGATAAGTACCTCGAGATATTTTGATAGCTGAACTGTAAATAGCGAGGGTGCGGAACCATGAGTTGGGTCCTACGCACACCGTATATGCGTCTAAATACCAGTCTTCTCATCGTTATCTCACTCATCTCTTCCTTCGAAGGCAAATCGAGTCTTACGAGCCCGACTATCGGCAGCGCTTCAAGTAGCTTAAACCACTCAATGGTCTCATATTGGACACAAACAACTGAACCTCAGGTACCTCTTATCATGGGGGTAAAGCGGTACAAATGCGGTATCTTATGTTCTTATTTCGACACAGTCACCGTCGCTGACTTTTGTGGTATCCACAGTTGGTGCCTGGGTCGAACATCCCCACTGCGACCTACTTCGATCCCTGATTACAACGGTGCATTCGCACGGACTCGGATCAAAGTAACTGCAAAAGGTCAAAAGTTGCTCATGGGGAGTCCCTCCTCAAAATGTCACGGTGCATGTACCGTCCACATCCCTTTAGGTAACCATCGAGGTCACGAAACACTCAATTAGTCGATTATGATTCAACAGATGAAATACACGGTCCCGATTACAAAGGTACCTGGTTGTGGGTTATTCACGATCGTCTGGTAGACATGTTTCAGGCTGTTTCTTGGGCCTTTTTTTTCCGCAGAAATCCCTATCACTGCCTCTCACCTGACAGGCCCAAAAACAGTTCGCAGCGTGACACAACGCGCGGTCGGTCTGCTTCAAAGGGCTCAAAACAATTATTTTGTCATTCCCTTTCGGCACAGCCCTTGTTGTCGCGGGTCATCCCCGCTAGCGATATTTTCGCACCCTTAATCGCCTTGTTATATTCAAATCAATGTCCGCACGGGTCAACAGCCTCTCATAAATGAATCATACGCCATCGTACGCCATCGGGAGTTCTTCTGCAGTTCGTCGGCCTACTATCCTTGCGTGCATCGCGGATTTTATTGCTTACATGCTCGGCCGTTCTATACACTCTAGGCTAGAGTTTTGGGAGTGTCTGAAGTGGCGATCCTGGCATGTAGAACAACTGCTATGATAAGGCTCGTACGTAGTATTCGTGAAGTGGAGGCAAGTCGTGAAGTCAATCTCTAAACACGGATGGGAGAGGTAGTCAGATACCTGGTGTCCGCTAAACCCATTGCACGTGCCATAATATGCTGCGTGATGTTGTAGAATGTGCTATACATTCCCAATAAGATTACATAGATGAATACATCCACTACAGTTTGTACATGAGTAAGAGGCGACGGTGGATGCAAAATATGATACAGTGTGTATGTGCGCGTCCAGGACCTGCATAACTCTACACTACACGTACAAGATTGGCCCTCACTGGAACCCGTCGTACCCTTGACCCCACTGCCCATGCATCCCCATACCGCCCATACCGCCCATACCCATCCTTGAGTTTCCCATACCCATACCTATTCCCGGACCTCCTACCCCCATTCCCGTATTCCCCATGCCCATGCCGCTGCCCATGCCCATACCAGCCATCATTCCATCCTCCCAGATTCGGTCACCATCCCCTACCCATTGGAATGCAGCGCCAGGCATGTCTCCCATTCCCATTACTCCCATGTTCCCCATTCCCATCATGCCCATGTTCCCCATCCCCATCCCCATCATGTTCCCGATGCCCATACCCATGTCCATCGGCATCCCCATCCCCATCATTGGAGACACCATCATTGGATTTTGGGAAGGCGGACGCCGGGAATGTTGAATGTTCATGTTGGGGTCGGCGTTCATATTTACCGCATTCATGCCCACCCCAGCACTCCCTACACCCACACCTACGCCACCACTGATGGCGACCCCAACTCCGCCACTCACACCTGAGTTACCAGAACGCATAGGAGATTTAGGGCGGAGAGCGTCGATTTCCTGTGAATTTGGCACGACACACTTCCCCCCTGCGAGTGAAGCCAGATGTCGAGTTGCTTCTTCCCATGAATCCTTGTTCCATGGGTGCACGGCATCGCCTTCTGCAGTCCGCGCATGCTCCCCTACTTTAGCCCCATCGCTTGCAGTCAGCACTGTGACCCACCCGCGGCGGAGGGACGAGCGCGCCCGTCCAAGAAGCTCAAGACGGCGCGTACCGAGACAGAAATTTTCTATAAGGGTATACATTTCGGGTGGTTTGCGCATTGGGTCGGCGGTATCACCTTCCCAGATGATGACGTCAGTATCTGCAAACTAAATTAGGGTCTAGTTCTTCAGAGGGCATGAACGTATACATCATGAAAGAGCGTGGACAATAAAATGATATGAACTGCAAGTAGAAAACGGGCTCACCAACGTTGCAGTGAACAAACCAGCTGTCAGTCGAGCGACGTACCGTGCCGCGAATACCCATAAGGCAATGCTGTTTCGTGCGGGTCAAAAGAGAAGTAGTAGGTGGATCTGTCTATGTAAATAGCGTTAGTTTACAGATAGTTAGGTATAAGGTAGCTATGACACGCACCCCTGGCCCGCGATTGGTGGTATTGTTAGTTTTTACCCATACAACATCCTCACACCTGCGGTAGCCCCACTTAGCGAGGACCTCGCGACCACGTTCGAGACCTTCTCCTGCGCCACTACCTACCCACATGAATACAAACGAAGGGTCTGCCGCGAGAGAAGGCACAGGAAGAGCTTGAAGATCGTCCCAGCCAAAAGATGAGGAGAACGGGGGGTCTAGGAGGATGACATCGAATTTTTGGGGATGTAATGAAGAGAGGTGAGAAAAGGGAAGGAAAAATGGAGGTGTAGCATGCGCATCAACGGACTCCTTTTTCAGGCCGAGCAAGCGCTGCTGCTTTGGGTATCTGCAATTGACATGAGGTCAGATACGGAGCAGCAGGTAGCAGACGCACTCCTCAAAACGGCGGGAAGGCTCCGCACCGAGAACCCGATTCTGCGGCCACTCGCCGCTGTCGACGTACCGCTGCGAGTAGTCATTGCGGATCGTTTCTTCTTCTGGGACATAATTTGCGTAGCGAGCGACCCTCGCGCGTTTTGCAGGATGGAGATCTTGGCGTTGTGGGCGGGTACGAGGAGCGAGTTGGGGTGATGACGGTGGGGAATGCTGTGGTGACGGTGCAGGAGAATCTATTAATGGGAGATTTGCCAGATCGTTGGGTGCAGTTGCAAGAGCACGAAGCTGACGTCGATGTGCCCGTTGTGAATTGCGCACGTATGTGAGTAGCTCCCGATGGGACGTGAGCAGGCTGTTTGCAGAGTTCAGTACATCCGTCGTGCTCGATACTGCTGCCGGTATGGAGTTAATATCTGTCATGACTGTTGACAGTGAGTATTTAGGATCTTATGGTGGTTGGTCCAAGGTGTCCAAGACTCAAAGTCGTTCTGTCCTTGCTGACTTGCCTCTTTTGGCATATTTGATTCGGATCACAATAATCTTTTCTGCGGTACTTGCTCTTCTATCTGTTTTCCCTACACTACTACATTTCAAAAGTCGAATAACCACTTTCTTTGAAACCATGGGGAAGGCAGCAAAATCTAGCCGCAAATTCGCGGCGAGTGGCAAATTGAAGCAGGCAATTCAGTCGCGGAAGAAGCACCAGCAGATGCAGAAGAAAATTCAGGGGAGACGTGGGGCACACGGGAAGGGCAAGCAACAGGCCGTCACCGAAGTGGAGGGCAGTGAACACGACGACGATGAAGAAGAAGAGGTTAAGGGAGTGTCTAAAAAAGCAGGGAAAGAGTCAGTTGATTAATTGCTGTTTGATATTCGTCTGAATGCTGAAAATCCTGCTCCAGTGCGAAGAAAATGACTGTCGAGGACTTTCTCGGAGCAGAGTTTATGGATGATGACAGCGATGCTGAGGAAGATGAGGTAGGACTGTCATTCTTTTCTTCACTCGGTACGATTCTGATACGCACAGGATGATGCCGGAGGCGATGAGTTGGATACAGACGAAGATGAGGAAGATGTAGCAGACGACCAGTCCTTTGCGTCCGTAGATGACCTTGAGGGTGAGGACCCACATGACTCTTATATGCTTTACTTATACTGTGGTAGATCATGGCACAAGTCACATGCTTGAACTCGCACAACTCGCGGAGAAGGACCCTGAGTTCTACAAATATCTACAGGAGAATGATCGCGAGCTTCTCGAGTTCACTACCACTCAAGAGGGCGGCGATGAAATGGATGACGAAGATGATGTCATGGATGGAGACGATAATGAAGACGAAGAAATGGGAGAGGAACTGCCTATTCTTACTACTAGCATTCTCAAAACCTGGCAAAAAGCACTCCTTGAGGTGAATTATATATATTTCTTTCATCACACGTGCACTGCTGACCCGATGGCTATAGCATCGTTCCCTGCGAGCCCTCCGCAAACTGCTCATTGCGTTTCGCTCTGCAGTGCATATGAATGAAGACGACCAGGTTCTTTTATGGCGCATTGACAATGCCGCAGGTGAGCATCGCATCCTTCTGTATCGCGATTTGTAGCCAAATTGGTTTCCCCGACAGTGTATACAAAGCTTGTAACGACCTCCCTGCGGTATACGCCAATTGTCCTAGCCCATCACATCCCATATAAAACACTTTCGAACGGTAAATTGTGTGTCCTTCGTTCTTTCCATATAGTCTTGCCCTGAAATATTCTATCTACCATCAGTAAACAACCTTCACAATCTACAAAGCAAAAAGCGCTGCAAAAACTCACTCTGGCTTACTTCAACAACGTGGTTCACCTCATCCCTCAGCTTACCGACCCAGAGACATTGCGACTCGCGCTCACAGAGAGCGCAAAGATCCTCCCTTACGTCGTCTCTAGCCGTAAGGCCGTTAAGACGTACTTGAAGGCGAGTCCAAATCTACTGTTCCTGCCTGAAATCCTTTATTACGATGGTACTTGCCTTCTGTTTTGTCCTTTCACCCTTCTATTCGTTTTTGAACTAGGCTGACCCCAGCACAGAAATGTTTAGAATTGTGGTCCACAGGTGAGGATGACGTACGGATAGCTGCGTTTCTCGCTATCCGTCAACTTGCGTGTTCCACCGATGACTCTATCGTTGATCTTGTGCTCAAGGTACGCGAGATTTTGATGCCTGCTACTCCTCCTGATACAGACCAACCTTACAGAGCACTTACTTGGCGCTCGTGCGTGCGTGCAAGTCTACGAGTACCTATCGACTACCATCCATTACGCTCATGAAGAACTCCGCATGCGAATTGTTTTGTGTAGACCATGGAGCAACATACCCGCACGCATTTGGGTACATCCGCCAGCTTGCAATACTCCTGCGTGGGGGCATGAAGACAAAAACAAAGGCAAGTAGATCCTTGTGGGTAGCTTGGGCGGCAGATCTGACGTCTTGTATCACCTTCAGGAGGCGTACAAACAGGTCTACAACTGGCAGTACGCGCATTGTGTCGACTTCTGGGCACTTGTGCTAGGTCGCGCGTGCGATGCACATGCGGAAGCCGGACGGGGGGGGCAGGAGAGCGAGCTAAGGCCACTCATCTACCCACTCGTGCAGGTCAGTTTGGGTGCCATCAAGTACGTTCTCCACGTGTGGTTTTTCTTGTGCTTATCTCCTTCGCAGGCTCATTTCGAATTCACGGTCGTATCCATTCCATTTACACATCGCACGCTCGATGGTGTATCTGACTCGACACACGCGTATTTACGTACCACTGACGCCTTATCTCCTTCCTATCATCTCATCCACCCTCACGGCATCTGGCAAGCCCAAGTCATCCACGCTGCGCCCTCTCGACATGGAAACGCATATACGTGCTCCGGCACAGTACGTTAGGACCCGGGTATATGCGGCGGGGCTTGTGGAGGAGGCGGTCTTCCTTCTCGCGGAGTGGCTTGGCAGCGGCCCAGTACATGGAAGTGTTGCATTCCCTGAACTGGTGGTGCCCATCATTGTCACACTCCGCCGAACACTCAAAAATTGCAAGGAGCTAGGGAAGGAAGCCGGAATGGTGAAGGGCCTTCTAGAGCGGGTGGAAGACTGTGGAAAATGGATAGACCAGTCACGCTCGGGCATCAATTTCGGTCCAGGAAAAATGGATGAGGTCGAACAGTGGGAGGACAACGTGGAGATAGAGGAGTCACCCCTGGGAAAGTACCTCAAAGTGCAACGAAAGAGCAGGGAAAAGCGCAAGAGGATGATCGATAAGGTACGCGTATCTTTTTGCCCTGGTGTGGATACTCCTGATGTCGTCACAGGCCAACAAAGGCGAGGATGAGATCTTAGAAGACTAGATTGGTATTGGCATCTTGCAGCCTGCCTACCTGCCGTCAATAATTTTGACACAAGACGCCGAATGGAATGATAATCAAGGGGCTGCTTCCCCAATTTGATCCTCCCAGAAGGAATAGTGTTGAGCCTCTGTCCGCGGAACAATGACCATTCTTCACTTCTTTTCAAAGGCATTCGGCGAGGACCGAAGTCACCGTCAGCGTTTCGTTCCGAGTTTTAATTTCCGGGACGTTCTCCACCTCCACAATGCTTGCACAATACATACCCAATTTCATCCTTCCCATGGAAAAAAAATTGTCTTAACGTGAGCGGTATCGGCCTCGATCGCGCTGTGCCTCGTTTCAATGTTTTTGAATTATGAGATCCGGCGAGGACCGAATTGATGTTACAGCGTTTTGTTCCGCGCTATGACCTTATGGAACGACAAACTGGCGCTGTTCTACAGGACAGGACATGCGGTTTCATGACCCCGATTTAGCTTAGGTTAACTTGCCACAGATTTGTCCGTGATGAGGCGGGGGTTCGTTGGTTACATATCCCTTTGGACATTCAGGAGACATGGATCACATGGTGTTTAATGAGGTGAAATTGAAATATCTAGGTCTACAGAGTCGCGAAGCGGCATTGTTAGCGCCAAATATAACAGCAAGAAGTTCCACCATAAAAGTGATGGAGATATATGAGTCTAAGCCTGAATAGATCGGATGAATCCGAGGACATCAGGACTTGGGATGCTGATTCGGTTTCGTGCAGACCTTGGCATCTATTCTCATATCATGTAAGGCCATTTCTATACATACTCTGAGCTTCTAGTGAGTGACAAGCTCCACCAAGCGCGGAACAGCAGAAAAAACTCACGCGAGAACAACTGCAGTTCAGCGGGTTGATAGTATCTCATGATTATTTCCATACTCCAAAGAAGACCTTCCACCAAGGTCTCCCGGCACCTGTTGCACTTCTTTCATACCCTTCCACAAGCCTTTCATAGTGCCTTGGCATAGAAGCCGGCTGAAGTGTTTTTGCTGACAGTGCGTACTGAATGCGGAAAGCGTAGATGTGTAGTCCGTTAATCATGCATGAGAACACATGTGGTGGCACTCACCCTCTTTTGTATGGCGTTGTCCCGCAGTAGCTGTGCTGCTTGGACAGCCTCAGAGGTTAGCTTGGGATGCTCAGAGAGGGATCTCAAGAAGTTCTTGAGTTGGATATTTGGACGAAATGGATCAACAGGCCAAGATGAAGCGATACTGGACAGCTTTTGTGTCGCCTTGGAGGCAACCATGGCAGTTCAACTTCTGAAATCTAGGTTTGATCATCATGATATCAATTAGATGGTCCCGGCATGTCGCGTGAATACATACTTTCGACTTGTGCAAAATGGACTCCCCAACAAGAGGACCGACGTTAATTTTTCGCAAACCTACGACGTAACGTACTACTAGGAGCTCTAGGCACTCCGAATCGGACCTTTAATCTTATGCAAACCTTCGCAAACCTTCGCGGGAAGCTCCAAGGGGTTTTCAAAATTCAATGGTCCATCGTTTATGGTATTTTTAACCCCGTCCAACAGTAACTGGCTGCCGTCGCCTGAGGATCGGAAGCGATTTGGAGCGATTGTCAATCCTTCCCGGTCAGCATCCGCGGCCGGATTTCGGACACACAACAAACGTAATGAAAAGCAAGCCAGGGCAATCAGCAAAATTTGGAGTGTCATGACAGGAGTAGACACCTGCATCATGTGAAAGCAATCGGTGCTACCCTGTGCCACCACTCTACAACGTGCGACTCGTAAAAGTGGAACCACTATAACATAGATATCCCACATCCTGTACGAAAAGGAAGACCAGGAATTTCACCGAATGATTCCCGCTTAGAAGGGAAGGAATCAGACCCCCTCGCTTCCTCTGTGAAATATCATGATGGGCCTCTCGGCTGTCTGCACACGCACTAAAATTTACTGACGCATCATGTCATGCGTTCGTGCATAAGTGGCGTAGAAATTACCCTGTGGTTCCTCTCGCGAGGGGCAATTCCCATTCGCGGATGGTCACACAGGTCAGACGATTGCATTATTATCCAAAGATCATCATCAACAGCTAGCCTATCAGTGTCGAAATCCATACTCACAGTGGACGACAGCGCTGATAATATAGACACCAGCCTGGGGCCTGATTCGAGTTTGTGGCGGCTACCGTCCTAGAAAATCCCACTGGTGTCTATCTCTGATTCGAGAGGATGGTCCTTTTCCGGATCTCATATGATTGCGGGCTTCCGTCTACAGGAACCGCTGCAATTGCTGTGATTTTTGCCCAACAGGGATTCCCTCCCGGTGCAAGTAGCGGTCAAGCAGGTTCCTTCGTTTCTCCGACAGATATAGAGTCATAAATAATATTATATGTGCGAGAGCAGGCAAGAGCTCATTATCAGATTGGTAAGATAATAAATTTGATCATATTTGTTGATCGTGACGTAGATTCAATACTCATCAATTATTAAATAATATTTCAGTTAGGTAGTGTGAAGCCTCTCGGATGACTGAGTCTACCTACTGAATGCGCAACTCAGCCTCTAATGCACTGTGTCCGAGTTGTAGTCTATCAAGTCTAGATTTGTTGTCGACTCGGCAGCATAATAGCATGATCTTCAGTTGAATCCGGGTCAACGTGCCCATCACTACCAACATTTGCAGGGTAATGCATATCTCTGAGACTGGAACTTAGGTGGGCGGCTTCGCCGCTCGACTTGTCCGTGCAGGCTGGTCCAAGGCTGGCCATGAGCTTAGGTGGGCGCTAGTTTGACCCTTGTAATTCGCTTGGACAACACTTGCACTGCCACGCCAGGCCCAGTTGTCGTGTTGAAGGTGAGATATACTTATTGCTTAGTTCCGCCCTTTTTCGCTGCTTTCAACATGGGCTGCTGTGGGGAGTCAGCGCTCTCAGCCAGCGCTCCTGACACCCAGTATGCCAATAGAGTGCAACCAGTGAACAATGGTATCATTAGCCAGCAGCCTGGTCCTCATCCAGGCGCCCAACATCACATACAGCCATTTCCAGAGAAACCATCATTGCTCATCCCTCCTGGGCCTTCTCCACCTCCACAAAGCTTTCACCAGCACAACCGGTCGATAAATGGCACTCCTTGGACTCACACGCCCTCACCACCTCCCCAAGGCCCGACATATTCAACTCCTTTGAGTCCAAACCTTGGAGGCGCACCATTGACACCACCCCCAGCTACGTATGCTCCTTCAGGACCATCAAATTCTGCTGTGTTCTTTCCGCATCTCTTGCACCCTGACCCCATCCATGTTCCGCCAAGGAGCAACAGTGTCGCGCCCTCTATGTCCACTACAGTTACTCAAGCCAGGATTGATCCGGCACCTTCAAACGAGGGGAGAATGTCGATTTCCATTGATTTCGGTAGTATCCACGTTGTTACTGGTAAAGTCTTGTGCTGACTTGAATTCAGGAACTACCTTTTCCGGTGTCGTGAGTTAACATGATTCAATGAAGGCTTTGTAGCTCATGGTTTCAATCGCGAATAGGCATATGCCTCGTCTCGAATTGCGTCCGGGAAGATACAGCAAATCCTTCATTGGCCCGGATCTTTTGAAACTTTCCGCAAGGTGCCCACATGCTTGCTGTATGATGAACATGGACAAGTTCTTGCTTGGGGACTAGAAGCGAAGAACGCCAGTTCCATGCCCGGTACTACGCGATGTGAATGGTGGGGACTTTATAATGGGCCAAAATTATCTGATTCAGATACTTCATTCAAGGTTCAAACTTTTTCTCGAACCACGTGCTCTTCGTGATGAAAGTGCAATTGATCCTCGACTACCCCAATTACCTGTTTGTGTCACATCCCCTCATCTTATGGCATCAAATTTACGGTATTCTAGCCTGGTAAAACAGCGATGGATTTGATTATCGACTTCTTAACGTGTCTGTGGGAATACGCTAAAGAGCAAATTACCCGTGACATTGGTGCTGTCGCAGATCTCAGTCAGTGATCATATCAAAGATATGGATAACCTAATTTATCCGCTGTTCTGTTAGACTCGGCTGATGTGCTCGTGACGTGCCCGGCAGCCTGGGACGCTAAAGGATGCGACATGATGCGCGAAGCTGCCATTGCCGCAGGCCTCGTGCAATCGGCTCATGCAGGTGATGGTAACTGGCGCGACAGGCTGCGTATCATCACGTGCGATATCTTCTGCGTGCTCCCCCCTTCATTCAGCTCACTCATTTTCAGCGAACCAGAGGCCGCAGCTGTCCACTGCGCCAGACTTACGGATCTGCACAAACTCAAGCCCAACCAGAATTTTATGATATGTGACGCTGGTGGTGGTACAGTCGTACGTTTTTTTTGCGATGAATTATTTCACGCACCTGATGCATTCTGCGGCAACAGGACCTTGCCGTCTACAAAATCATTGGACAAATGTCTAACCTCGAGATCGCCGAGATGTGTGCTCGATCTGGAGCCAATTGCGGTTCCCTCTTCCTCGATTTGCGATTCCGAGAGCTCGTAAAAACTCTTTTAGCTGACCACCCTGCTCATTTAGACGCCGTTAGTCTCGCCTATTTCATGCATTCTTTCAGCCAAACCGATAAGCTCGCATTTAGGGGCGAGAGTGATGATGGTTATCGAAATTCTTGCCCACGGATTCTCACGCTTATGCGCACTATCTGCAGATACATACTTCAACTTCACATGTTTTAATGTGCAGGATCCCCACGATTCTTCTGTTGGATTGATCAATGGAGAACTCGCAATTCCAGGGATTCTTATTCGCCGAGAGGTCTTTGATCCCGTTGTAAATCAGGTTAATTTCGTCATAAAATTTACTATTTTCACTAGGGTCATGGTCTTTTGACAGGTACTCGAAATGATCGAAGACCAGTCGAAGAAGGTAGAGCAGCATATCGACGCCCTGCTTCTCGTGGGAGGCTTCGCTGGCAGCGAATACCTCATTAGACGAGTCGAGGTGTGTTTACACGAGTGAACTGTCATGGACGACTGATTAGTTCTTACACACCCTCGTGGGACAGGCGCAATTTTCGGGGAGAATCAAGGTCATCGCTCGCCCTTCTGACGCCGACACGGCTACAGTGCGAGGTGCCGCACTGTACGGACTTTCTCGCAAATCAATTGTATCCACTGTGATCGCTCCACGGTCCTACATTATGAAAGTGGGCGTTCACACTTTAGACTGTTTGTTACCCAGTTCTGATTGTGTGTCCAGGTGAAGCTACCTGCCGAACCAGAGGACTGGGCCAAACGCCCTGCGTATATTAAGGAGAACAATGCGAGTGTTCCTATTTGTGACAACCGGTAATGACGGTTCATGAGTCTCCGGCGTAATGTATTGATTACCGGACCCAGCTTACAATACTTGGTCATGAAGGGTGCTATCCTGCGAAAAGGGTAACTGGTGATATGCTTCAGAATGATCTGTTGTTGACCTCTTCTTGTTCAAGCCAAATATTGAGGACGAAATTTTGGTAAGCGCCTCAATTACATGGGCACAACTGAACTTTAGTTTAACTCGCAATACAGCAAATTCTCACAGGATGGACAGGGTGCGATACAACTCTAGGCTGATTACCACCGCTTCACGATACTCATGGATATGCAGATTGTATCTTCGTAGCTGTGTTGTATACTTCCGACTCGGACAAGATGATGCGATACACTGATGAAGTATGTGACCACGTCACGGATATTTTCAGCACATCACTGACCTATGCTTTACGAAGGGCGAAACAATGGAACTCTGTAGATGGACTGTTGATTTAAGTTCTCTGCCCACATTCCAACAGAATGCCAGCATACCGCAGCCAAATGGCTTCTTCACAGGCTTGTGGTTGTAGTTGTTCCTGAAAGGCTTGTCCTGATCTTTGTTCGCAGAATTTGAACTGGGCCTGGAGATTGATAGTGCAGAAGTCCGGGGTGTTTTGTTTTACGAGGGACAGGAATGGAGTCGAGTTGTTTTTGATTTTCTCAATTGATTGGCATGGTGACTACAAGTAGCTTTCCAGAGTATGTTGCGTTATTATTAATGTTCATGACGTGTTCCTGGTGATGACATAAAATACGTTTGACTGGAACGGAAGAGTCGAATCCCCGTGGGAGAGCGGCAAAAGTTTGCCAACGCAACCAGAGAACGGAAATTTAGTAGTTTGCTTGAGGGTAAAACTATCAAGGCTTTATCCCTCTCAGTGATGTGGGATTTGGATTAAATTCCGTTTGATGAACGATGGGTCGGCCGATCCTGAGGCGGTGATTGAATTCGCAGGTATGTCGTCGATGATACTACCAGCCATGATGCAGGCTTTATCTGTCCATGTCAGATCCGGGGACTGGTCTCACACGTTTTCTGCCACGGGGCGATAGCTTGCATCAGATCTATCTCAGGTTGAATCCTCCGATTTGGCCGCAAGTGTAATAGCTTGTGGGTGAGCAGATCTCAGAACCCGATCTTGGATTATGTGACCTGGTGCCTATTGGAAGTGTACATTGCCTTCGAGCGTTACCTCCACTCTCGTCCACACTTTATTGATTGCTGCGACATCCGGTCATATCCGTTTATCATCGGAGTTCGCCGAACTGTCTTACAGAGGATCGGGTTGACATATGAGTCGTCACCCAAAAACTTATAAAGCCTTTGCGATGGATGGCCAATCTCCTCGCTATTTGTCCTCGCAATGTCGACGCCGACATCGACACTTCAGCTTTCCGCTATTTCTCTCCCGCAGCTTTATGACCTGCTACAGCCAATAACCGTCCCTAATACTTCTCCCAATGCCAAGTTCACCAATTGGAGCAGTACATTCGCTTGTTCCCCACTCGCAGTCTTCGAGCCCGCAACAGAACTTCAGTGTGAGCTCATTCTGGAGCTCGCACGACGTGAAGGCAAAGTTGTCCGAGCTGTCGGAGTAGGTCATAGTCCCAGTGACCTCGCCTGCACAACTGGCTATATGCTACGCACCACTAAGCTTGATCGGCTTTTGGAGGTAAGCATAATTTTAGACTTATTCGGTTAAACTTTTGTTTCAAATCCCCGACCTACTGGCGGAGACACATTCTGGCCACTCGTCATTGGTTTATCATTAGCACGTAAGCGCGTAATATTAATGCTGATTTTGAATTGTTCAGATCCATGCAGATAAAAGATATATCATCGCTCAGGCCGGAATTACACTTGATGCACTGCATGCCGAACTTGCAATCCATGGTCTTGCGATGATTAATGTCGGCTCGATCTCCGACCAGACATTGGGCGGTATCGTTACGACCGCTACCCACGGAACTGGCATCAACTATGGCGTTATTTCTACGCATGTCATGGGACTGTCGTTGTTGCTGGCGGATGGTTCTCGCGTGTTCTGTTCTCGCCAAGAGAGGCCCGATCTATTCACAGCATCAATATGCGGATTGGGCAGCACGGGCCTTATCTTGACTGTTACCCTTGAGGTGGAGCCTGCCTTTCGCCTCAAAGAGGTTCAACAAACTATCCAGTTTCATGAATGTGTGCGGAGCTTGGACAGCCTCGTCACTGCCTCTGAACATGTTCGATTCTGGTGGTTTCCAGCTGCGGATACCATGCGAGTTAGTTCTGCCGATCGTACCGTGGAGGTGAGTTCCTGTGCTCAGCCTATGTACACTCCCAACGTAATCCCTTCTAGCCAGTCAAACCAGCAGGAAGCTGGCTCTGGCATTCATTGATCGGGTTTCACGTGGTGCAGTTTCTACTATTTGTGGCAAGATTCATCTTGCCACTGAACATCTTCATTGGTCGTTTCGCATCATGGCTGGTCAGCACCAAAGTTATCGCGATTGATGATAGCTTCCGTATCTTCAACATGGAATGTAGAGTGGGTGCAGCATCTTGTCTTTGTCCCACGGTTGCTGACTCCATTGTAGTATCCGCAGCACACTACCGAATGGGCTATCCCCTACGACAATACGAAAGCCTGTCTTCATGATTTGCATGATTGGCTAATGCGCGAGTTCTCTGATCCCAATGGTCTCCGCCCTCATTTCCCTATCGAAGTACGATTCTCCGACAGTGACGACATCTGGCTAAGTCCCAGTAACGGACAGAGGACTTGTTGGATCGGGATTGTTCAGTTCAAGTGCGTCTCTTGTTTTATCTTTTCTGCATTGGCTGAGACTTGCCAAAGACCCTACGGTTTCGAGGTCCCGTACAAGATGCTGTTCGAGCGTTTTGAAGCCATTTTGTGCCGTCACGGCGGCCGGCCTCATTGGGCCAAGGCACATCACCTCCGTCCAGAGACACTTCGCACATTGTATCCTCGATTCGACGACTTCACCCGCGTACTTGAGTCGGTCGACCCTCGTGGGATGTTTCGCAACGAGTATGTGGAACGCCACATATTTGGCAAGACAGGCCCAGGATACCACAACAGAGTTTTCAAGCGTTATGCCCCTTCACAGTGATATTACAAGAAGTTTACAGTTCCGCCACACTTACAATAAGGCTCGTCATCTCATATAACCTATTCCAAGTAGATTAGTTCAGCGAATTACTGCATCCATGGAACGTGCTGGCAACGTATTATATTCTAGTGTTACATATCACGTTACTCATACACCTAGTTGTTGCCTAATCGACTCCCTGACCAGCCTTTCATATTCCTATGTGAAATGATCATATTTATGAGATACAGGAATGTGGTATGATACGAATTCAGTGCTCACTGGTTTGTTCTCTCGATACAACTTGCAACAGTCAATGTTAGCGCCACTCTCCAGATTTGGTTCTATCAAGTGAAGTATCAAGAGAAGGGCAAACAAGGATCAGATCCGGTGAACGTACCGGCAAGCATGGAAATAACACTCAAGATCACCTTCTCAACGCTCTGTACAGGACTCCATCTTTCAGATGCTTGTTCATACATGGTAGGGTCATCTCCGGGGGTGTGGAGGATCGATATGCAAACGTTTCCATCCGGATAAACTGCGTACCATCAGTACAGTGATCAAATGCATGGAACAGATTATTTCACTGTTCGGATGGAATAAGGCAGGGTCGAATTTCATCTTGAAAGGCGATAGTGGATAGTCTTGTGGCTAAGGCCCATCTCTTGAGTTACATTTGCGACATGAACATCATGACATGTTATCTTACAAAAGTGAGCTTGGCGACAAAGACGCCACCCTCCTGAAATGCCAATCACAGGATCAAGTACACCTTGCGAAAGATCGCAGAAAAACCCACAAATGGTGTATCTTTTGGACCACAGATAAGCGCTTCCCAAGTGAAGAAGTCCGACTCTGAGATTGGACCTAGAAGTCAAATTGCGGGATTATGTTAACAATATATCGGTGATGTTGTTGTTGATGTACCTGCAGTGAACATTCCGTCAGGCGAGCCTGGAAAGTTGAAACCCAATGAGTGTCAACTGTGTCATTCACAAGACGACAAAGTATCAACCTCCCGAGGTCAATTGCTTGTATTCGGTCATTAATCGTCGTAGTGCAGTTGCACTGTTGCCCTTTGTATTCATGGCGAGAAATTCAAGTAAATGTCGTATAAGAGATGGAAGGCGACTGCAAGCGGGCCACAGCGAGACTATTTGGCGCAAATGGTAATATTCGGTGTACGTAATGCATAATCGACCGTCGAACGTAAGGCCTAGGCTTCAACGTTTCAAATTTCAACAACGGTGTCTCTCGCACACAAACACGTTTTACATAACTCAGTACTCGGTCGTCGCACTATTCGTCCGTGACGCGCACTCGGTTGTTCTTCATAGCGTTCTCCGAATCAAACTCCTACCAGAAGGAATTTATACTGGCAACGTAATGATCCTTCCGAGTCATTTCCTTCTGAATCACCTGCTTAGAGCTAAGAAGATGTCACGGAACTGCTCATCGTGATTGGCTGGAAGTTTGTGACAGCGCAATGACCACAAAGTAGAGTTGGCTTGGAGCATTGCTCTCCCACGTCAGACTGAAGCATTCAATGGTTGCCTCAGAGGGTAAGGCCAGAGGCGCAGAACTTATCAGGTATGAGACTGTTGGCCAGATCTGAGGTCTCACGCATTTATTATCAAAGGTCCGCCGCTGCGTGCAGAGATACATATGCCGCATCTGACGTTTCAAACATATCAATTGCTTTCGAAAAAAATAATCAGATGAGTCAAGATGACAACACCTGGCAACACTAGACAACACTGCCATCCGATACTTGCCATATGAACGGTGACTTTACGGACCGGTCTTTCATCTATAAGCGCTCAGATTATATGCCTATAGTGGCGGGTTGCAGTGCCGAACTGTTTATCCTATAACGGCAGGCACTGTCCTCGGTGTTCAAAGTTGTTCCGTGCGGACGCCCTTGGCGGGTACAGCTTGCCGCTACGAACTTGGGGAGGAACACACAACCCATTTACTGTGAGAGATTTTGATTACCCCCATTCAAAGGCACATTCCTTACCTGTGGGCAAATAATTCAATATCACCATAATAACAAGCAGGACCCTGGATCATACTGGACCATACCTATCACAGATATACTTTCGGGCAGGATTCGACCCGCAGGGCCGCAGATACAGAATTGGGCGACTTCCTCGACTTCACATCCTCAGTGCTGACCCTTACCAAGGGCACGTGGTCCTCGGCGTAGAGCCATATGTCGGTCCGCAAGGGCTCATTGTAACTTCCGTAAAATCTTGATAATTCCATCTCGTTCCTGGATCTGACCAGCTGCCCAAGGTATAGCGGGCATACAAGCCGACGCCAATATTCAGCCCTTCCCCCCTTCTGAAAAACTACTTTTCTCTTGTACTCCGAGCTTGGAAAGATCTGTCGGAGAGTAGTGTCTCTGTCTGTTCATCGACAACTCTTCCGCGAGTTTCACCTCAGAACCTCCCAATAATTGTGAGGGCTTCTGGATCACGCTGAACCGGATCTGCGTGGTAACGCCGAGAGCCAAGGCAGCGAAGAACAAAGTCTCGGGAACACAGGTTTATTGTGATTCCTTGAACCTGGATCCAGGTTTAGGCTCTCCGGGATTTGCATAGGTTCCATCGATATTATCCGGGGTCTAGAGGGATCTAGAGTAGCCAGGTGGCCAAACGCCTATGGCTACCACAAAGTATCTCCCGAATTCGGGTAATTCTTGTCTCGCAACCAGGTTTTGATACTTCTCACCCCGCACCCCGCAATGCCGTAATAATTCAGGACTCTAAGCCACCTCCCGCCAGCCTCCGCCAGCCCCCCGCTAGCTCGCACATTAATATCGTCATATGTGCTAATGCCTAGACTGACATTTCGTGCGATTATGCACGTACACAGTATTATAACGAACATGTGCACAGCCTGATCGGCGTCTGTTATCAGAGCAATAACGCCCTCAATACTATCAGCCGACTAGTCTGGCCAATCATGCTCAACATGCACGATATTAATGGTGGCACCAGTTCATATATCTTCCACAGCTATACCACGTTGCTTTTTCGGTATGGCATGGCCGCCGCCTTAGTAACGTCAAGGCGTCAAGCTTCAGTTCCAATAACAGAGTTCACTTCATAACGAGTCCTGCTAGATCTTATTCTTGTGCGCTCCAAGTAAAAGTTTCGCACCAAACGTGAGCACCTCAACGGTGTGAAGATTTCCCGTTCGTCGCATCCGAGGGCTCCGGTATACATTCCTTTCGATTTCTTCGGAGCGCTGTATACTTTCACGTCTTCACTATCACCATTTTACGTTAGACCTTGCTAAGCTTTGTTGGTACGTAGACGCACAACACTGCCATTCACTTTTATCACTTCCATCATTTCGTATATGCACTAGCATGTATTCTCGCATGGCATGGCAATCAGAGTCCATCCACCTTCTGACTTGAAAGGACCAATCTGATCAGTATGCGTGATATCTATCTTATTAGTAACGAGTCAAATATAGCCTGATCAGCGCTATCCCTAAGTTATTCGTCCTATGATAGGTTGTCTCTCTCGATCTAAGACATACACTTCCAACAACTTCGAAAATGGTAAAGGTAGTAGACCGTTGTAAGGAACCTGAGTGCCAGAAATTTGGAAATTGCAGTTTTAATTACTCTGGATCTGACATTCTTGAAATACCCCTCAAAATCGGCTGTCCTCCATATCTCAAGGAGATTCGATCTCGCCATTTTCTTAGATCGACTCAAGTTGTACAAATGTTGTATTATGTTATATAGGAATTATGCGTCATCAAGGATCAGTCGGGGAACGACGTTCATTGCCATCAGCTGTACAAACAATCAGTACTTAACACGGAGTGTACGGACGCTGACGAACCTCCTGGAATAACAATTTTGCAGCGTACGGGATGGTGAGCTTAGCCATCTTCTTTGAACTCTTGCAGTATGTACACCACCCGTTGTACCCCATGAGACCGCATTCCTGGCAAGCGTTCACCTCGAACTTGTCGGAAGAAATCATCAGGCGTTCAAGCAACAGCTGAGTCGCACCATAACCTATAAGACAGTCTCGCTCCATTTCCCCGAGCCGTAGACCACCCTCGCGGGACCGACCTTCAGTAGGCTGGCGTGTCAACGTCGCACGTGGACCTCTTCAGGGAAACGTCAGCCAGTCAGTAACAATTCGCCAGGATTTCTCAGGTTCATTCGATCGTACCTAGCGCGGGCGTGCATTTTATCCATTACCATGTGTTCTGTGGCGCATGGGAGTTAATCGTGGACGATGGTAATGTGGGACTTCTCTCACTCAGTTTCTGTGAGACAATCAGTTAGCTGAAACCTTATGCGACGCAGGGAATCGACATACTTGATAGTATATTGGACCAAAATAGACATAAGCTTCCAGGGCTTCACCAGTGATACCGCTTGTGAGCATGTCTTTTCCAGCATAATTAAAGCCATGCTCGATTAAGATCCGGGACATGTCTTCAACCTGTGGTAAGATAATTGATAATCAGGGTTCGATCGGCGGCAGCGCTAGTATCTGTACCTTGGAGCCCCCAAATGCTGTACCGTACTGCAGCTTACCACTTAAGACCCCGGCCTGCCAATAAAAATGAGCCCACAGCACTCGCTCGTAAATGTCGGTGGGAATTACCTTCCCTGCTAAAAGCTCGATCATCTTACCGACCGTCATTCGAGATGGGAAACCATGTGGGTTCATGATGGTATCTGACCCCAAAGTTAACTAAGTGAACATCAGCTAGGGACATGTATACCTTACCGGGGTTGATTCCCTGATCGTTGAAGGGCATGTCTTCTTGGTTTACGATCAGACCGCATACACCCTTCTGGCCGTGTCGAGATGAGAATTTATCACCCAGTTCCGGCCTCCGTGTCTGTCGGATCAAGACTTTGATCAACGTTTGGTCGTTTTCGGTATCGCTGATCATGACTTTGTCAATGTAACCAGCAACTGGGGATTTATAAGACATCGGTGCGTTCTTGTAGGGGACTGCGGCGGCTTGGCCGCTGAAAGTATTATCGCTGGCGTTCGTTGGTGTTTGCTTGTTAACATAGACATCCCCAGGGTCAACCCGCTCGCCGACACCAGCAAGACCATCAAGTTGAACGATATCATATTTTTTCTGAGTTTGCCCGTTCTCATCCAAGGGAGCATCTGCCAACCGATCAAAGCTAGAGATTGATGCTGAGACAAAGAGATGCGTTCGACAAAAAGCTCCACTCACGTGCCGTTTGGGTATTTCCGAATGAGAGTAGCGTTCTTGCGCAGAACTTGACACCTTCCATAACCACGATCGAGACTTGCCTACACGTCAAATCAGATTACCTGCTGACATGTAAAACAGGAATGGCGACAAACTTTATTTTGAATGAGAGCGTCCTCAATGTCATACCCAGAATAACTCATCACCGCAACTGTGGCATTTTGACCGGCCGGCAGGCGGTCGTACCCAATAAGTTCGATGGTTTTCGTCTTGACCATCGGCTGTTGCGGATACACGGATAAGTAAAGAAGCGTGTCGATCCTATTGAATTGGTTGTAGCCGATTGCGCCTATCGCCTGTTTACCCATAGCACATTGATAGGTATTTCGAGGTGATTGATTGTGGTGGGGATATGGTATAAGACCGGCGACAGCGCCCAAAATAGTAAACGGTTCGATCTCCAGATGCGTAGTGGTTGCGACGATATCGGACTCATAAAGTGCAATGTAGGAATCGTTCTCTTCATTCACATCGAGGTATTCCACGAGACCATTTCGGAGGAAGTCATCGAATGAGGCAGCGCCTTGCTTGAGTTGCTGAATGATCAAAAAATTACCAACCTGCTTTAATGTCAGAAAAAGAATCTTACCGCGATATGCTCTGACGTGACTCTTGGGCGGCCGTTCTCCACGATGATCATTGGTCGACAAATTCGTCCACCGTCGCTTGCTATGTGAACGGCGTGATGGTGGTGATTAACATAAATACCAACAAACTCGCTGAAGCGGCCCGCTCTGCGCAGCCTACGGAAGTTTGTTACGAATCGCATCGGATACCGAGTTAGTCCAATGATTGTGCCATTCACGTTGACTACAAAGGTATGTGGTCCATATATCTCCGTGCCTGTGGCTAAGCTGATGTCTGGAAGTGCAATTCGTGTTAGAAATAGGTATGACGTGATCCGAACGCACCTTCGACGCCGAGCATCAATGCTAAACGGATAATTGGTCCTTCTTCTACATCTGTGGTGATATGCGTCATCAATGCAAGATTCTTGACTAAACCACAGGCTTCTCCCTCCGGAGTATCACTTGGACACAGCATACCCCACTGACTAGGCTGTAAAGCACGAGGTCCGCTGACTTTTCTCGTCTTTTCGAATTGGGATGATATGCGTGTCATCATTCCGAGGGCAGATATGAAGCTCAGTCTGCTGAGAACATGTGTGACTCCTGCACGCTCCATTTTGAACCTCTTCAATGACCAATTCCCAGTGGAGATGGCGCGTACAAATCCGGCGGTTATGTGATCTCCCTGAAATTGCATCGTATTGAAAGCGTCGAATTCGTTAGTCCTTGACGGTTTCTTGAGAACCTTATCGATCGCAGATTTGAGATTGGCATTGAAAGTTTTGAACAGGTCTTCGAACAGCAAAGCAAGTAACTGCCCCGCACTAGGTACCATTGACCCATTGACAATGGCAAAAAGAGATAAGACACGTACAGTTCTAATCGTTTGTTTCCAACATAATCCCGATCGTCATCCATTTTCTCGTCATCCATCGCCATCAAAACTCGGCGAGTCATAGTAGCCACGAAAATCGCTTTGGAACGGAAGTCCAAGCACATCACAGGAACATGGGCTAGGATAATTGTCGCAAGTGCTTCTAAGGCTTCTTCCCAGGCGGGTCTCCGTGGACCAACAACTTTTCGGTTGACTTTTACCCGGGATCCTATCCATTCAAGTGCTTGATGTCTTGTGAATACGCCCGACTTGGCAGACTCCTCGAGGTTGGCAGAAAAGGCAATCTTATAGGCCTCCGTATTTCCAGCAGTTAAAAGAAGAATCTCTTTGTCAGACTGAATACCGAGCGCTTTCAACGCAATAACAATCGGGACATCTTCGTGAATGCAATTGTGTCGAAGATATATTTTCCCCTTTTTCGTGGCAACATAGGTTTTGGACTTGAGCCCACCATGAGTTGATCTTTAACACGAATTAGCCAAAGGAGAGAAGGCAAGATCCGGAGAATGACTCGCGAAGTACATGAGGCTTGCACAACCCCCTTGACACTGTCAGTTTCGACAATTATACGATTCTTGCTCAACTGTTCCTGAACAAGAATAACCTTCTCCGTGCCTTTGACAACGAAATAACCGCCAGGATCCAGGGGACACTCCGTCATTCGAGCCAGCTGCGCTTCATTCCTACCAGTGAGTACACATTTATTACTCCTCAACATGATCGGCAGTCGTCCAATGTTAACGTTAGGTCTGCGTACAACGTTCTTTCCCCGAGTGTATTGAATAGTGACAAGAATCGGAGCACTATAAGTGATATCACGTAGCCGACATTCATGAGGTGTGATACTCTTGTCTATCGCGTCCAAGTCTGTGCGGTCGGGGAAGCCGACATGGATATCCGTGTACTTGAGCCAAAAGCGAGGATCGACATCTGAGGTGACCTTGTTGTTGGCTCTCACGATGTTTTTGATATCCACATCGACAAAGTAATTGAAGGAGTCGATATGTTGCTTGACCAAACCCTTGATTTTCAAGAATGCAGGTAGTAACAACCATTTGTCCTGAGTTGCCGATAATGAGTGCAATAAGAACTATGCGCAAAAATAAAAACAAAATACCTCGACCCTCTTGATTGGATCTGCAAGACCTAAGCCACGCCAGTTCGTGCGATTTACATGCTCCCAATCATTTTCCTCTTCCCCAATAGTGGCCATTTTTACCCGTGATTGTTCCTTTTTCCTCCTGCGCGATGCCTTTGCGAGGGGATGTGCTATGTCGAGTAAGGCTAGAGATGGTGGTACAAATGACTAACATAACGAGTTTCCTTTTTCGTTCAATCAGCCCTAAGTATATGTATAACATAGGTACGACTGATCAAAGCACATGTACTCACGAGATAACCTCGAGGCACCTTCGGTAATGATATATCATTAGATCTATGTAAGGAAGAGAAGCCCTAGTCCTCCGCAACCATGGGGCTTTGCTGTGCGCCAGTAGACGCTTACCTTCCTTACCCGAACATGTAAATCATCTCGAATGCAGCGTATGGGATGCGCATGTGGCATACGGAGTGTATAATCGAATCTGATTGAATTTGAGTCCACGATTATTGTACTCTGCCCGACTATACTAGACATCGCCCGATTTGCAATATTTGTCTGACCTATAGCAGTGTCGATATCTTTTCTCATGCGTTTCCACTCGCCTATTTTTCTAAGCTGGACATCACATCTGTCATGTAGGTGTATATGTCACAGTACTGAGTACTGATCGTTCTGGTCAGCTGACTCCTGTAATAAAACTTGAAGGGCATCATCCCGAATCCGCTGGCCGCTTATTTCCACAACCTCTCAAAATATGTCGACGTACATGGTAGTCAATACACAAGCTTGAATATAAAAGGGTCGTATGAATATGTGAGATATAAACTTGAGCTGGAAACTGCTGGTTCGGGATCATCGTACAGTCGTTATCTAGCCACTGGGTCGGATATATTCGATCAAAAACACATATCGTGGTTGGAATCAAACTGCATGCCTGAACGGGGTTGACTGACATGACATTGTTCGATCTCGATAAGAGTGCTAAGCACAGAGGTTCCGATTGAAGCACTGTGTATTCTGCGTGCGGGACTGTGAGCAACCAACTGTTGCGTGTTCACGAGCAGCCAGCATCCCTAGCGTTTAAATCAATGTGTCGTACGAATTAAATGTTCTGAGCCAGCAACTCACACATGAAGAAAGTATAGATACACTCCAGCTGAAATGAGTAAACATATCGTCAGCACCGAACAGACATGTGAAAGGCCATATGTACAAAAGCATTACTGTTGCTCTTTCGCCGTTGAATCGACAGAAGCCGATCGTCAAGAGACACAGTGCTATAGGGTTCAATGAATGTTTGAATAAGTACCAGGCGTGAAGTCTCTGACCAGATATGACAACGAGGACCGCGCTGCTGTCGCGCAGAACTAGAGATACGATCGGTGTCCTCCCCCATCCTGAGCGCCTGGTAAGGACAGTCTTCAACAACGTAAGACCCATCAAGGTGATCTGTGTGGACAAGACTATAATGCTGGAGGAATAATATCTGTTCAATAAAAGAGCATCACATCCGAGTCGTAGACTACTCACCCGTGGTACATTAGTTGATGCGGTGGCTTGGAAAATATACAGTACCCATGGTATTCGGTGGTTCTTATGGTGTATACCGCATTCACCACGGAAGAAACGACTTCAAGCAAGACATGAAAGCCGACCAGGAAAGCGATACGACGACTCCGGTTAAAGAGTGCGTATACTGACTTCACCATCAATAAAGCTTCGACTACATTCACGAGATCCTACCTCGGACAGCAAGCACCATTTCGACTGCTGTGACGTGAACTTGACCCACCAAGGATGCATATATAGTCCAGGCCAGACAGGAAGAAGGCGAACCATGTCCTCCTGCGAAGTATTCCACGACACCTGGGTGAATTCTGCGGCACCTGATGGCTCAGTTCGAGCAGTTCCAAGATGGAACACACTCACGCTTGAATCAACAAATTGAAGTACCGAAAGTAGATGTAAAGCCATCTGAACACTCGTTTTTGAGGTTGCCTAAATTACACTGATTGTGATTTCGAAACAATTTAAGCGAAATAATACATACATCCATATATGCCGGACCTCGCTTTCCAAACCTAATAGCCAGCCGTAGATAAAAAAGGCGAGAGAAGAATCTGGGCAAACAGTCAGTGGCGATGGCGACGGACGTGGCACAGGAGAACGTAAGCGCATACAGCAATGACTAGTCGCTTGTCTAAAAACGAAAGCATAAGATATGACATCTTGAGACATCGAACACGCGGATAGTCAGGAAGAGTCTATGCTCAGGTATGCGTGGTGGAATGCCACTCACCACAAAGTTGTCCATGGCAAATTTTTTAAAGCTTAGGACCCTGAGGCTCCCTGAGGCCTGAGTAAGCACCATCAATTATGAGAAAGCAGATCTTTGCGCCCTCTCGGAGATCTTAGAACATTTTGCCCATCATTTGTAAGCGCGAACCTGTGGAATTTGCAGGGACATTTCTGCAATAATCATGACCAGGATGGCTGCACTGTACCACAAGATATTACATTGATTGATATGAAAATTCAACCTCAATCTCTGAGGTAAGAGGAGAGCGGGGTGCAAATTTCTCAGCTACTGCCAGACGTTGCATATTGACTATAAGTCGACAGCCCTTTAGAGTTACGTTCAGGTAATTTATTAAAGGCCTGTTCGAGAGCGGCTAAACTCACGCATGATGATATGATTGAGATTATCCAACTAACCACAATGACGTTAATTTCGGTCTCCGGTTAGGGCAGAAAAGGCTCACAAGAACATGATTACAGTGCGCTCATCACGGAGCTTGCAAAATGACCCGACGCAGAAGAAGATCACTACAGCGTCCGAAATCATCAGAAGTATGGCGATGTCAAAAACAAAGTTCATACCACATATTATGAAATACGTGGCCGTCCCGTCCCTAATCAAAAGCGAGACCAGTGGTGCCCGACCCCAGCCAGCGCGTCTGGCCAGGACAGGTTTTATAAGAGCAAGACCTAGAAGTGTGCTTTGCGTTGTTACCACTGCAATGCTAGGGGCATTGTTCATAAAAGTAATAGTTCGGATGAGAAAACTGAGACTTGCGCGTGATAAATTATTTGATACGGTGGTCTTGATAGAATGCAATAAGGAATGGAGGGAATCCTATGGAAATAGCTGCCGACCACGACCACGAGAATTATATACTCGACTGTCATCAGCGACCCCAATATTATAGCGATGCGGCGACTTCTATTGAACAGTGCATACACTAAAATTGACTTGGTCACTTGCTACATATAATTGAGAGTAGAACAATGCCTACCTCGGGCAGCCAAGATGACCTCGACAGCGGTTGTCTGGAACTGTACTATGAGGGCGCTATACACATACCATGCGAAACAACTTGATTGTAAAGCTTGCCCGCTGTTAAGGTATGGGACTGCGAATTGGTGGAATCTGTATATCGATTGAGTGTTTCAGTGGGTACGAGCGAAAGTATAGAAAATGCTTACAGCTGTATTGCAAGACTGAGATATCGGAGGGACAAGTACAACCACTTGAAAAATGAGTTCCAAGGTTTCCTGAAGAATGGGGGTCAGGACTCAGCGTATACTTTCGGGTGGTCCTTGAATTGTAAAGACGCACGGCCATATATGCTCTATCTCGCTCTGTGAGGTTAGCACCATGTCCCATAACTGAATGGCAAATGAAGATACTGTATATCAAAAGTTCGATGACAATATGAGACGATGCTGCACTCGCACTCACTAAGATGATAATTGACTTCACGGGCGAGCAATGGGTAATCAATTGCAGAGCCTCCATCCATCGCGCTTGCTTGTCACTTGAGATTGATTGGAACTCGACGACTGCAGACTGGAAAGGTTTCCCGTTGGACACCAAAAACAAAGGACCCGCAAGTCGATTGCAAAATGTGGAAGCCAGTCTCCGGACGTGGTTCTCTGAGTTGAAATGTTGTAATTGAGACTTTAATGGTATTGCCTTGGGCTGTGCCGTCCACTAATCGGAGGCCGTCCCTGTTTAATATAGACCTTCAGCGAAATGTCAACTATAGCGTTATTAGCAAGCTGAAAGATAGCTCGAGTAAATTATTCGAGTCCGACAGACCGCGGCACCGTTGACAAGTAACCCGAATGACAGCACACACAATGACATATACTTAGCACTAACCCCAACTTGCTCTTCTGAAGCGGCTCGAAACACTACTTGCATGTACCTGAAAGGACTTGGTTGAGTCAAAGTTGTGATATTTCGAAAAACAGCAGTTTAACGCAATTTGATCTCACCTCTGGAATCTGTGATAACTGTACAGCAGGCTTGTGGGCCCGTATCCGTGGCATATTGTAATTCCAACACGAGGCCCTAAGCTGCCTCGCAGTTTGTTGCGCAATTCGAGTGATGGTGTAGTACGGGGTTGACCAACTTCCTGCGACTCTCGGTGCCATAACGACCATCACGCGTCACGGACGGCGTTTTGCCGAGGAACGTTATGTAGAACCATGCCTTTAAGCTCCAGCCACCAAACCTAATGCCCAGTGAAAACCCAACATGATGAGATCGGACGCCCAAACCTAATGCATAATGGTTCGCACTATCTTAGGCCACAGGGTGATCAGTGACATTAGCGGACTTTGCCATGTGTGGCCGCGTCGCGGCTAATGATGACGCTATTCAAGTCACGTTGAGAACGGTCTCACAAGATCAAGGGTATGCGGCCACCTATTACTTACTGTCTTCCTAGTTGACCTACCGTCAGGTCCAAGAGTCCTAGTCAAGCCCAATGAAAGATTCTGAACCACCCGTCGTCGCACTCTTGAGGCATGGCGTGATCGTCGTGCATGACGTGCCTCACAACAATATCTCCCAATTCCACTTCATGTAATTTGCCTATTATCAACTTTCCTCCCAGCCAGTGAGGCGTTGTAGGGCGTTGTCCGCGTTGCCGCCTCGGACGATTCTATACTTCCTTCTTCAATATCGTTCCTCCAGCCTCGCTCTATTACATCGGCGCACCGCACGGTCGTCTCCCTGTTTCCCTAGCTGGTCCACTGGCACTTCAGGAAATGATCTTGGAGCTGATGGCTGCTGCCAGTCTGTTTGCGCAGTGTGCACTGATATGTAACGGCCTTTCCTCGTCTTCACCGGTCATGATGCACAGCTCATAGTCTGTCTGTTATGCTCCTCGACATATTGCCACACGTCTAGATTGCATAGCCCACTCATTATCTTGCATCCCCGATTGTTTCCTTGCTAATATCGTCGTCGCTCACACCGGTACTCGCACGCCTCCACCTCTATAATTCTGCACGGTATTTACCCTGTACGCCACTGTCCGCTTTGATAATGGCTCTCGTCGATTCGTGCCCTTATTGTCCGCAATTATATTTGCCCGTATTGGGTGCGTATACGCCTCTGACTACTCTTTCAGTTCGGTGCAGTCATTGGCACTCGCAACACGTGACTGAATCGATATCCACCAGATGTCCCTGATATGCTTGGGTCTAGTCCATTCTTCGTGATTATATATATGCTTGGTTTTGCCACCGCACAACGCGGCTTTTTCAGTTCCGTGACATCGGTCTCACTTGCACTGCATTTGAGAGAGCGCTCCCCAATTTTTCTTCGGGATCGTACTTGTACGTACGACGGGCAGGGCCGCCGGTAAGACCCCGCGGCGGGCAAAACTGCTGACCAGGGATTCGGCCCTCGTCAGGGCTGACCCGGTACGACTAGACTCATGTGCCTCTACATGGGCTTTGCCCATACTATCCAGCGTCTCGGGCTCGGGTAGCAATTGCCAATTCTCCCAATTCAACTTCTCACCATTTGTCCAAGGGGCCGCACAATAATCACGCGTATGTCATTCAAATTCACCACAGCCGTGTGCGTTCTTGAGTACTGAGTCTCGAGTTTTAGTGGCATTGCCTCCGTACCGACTATTCACCCACTTCGTTGTTATGTCAAGTTAGTCTCGGGGCCCCCGGCAAATTTCACCAATCCATCACGTGCTTTCCCAATGTTGCCCCGTGTGAGACTCCTGCAAGTTTCGATCCTTCTTATCTTTCGTTGTTCTCTGACTCCGCAATGTCATGTTCGAGTAGTACGTGTTAACGTGGCCATGAATTGAGTGGGAGAGTGGGAATTTCCTTTTGACAACTTAAAGTGCGAGTGAAATTGTGATGGCTAGTAACTGACAGCATCTCTTTGAATTTTCTGTAGGCATTGTTGACGGCATGCGGGGAACCTGACAGTCGCTATTTTTGGTGTGTCAATGGTGAGCTGCCTTCAATTAATCTAGGAGGCAGAAGTAATTATGATCCTCAGATAGGCCAAATCATCGTCATCACCTATTTTGCTTCTGCTCGCTACATCACTGCCCACATATAAGTAAAGGTCAGGATGACGCGCATCTTTGTATCTCGGCGTCGCAGAATTTCACTGACACGCATAGTCTTTCTTCGGGATGTTGTCGTTGGTTGCTGGCGCCGGCCTCGGGCCAAGGCCTGCGCCTACCACTTATGTAAGGCAAGGCAGACAAGATGACACAGCGGGGGTTTCAACATTTTACCACATTTTACTGATAGTGAAATCACATTCGAAATGCAATCTAGAGCGCTCCAGGCTAGGTCTAGAATGCTCTAGCCGGGTCTAGATCTGCTTTTGATTGAAATTTTGCAAGAGGTAAAATGTCCAAACCTCCGATGTGTGATGATGAATGCCGGCTATGAACATGGTGAAACCTAGTCTACATGCTGACTAAGCTGTGGAAGGGGCCGAGGCCCTTTGGTGCGTAGCTCCTGCCCTTGAGACCCCAACAGTTAACGTGGAGGGCCTCCGAGCACACCTTCCACAAGTCTCCGTGTATGTGGACACTTGACTTCATTTTTTCGCGCTATTGACCAATGAATTTAGGAAGTGCCATCGTCGAGGACTTGCGGCATATGAATTCAATGAAGGACATGGTCACCCATTGAGAAAATTGTTCATCTCAAAAAATATGAAGCGAGCTGTGATGATCCTTTGACGGCGGCCATGGATGGCAGGCAGTCAGCATGGTATGCTTCGATCGATTTTGGTTCGCCTTCGTAGACTTTCACAAATACATGTTCCCTTTCCTTTGAGGTGATACTAAAACAGTATTTTAAAATGCTGTCTGACAGTGTCAGGCAGTGCGGATTCTTCTCCAGTACTCAACTTTTTCCATCCAGCTCCTTGACAACTGTTGGACTTGGCAAACCATTCTTCGTGATCGATAATGTTATGGGAAAGCTATCTGCTGACAACGTAGTTAGTCGCAGGATATGAGGTTTTCAGAGTACAAATATGTGCAGTCGTAGCGACAGCCCATCGTGGCTGTTGTGTTCTCTCCATAAAAACTAGACGCTCTAACGTGAATCCTATTATGACTCACGGGAGCTACTGGCAAATAACACTCGATTCATTTTCGTATCAGCATTGACAGTAAGCACATGAAGATCATGTTCAAAGTTTCACTGCCTGATCAGTTTGGTATGAGGTGTGATGACTTAACTTACCAAAAATGCAGACTACTCTCATCGGATCTTTAACTGTAGCGCAGCTACTAGTAGTCGTGGCTGCGCAACAGATTCACCAATGCGGTACAAAGGGGAATCCGCCGTCAGCGGAGCAGTGGCATTTACACCAGCTTCCTTTGCCTACAAAGGTCTGGCTGGGGGAAACTGCTGTATCGACTACCGCGGATATAAGTTTATTTGAAATCCAATGACTTGCTCGAAGAGGTATGTAGGATGTTGATCGACGTTCCACCTAATAGTATTAGGGAATGTATCGAGTTCATTGACGAGTGAACGAGGTACCCATCCGACATACGAAGGTTTCCAGCAAGGTTCAGACTGACCCTAGCTTATTTAGTAAGGGGAATTTCAAATAAGAAACGTTTGTTTGGCGTGTAATCCCCCCTCCTTTCTGGTGTCGAGCATGAGCACTAGAGCAGCCCAGGGAGTCAGTACAAGTAGCTACGGATGAGTCTCTGTACAAAGAAATAAAAAGAAATAGATTGTCGGGTGTCAAATGACTACCGGTTCCATTCCCACGCCATTATCTACCTTTCTCGAATCACACTTGCTCATCTTTCAATTGCAATCTTTCACTAGCTAGCACTCTCTGTAATTTTGTCAAATCCTCAATTGAACTCATGTCGAAACCATCCACACCACAACCATCAAACACTCTCCTACTTCGTAGGCAGCTCACTGAGCTCACGAAACACCCAGTTGAGGGGTTCTCTGCAGGTGCGGGCAGCCTTTCTCCCTAACTTTGATCTTCAACCGATTCCTGACAGACTTCCGGGCAAAGGACTTGTCGATGACAACAATCTTTATGAATGGGAGGTCATGATCATCGGGTTAGTAACAATCCCTTCAAGGCCATCCATCACACTCACCAGATTTGACAGGCCTCCGGACACCCTGTAGTACGCTCATATACCCCTCTTCGTCTATGACTCTTATTCATACCTGATCTAGTGAGGGAGGGTTCTTCAAGGCTCGGCTTTCTTTCCCTTCAGAGTACCCTCTCCAACCGCCAAAGATGCGGTTCATCACGCCCATGTGGCACCCAAACAGTAAGCTCCGGGTGCACTTTAATCACCGCGTGACCTAACTCTATCATACAGTTTACGCCGATGGCGTGGTTTGCATCTCCATCTTGGCGCGTATTCTTTTCTGTCTCCATCAATCAAAGCTCATCCATGATCGCAGCATGCTCCAGGTGATGATCAGTATGGCTATGAAGATGCCGGTGAACGATGGATGCCTGTTCACACAGTGGAAACAATTGTATGACGTTCATCAAAACGTTCACTTGGTGCCGATTTGACTCTCCACCGTAGCTTGTGAGCGTCATATCGCTACTGTCTTCCGAGACCCCAAACACGGACAGCCCAGCCAACGTGGATGCCGCTAAAGAAATTCGCACGGATCATGCTGGTACGTGACCTCCAGTTGATATAATCACTTGATCCTAACCACGATTATAGCTTACAAGAAGAAGGTACGACGTCTGGCACGTAAGAGTGCGGAGGAGGCTTTTGATTAGTTCATCTTCATCTCCCCCGCATCTTCACCCATCCGTTGTACTCCTGTTTCGTAGTCTCTGTGTTACTAGTTGCTCCATCTTTGTCATCGTATAAGTACCAACGAGTCTATCAAGACCTTGTCAATGTCTGAAAGAGATACCGGTCTGATACCTGATCACGTGACACACGTAGTTGCACTCCGTGGAGTACCCTTGAGCTGTGACCGCTATCCATCTTTCTCCTTACCCCCATCACAATCACATCATCCACTACCAAATCTCTAATCAACACCAAGCATGTCAGAACAAGCTGGAGAGGCAAGTCCATCAAAGAGTCTCCGTAAATCTAACCTGAAATATTCCAAATGCTGTATGTTACATGTTCTCGTTTATTGTGCTGTGATCTACCCAGGCCGTACCTGCAGCTCAGAAAAGTAGCTGGACTAGCTTTTTGAAATCGTGAGTGCTCATCGTCCTTCATTTGGTGAGATCATCTGATCAGTAAACTGACACCCCTTAGGCTGGCCGGCTTCACGGGCGATCTGTCGGCCATGACTGCTCCTCCGTTTATATTATCTCCTACGTCCCTTACTGAGTTCCCAGGTGTGATCAATTCTGAGCGGTATCTATCGATCTGATTGTGTTCCGTTGTTCAGCGTACTGGTGTGAGCGACCTGAGTTGTTTGCTGCGATTGCCGATGGGAAGACGGACCAAGCTCGAGCGTTGGCTGTGTTGAAATGGTTCATCGTGAGTCAAGAAACATCATGGTTGTATATCGTTCCGCTTATTTGTATGGTTGACAGAGTACGCTTAAAGGGCAATACACATCCCGCAACGAATCAATGGGATCTGAGAAGAAGTATGTGATATGGTTGTATGTATCCCTGGTATAAAGCTCATCTATGATGCAGGCCGTTGAATCCTGTTCTTGGAGAGTAAGCGTATTCGTTGCCGACACATGTATCTTGCGCTGATATGATTTCTTCTAGACTCTTCTACGGGTATTGGCCAGCAAACGCAGCTCGTGGAGGCAAAACTACCCTGGTCGTAGAACAAGTCTCCCACCACCCCCCTATCACAGCTTATCGCATAGAGAACCTCGAAAAAGGTGTGATTTTGACTGGACACAGTGCTCAAAAGACGAGTTTCAGTGGTATGTTTTCTTTGCGTATTTCGCATATCAGGTCTGACGTACGTTTTATTCTAGGGGGAAGCATCATCGTGAAGCAAGTCGGACACGCAGTTCTGACTGCATCGCTTCCGTCTGGTGAGACCGAGGAATACCTGATCACACTTCCTCGACTCCGCATCGACGGGCTGTGGTACGGATCACCGTATATCGAGCTTGCAGAAACGAGTTACATTCAAAGCTCTACCGGGTGGCTTTCTACAGTGCGTGCTTACTTTACATTTTTCATCATCCTTGCTATCCTGGCAGTCTGAATCTGACGAACCAACCAGATCGAATACAAAGGCAAAGGCTATTTCTCCGGCAAGTCACACACTTTCAAAGCAACGCTCACCCCTCCTTCACATAATATCCACACCTCTCCCCACGTCATCGAAGGGACATGGCATACGACGTCTAAAGATTTGTATGGCGGTGCTACGTTCCATGATGTAACCTCGCCGAAGGAGGAGATTACAGTTGCGCCTGTGGAGGAGCAGGGAGAGTGGGAGAGCAGGAAGTTGTGGTTTGGTGTTGCGAAGGGTATTAGAGAGGGTGATTTTGAGAGTGCTGCGACGTTTAAGGGAAAGATCGAGGTGTGTTCATCGTTATCGTATTTTGTTGAGGTTTGCTGATGTGCGAAATTTGACTTTGGAATAGAACGAGCAAAGGCAGAGAAGACGGGACGAATCTGCTGGTGGTACGACTTGGGAGTTGAAGCATTTTAAACATGTGGAGCATGATCCTGTCTGTGAGTGTACCTCCTCTCTCACCGTCTGTCTAGGACGCCAACTCTCTTTGAAGACGAACGTCTAGGCAAGCTGTTCAAAGCGAACCCCCCAACAGAGGATGGATATGTTTACCTCGGCAACGGTCCGCGCTCTTGAGTCTTAGCCGTAGATACCGGGCAAGTATACCTCCAGACGTGCAGACGACCGCTGTCAGCCTATAGAGCATTGCTTGTACATCTGGATATCTTAGATTGGATTGGATGTCTGGATCAGTTGACGTTCTTAATCTGATATATTCTCCTACTTTCTCTTTCTAGTTATCACAGATATGGACTTGATTAATTCACACCTTTACTTGGGGTTAGTTGTGTGAGCGATGATTGGACGTTATCGTATCAGAGATACTGACTGATCTAATTCACAATTGTTAGTTCAGTGCGTACAAGATCGATTTATTGTACAGGCAGGAACACGTAGATCAAGACGAGTTCATCCGCTAGACCAGGGGTTTGGAGCTGGAAACACTCAGAGCAAAGATGTTGCCGAGATGTTCAACAAGTCCCCCGAGAGATACGCACGTTCTGCCTATCCCAAATTTCTATCTCGCACACGAGCAGCAATTGCCCATCAAACTGACCTTCTTGAGTATCAATGGTATGTTGATTGCACCGCACTATGTACGTGAATGAACTTGACCACGGTTAACTTCAGAATCTGGGACTGCTTGTGTGAGCGACAGTATTATACGCGATGGCGATCATGTCTGCAAATCATTTTGCTCCTTGTCCGCCAGTTCGTGGCTGTATGTCCGGGATTCCTCCTACTGGTAGACATTGGGGACGCGCGGGAACACTTCGCAGCGAACAGCCTCTCATCTTGCCTAGTGGTTGGGAACTTGCTAATCACGGACTGAGGCTTAACGGGATGTGATCATATAATGCTTGGGTACTTCAGCTCATGTTATTTCTAAGCTGTGAAGCGAATACGAAGATGACATGTAAAACGTACCATGAAGCAAAGTATTTTTTTTTCAACTCTGACTTGACGGAAATGCCCACTGTGTTCTGCTATCCACCTGTCACTGTTGTCCTCGCAAGTGATGATTTTGGAATTTCATCGATGAAAGCTGAGATGGAGCTGCACTTGGCAGTAGGAATTCTGGAGCACCGACAATGGCATCGTTTTGATTATAATGTGAGTGACAATTTTTGTGCGTTCTTCTCGATCTCATCAGTGACTCCACAGAAATTGAAAACACCGTATAAACCTCTCGTCAAGTGGCGTGATATGTAATCCACTATCCTTGGCAAGCGTCCTGCCGAAGATTTGCCTCCCGCTGGTCGAATGCCTCCTCCACCTGAAGCGAGAACAGTGGACTCGGACTTGGACTCGGAAGATGAGTTTGACGATGGCGCAGATTGGTTGGATGGTCCAGCTGCTCCTTCACAGTTTAAGACAGGGGGAAAAGACTCGTTTGTGCTTGCAGCATCCAGCGATATCGATTTACGCGCACCCTACCTGCGTGAACTGCTTGATTCAATCGGAAAACAACCTGCGCACCCGGGTTCCGGACCAACAAAGAAGGCTGCCGCTAAAAACCTGTCCTCGTCTGTCCCCGACCCTTCTGCTTGGGACGAGTGGAAATAATTCACCCTAATTCACCCTAATTCACCCTAATTCACCCTAATTCACAGTACATTTGACCTAATTCACCTGTAAATTAGCGTTGATTTACAGACCTGTTAATTTACTGTAATTCACGCTGGTGAATCTGAAGCCTCTGGGCGCATTGCTAATTTACCCTGTGAATCTCGGACAGTTCCAAATTGACCGTACACTACCCACCACTAAAAAGAAAGTGACATCAGCGATAAGGCCTCGTCAGAAATTTGAAGGACACACTGTGGGTCTTGGGCGTCATACACGTGCTCGACTTATCACTTGTTCAGACGACGGCTCGCGGGAATGGAACTTGAAGAAGCGGGAAACAGATAGGAGAAGACTGGATAGATGGATAACTTAGTGAAGTGCACAGTACAGCGTTGTCTCCGGACGGGAAGAAAGTGGTTAGCGGGGGGTTGGGACGGTGCAGTGAAGTTGTAGGACATCGACACATGCAAGGTCATAGCAAAATGGACTCGATGGGGCACAAAAAGGACGTGACGTCTGTCTGCTGGAGTCGAGATGGTCAGAGAGTGTTAAGTGGATGTGACGACGGGACTGCCAGGCATTAATGGGACGTGAAAAGCGGAGAGACAATCATAGAGCCGATAGAGACTGGGCATAAATGTGTTTGCAGTTGTCTATTCACCAGACACAACTATGATTGCGACCGGTGGATTGGATGTGCCCCGGAATGGAGAACCCATCAAGTGCTGAAGTGACTTGCCTGGCTTGGACCAAGTACATATGTGAAAACGCTTAGTATCTCTGGGTCAGACGATTGCTCAATTAGGACATGGACTCGGAATACAACCAGCAGACTCATCGCGGTTCTGGACGAGCACACTTCCTGGATTGGTGCCATTGCCATATCATCGAACGGTCGCATCCTCGCAAGTACATTTGACGACAAGACAGCACGATTGTGGAACCTCGAGAACGGCTTGCCAGTTAGTTCACCACTCCAGCACGCACAGGCAGTGCGCTGTGTGTCGTTTTCTGCGGATGGAAAGCTACTATGTAGCAACTGGCCACCGCGACGAAAACACATACACCTAGGATATTGCTACGATTGTTAGAGAAGTCGGCCTCAATGACCCACTTTCGGATTCAACGGTGAGTTGACGGCCCACGGGCATCGTTGTATTTCATCATTACAACTGGACGCGCTCGCATGCCAGACCTCTGACAAAGAAATTGGCATGTAGGTGACATGTGACACCTGGGTGGAAAAGACATCATTTTGTTCAACATATTCACTCTAGGCTGATGCTACGTGATGTCCGCCTGCTTATCGTACAAGTACCTCAAGGTTTCTTCGATGGAGTCCCACCAGATCGTTCTCATGACATGAACACAATGTAGTGATCACACACGTGTTGTGTCAACTGTTCCCTGGTTGAAGTTGCCACCAGGAACTTCTACATATCAAGGTCTGACTATGGGAGACTACTTGCAGTTGCCGCCGCACTGGCTGTCCACGCTGCTTGGTGGAAGCACGTGCCTCGTCACGTGACCTCCCATGTAACAGAGGACTCTTGGTTCACCAAATACCCCTTACAGCTAATCATCGCGAATCCAAGGTAAGCCTCTACGGCTGTGTCGGAACAGTCTCTACAAACTAATGCTTACTTAAACCTTCAGGATCGTAGTCATGGTCAAATATTGTGGATATCTTCTGCGAGACGAATGTTTGATCCAGCGAGCCATTGATTTACCGTGACCATAGAAGACCAAATGGACATGTTTCTCCTGGCATCTGAGGATGTCATGATAGCGACGAACGTTTACCCTTGTACCAGCCTTCGTCGCGTGAAAAACTCTAAGGGGACCAAGTTTTGGTGCATCGCTTTCGCCTCGCACGATCCTCTCTTAGAAAGATTACCAACCAGCGCACCGCCGGAGGAAAGATACAAGGTTTTGAAGGAGATGTTGCAGAAGACAGGACCTCGTTGGTACCAAGCATCCTGAAACACCATGTCAGTGACTAATGTTCATTGCGAAGCCACAGCCTCGTCGCACTCATAACTTGCCCCATAATGTTCAAATTCTCGAATCCCAAGATGAGTAGTACATTGGCAGATGTAATCATTTATTCTTCTATCTGCCTAAGGAATGGAGAGCCCGCAGTATGCCAAGGATCCTCTATATAGCCCCTCTTCTCCCTTGTTTTATTCATGGGAGCAATCCCTTGCTGAATGTATGTTGGTATATAATGCGAAAGGCCGCTCGCGGCAGAGCCCGCTACGGTCGCTTTTTCGAGTCATAATGTGAATCGATTGGTGTTACAGATACCTGTATCGTACAGATAAACTTGATATGCTTTTTAAAGTACGTCCCGTTTTCGATCCGACTTCAAAACTGACCCCATTTGCTTTCAATAGCCGTTCCAAAGGGCGTCGTTTCGTGGTCGTCGGTATAGCTGTCAAAAACGCCATCCTCGTAGAAAGCACGGCCTCCTCGTTACCACAAGACATGTCAAGCCCTTGACGAACAGAGCCGCACCCCTCGAATGTTCGCGGCGAAAAGATTCACAAAATCCTGTACCAACGTGTTGAGAAATAGCCTCTCGCAAATCTTCCATGGACGAATTAGAGGGGAACGCGACTTGTCCTCCTATTCAACAGTGTTAAACATTAGAGAATGCCTCACAGCGAACGGCCTCCCGTCTGCTCTAGAGGACAACTAGCTAATTATAGACTGTAGCTTCACGAAATATGATTATACGGTGCTCGGGCGCTTCAGGTGCGCAGCCTATGCTGTGTATAAGCTGTGAAGTGAACACGTGGATAAGATGTATAAGACGTATCAGGAAGCAGTGAATTCAATTCTTGACAGAAACACCCATTGTGCCCTGCTATCCGCCTGTCGTTGTTATCTTCGTAAGTAATGATTTTGGAATTCGATCGATGAAAGTTGAGATGGCGCTGCACAGTAGTAGGAATTCTGGAGTATGGCACCGCCCACTAAAACGAAAGAGACATCAGCGATAAGGCCTTGTCAGAAATTTGAAGGCCACGCTGATTGGGTCTTGGGTGTCATGCACCTGCCCGACGGACGGCGGATCATCACATGTTCAAAGGATGGCTCACTGCGAGTATGGAACCTGGAGACCGGGAAACAGATAGGAGAAGACTGGCGGGATATAGAAGACGAGTGGGATATAGAAGACGGGTGGGATGAAGAAGACGGGTGGAATGAAGAGTGGGGGAATGCAGTGTACAGTATAGCGTTGTCTCCGGACGAGAAGACAGTGGCTAGCGGGAGTGAGGTTGGTGCAGTGAGGTTGTGGGACATCGACACATGCAAGGTCATCGCTAAATGGACAGGCCACACAGGTCGAGTGGAATCTGTCTGCTGGAGTCAGGATGGTCGAAGAGTGTTAAGCGGATCCTTCGATGGGACTGCAAGGCAATGGGATGTGGAAAACAGAGAGACAATCCTTGAACCAATTGAGACTGGGCACTTTTTGGTGTGGACAGCCGTCTATTCACCAGATATGACCTTGATTGTGACCGGTGGACGTGACGGGCCCTCGCCTGGAGGATCCATGGAGTGCTCCATCAAGATCTGGGACGCAAAGACAAGCAAGCTCGTCGCAACTCTCAAAGGACACACATGGGAAGTGTGTTGCCTGGCTTGGACCAACGACGGAAAAACCCTTATCTCTGGGTCATACGATTTCTCAATTAGGACATGGAATACCCAAACATGGAAGCAAACCGCGGTTCTGGATGAGCATGGTGGCCTTGTCATAGACATTGCAATTTCTCCAAATGGTCGCATCCTCGCAAGTGCATCATTGGACAACACAGCGCGATTGTGGAACCTCGACAATGGACAACCCATTAGTTCGCCCCTCCAGCACTCAGAGGGAGTTCATTGCATATCGTTTTCAGCGGATGGAAAGCTACTAGCAACTGCCTGCGAGAGCGAAATCGCGTACGCATGGGATGTTGCTACGATTGTTCGAGAAGCTGGCTTCAACGACCTTCTCTTAGATTCAAAGGCGAGTTGACGGGCATGTCCTATGGTATAATTTCTTATAACTGAGTGCGCTCTGCTAGGCTAAAAAGTTGGCACTCCGTGTATGTGACACATTTATAAAAAGACATCATTTTATTCAACGTATACACTCTAGGCTGGTGCTACGCGAAATCCGGTCCAGCGACGTCCGCCTGCTTATCGGATGCCCCAAGGTTTCTTTGACGGAGTCCCACCAAATCGTTCTCATGTACGTCATCACTATCACTTTGCGTATTATCCTGACCTCCGCGGTTTCAGTCCTTAGCACGAAGCCATTCCCACTCCTCAGCACAGCCAGGCAGCACTTTTCTTACCCGCTTGTTCCACCGCAACCCCTCTGATAACCACGATACGTCACCGTTCTCTCCACTCGAGTGGGTTCGAAACCTTCTGCAACTGCGAGGACAAAGCGGTGAAGGCGCCGAGTTGCAAGGGCGCAGCCCCGCGGTTATCGAAGTCCCATATGCGCACGGACAACGTGTATGTTATTTTTCTTTCTCAGCTTGACCCCACCTAATATCACGTAGAGAAATGCTTGTGCAAGAGAGAAACGGAAAAGACTATTATTACCCTTGAAGAATCCTACTGCAAGCAGCTCACAGCCTCCCAAGCCCAATACCACGCAGCAATCCGGCACAGCAACTCAGACCAAGCCATCTTTGCAACCACAACCATCTGTCTCCAATTCATCTACTACACCTGCTGTCGGCGATAATACCGCAGCTACAACTTCAGTGCCCTCCCACCCTGACGTAATACTCAGACAGGCTGGACTCTGGACTCGCTTCTGGCTTTTCGTCGGTTGTCTGTCCCCTGAATACCAGGATGGTCGTCATTAGTCTACGATTTCCTCGTCCCCGACCATTATTTTGAGCGTACCTCTCTGAATATTCAAGTTGTAACTCTCATCGATGTGGCCTGCCTCGGCAATGTTTCGAACCGTCCTTTTTTGATACCACACGCTAAGCTCTAGTTTGGATTGGACGTCTGTGATATTGATGGGCGTTTGAATGATCTGTTATTCGCTTCCTTTTCCGTAGTAATTATCGTAGGTATGGACTTTATCGATTCATTCTTTTGCTTGAGGTCATTTGTGTGAGCGATAGGGTGATACCATTGATTGGACATTTTATGGATGCCCACATTATATTCTCCTACTTCTCCATTGGTCACACAAACTGTCGGACTTGACTCATTCAGACTTTCACCTGGGGCTCTAATAATGTATTCTCATTTCTCCATGTCAACAGGACGGACGAAGTTATCTGTTCCAGGTTGTAGCAGGCAAAGCTGTGCCATTGCACATCGTATGAAGCTCCCCGCCATCGGTCATCGTGTGTGATTGCGGCTGGGTCCATCTCACTGCTGCCGGATGTCAATGAACTTGAAGTATGACAGGTGCTTGCTTCAGACGTATCAATATCATATGTAGCGCACTCCTTATCGTCAGAAACCGTAGCTGGGGTCATAATCTCCTTCGTCGTCGTCCTCGGAGTCATC